>BOPP01000083.1:4576164-4596710 GCA_017312745.1 Gryllus bimaculatus
ATCACGAGCTGCGGTGGTTGCGGCGCCCAGGGGCGGCGCGCGGTTATGATCAATTTACGCTTTATGAAGGCCGTCCAGCGCCGGGCTGCTCGGCGCCGCGCGAAACACCCGTTATTTAATTATTCTCGTCAGGCAGCGGACGCGTTGTCGCACTGGCGCCCTCCGCGCAGCGGGAGCGGACCGTGGTGGGCGGGTGGAGTGAGCCCAATTGGACTGACGGAACTGCTTCGCCCCGTAATTGGCCCTCTTCTGTCTGCCGTGCTCTAGGGCAACTTTGACTCTCCCGTCCCTGTCAACCGCACAGCCCGTGTCCCTACTCGCCCCCCCCCCCGTGCTCTGCTGGTGCTTCCTTTCCGGCCCGACACGAGGTACGTGTTGCCAAATAACTGCATGCGTCACGACTGTCGGAGCGATGCTGTGTTCTGCGAACTGAGTTTGCGCGCAAGCCGTTAGAGTTGTGCATTCGACTCGCCGACTTTATTGCTTCGTTAGCGAAGCACTGCGGCTTTGTGAGCAGTGAGGAAATGACGCTGATGCTATATTTGCAGCCCTATCTCAACAATATCTCTCACGTTGACAGATCACGTAGTTATTGAGCGACAAAAATGTTTTCTTGTGCCGGGCTCGTATTGGCCGAGGCTATCGTGTTGGAACGAAAGTTTCAATTTAGGAACTTCGCAGCAAGCGCCTGAGACCTACGTGTGTAACTTCTTGCTGAGGTCTAACTTCGCCAGTAGGCTTCGCTAAACGGCAGCCTTTCACGACTCCTTATCTTTGCACTGAGCCACAACCCTATGGCCACAGCTTAGCAGTTTGACGAACTAACTGTTGTCCTATTTCTGAGTTTAGGAACTGGGCTATATCATGGAGTAGATGGTGAAATGTGAGCAGAGGAATAGGAATCGTGTATACTTCTCCCGAACGTCACGCGATATTAGTGGGCTCGACGCGTGATGGCTAGCGGATACATCTTCCACCAGTGGATCTCGGGATCAATCTGTGGTAAATCTGTATGGAATTTGTGAAGGACAAAGCGAGCTACCCGTAGGTTTTTTCTGGGTTTCCCGTCTACCCTGCCTCTCATTCTCCCATGATTATTATTTTTTTAACATTTACTTATTACATTATCACTCAAAGCCTCAATGATCATTGTAGTTAGTAGTTGAAGAAGCCATAACTTCGACGAATAAATAAAATTATTATTATTATTATTATTATTATTATTATTATTATTATTCATGGTGAGATGGATGATGCATTGGATATCAATCAGGACCACGCGGGATCAATCCGTCCAGAATCCTGACTGGATCCTGCATTGTCCTCTTTGATATTCAATACTTCATCCATCTCACCCCCATTAAGAAAATAGCCAACCGGAATAACCAAAAACATACTTAAAACACATTATTATTAATATTATTATTGTTGTTGTCGTTATTATTATTATTAGTATGCATGTTAGGCACAGAGACCCCGAGTAACGCACGACTTCCCACAAGGGATATTTTTGTTGAAGTTGTTTCTGCGATCGGTAATCTTTGTCGTGGCTAACTTTAATCGCCTTCGGACCCTTCGTGTGAAAATTCGTCAATACCCCTAATCACCCGTTTCTCATCCGTCCGCAACTTGCAAAGCCTTGATACTAGTTTCCCCTGAATTATCAGCAACAGGTCTGGTTGTGTAGAGTATCGCATTCTTCTTATTAAAATTAAACCGTCGTTGTGCTTCGTAGTAAGCCTAGAATGTACGCCACCGATTTCAACCTAACAGAATTGACATTATTGTTTCTTCAAGGAAACGGTATGCAGCAATAAGCATCATGTATTGACTCTGGAATGAGTTGATATACGTTGGATGGCTGTGAGAGGGATGGAATGCATTAGGAAGCGTTGGTATGTTGATTCTCGTTCAGCGTTGATACGAATTGGAGACGGGTAGCATAAAGGTCGAGAAAATTTGGTGCTTCAAGAAGTCTGGAGATAGGTTTATTTTTGGTTTTATTAAACCAAAAATATATTGCAATTATACGAGTATAGTTATTATAAAGCCAAATTTATTTAACTTATTTCAAACGAGTATGAACAAGAATATTAAAATGTGTAATATTTAAATAATATTTCATTTTTGTGTAGAATTACACAAAATTTATATTTAAAAAAATTATTTACACTTAAATAATTTTGTTACTATTACACAACATATAAAGTTTTTATTATGATTAAATAATGACTCATTATTTCAATTAATTCAGAAATTCTACCATTTTATATCAAAGAGTGGGCATATTTTACTTTGTTAAAGTGGAGATTCCCCTCTCCAGATAGCAACAAAACATAAATAAAAAAAATACAATATTCTGCTGAAAAGGGATTCTTTAAATTTTCCAGTTGAGTAATTGGGTCAAATGCTAATGCACAGAAACCAATTTAATTAAACTTTGCGTAGATTAATTGCATCAAGTCGTTCGATCAGCCCAGTGGGAATCAGGAACGGATATTCTCTGCTCCAGATTTAATCAACTCCGTCTAAAATAATAGTACTTCATGAGGTTGTGGAATGTGAGGGACATCTTTTCAATTTTAAAGAGAAAACTTCGTATCGTTCAGCGTAACTAATGTCATTATCGTATTTACATATCTTTCTCAAGTCATAACTATACTATATTTAGGGTCTACGACAGGAATAAATATGCAATTATACTAAAAAATTGAAATCTGAATATAGAATGTCTGAACTGGACTTTAAATACTTTAAGTTTTATGTTACACTAATATTAATCAATCATTATTTTATACGTCACGCGTTCTCCATAAATATTTTTTTTAAAACTCCCAATAAAAGTTTTCTAATAATCCGACTAGCCGCTTGTAGGACCAAAGATATCTTCTAGGCCCAATTCGTTTCATTTCATTTTATTCAAAATCTAATATGTCAGACCTTTATCCTTATCGCTAGATATTTCAACTATACAAACTCAACTAGACCCGACTCCTTACACCAGCAGTATACTATTGTCTCTGAATCATTTTGAAATTGTGTATTTCATGCAGGTGCGGGTGCATTCTGTTTTAACTTTTGGTGTGGAATTTACATACTTCTCTCTTACTTCAATGCCGTCCGTATTCCAGGAATTAGTGAATTCCAAATAATTAAATAAATATATAATGAATATAATTAAATAATTTGAAAACGTTTTTTTTAAATGCACAATAAATAATTTGTAATATTAAAATGAAATGGCATGATATTAAATGTTGTAATAATTCTACACTTCTAAAGTGACTTCCCCGAATTATTCCGGAGTTCTAGCGAACCCGTGCATGCGCATAACGACTCTGCTACCCCAAAAGTTTGGTTTTGTGTTTCTTCTATTCTAGAGTTCGAGAAACTGCCCATGTGCGCATTAGCCAAAACTCTAAAATCGTCACAAGAAATCATGTAAATCAGGTCGTACAGGAAAGGGGCCAGGTAGCGGCGAGCGAAATGGCAGATCCTGTATGGCTCGAGGGTACTGGTGATTGGGAGGTCCCGGGTACGATCCCCGCCAGGTGCCGGAAGTGCGTGATGCGTTTAGCATCGGTGAGTTCGCGGTGCCGGCCGGAATCGACTTGGAAGGCTGGCCGCTCTGATCAGTGGTTTCAGTTGTTGGCGTGATCTCGCCAGGCGCATTCCGAAGCAGCGCCTTAAAAAACGCGAGATCCTTCCTTCCCTATCCTATCCCCATTCCCTCATTCTTAGGGCTGAGAGAACCCTCACACCGTCAAATGACACATCTCCCACTGATCGCAAGTTTTTATCGTGGGAGCTGTCAGAGATATACCCCATCTGAATGGCGATATCCGGCGCCGACCTACAAGTCGACTTGAGAGGTTTCCCCGACTAGGAATTTCCCGCCAGTCACCCCAGCTCTTTGCTCCCGACTGGTCTCCCACATGTATGTTAGTGTAATGCATGAATGTGTAAGTGGGTGTGTATGTAAGGAGTGAGGATAAGGCAAGGAAAGAAAAGGAAAGATCGCGCGCTGTCCCTGGCCCGTCGGTTAGGGAACTGCTCCGGCATTCGCCTGGTGTTGATTGGAGAGTTACGTCCAATGATGATGATGTTAGGTAAGGAAGTGAGCGTGCTAACGGAGCGTGGGTGTGTTCCAGGCCAAGGCTGGGTCGGATGGCGCAACGACTCGCGCGGCGGCCAGCCCGTCGAGATCAAGTTCGAGTTCGACCGCGTGCGCGAGTTCACCGCCGTGCACCTCTATTGCAACAACCAGTTCACGCGGGACGTGCAGGTCTTCTCCGAGGCCAACATCCTCTTCAGCGTCGGCGGCAAGTTCTTCTCGGGCGAGCCCATCACCTACACCTACATCGAGGACCGCATCTTCGAGAGCTCGCGCAACATCTCCATCAAGCTGCACCACCGCGTCGGCCGCTTCGTCAAGCTGCAGCTACACTTCGCGGCCAAGTGGATCATGCTGAGCGAGGTCACCTTCGACTCGGGTGAGTGAGATGCCCCGCCTTGGGCAGCTTTGTTGTTAACGTAGTCCAGGCCCGCACAGCATTTTGCACTTTCACTGACCTCGCGAGCCGCGCGGGAGCCACTCGAGTGCAAATGCAGCAAGCTAGAAGAGATGGGGATGGTACTCATTCTAGGAATTGGGACCATCAATGAGAATGAGCCATTCGAACTGTAGCGCTTAGATTAAAGTAGCAATCCGCGAGAGATACGAATCTAAAACGATTTAGACATACATATTCGATTTGAACACCAAGTGTTATAATTGCTTGTAGGGCTGATAATGTAATCCGCTTTGCTACGTTGTAAGTACAAATTTAGTGTGGTGCTAAACACAAAATTCTAATATTGAATCGTTTTTGTTTGATGATGACAGTAATAATTTATCTCTTCATTAACTATATTCAAATGATTAAGATGGTTCTATCGAAGCTAAAAATATTATTCTTAAAAAATAATAGATTTCTTTCTGCTCTAATTTCTACCAAGAGTGCATTATATATTTTTAATACCAAAATAACAAACACTATTTATTCATAATCGTGTACGATATTGTATGAACAAATTAAGCCCTTTGCATTCTATTTAACAAGACCCATAACAATCTCATAACTGCCCGTAGCATTCTGTGCCGGAGAAGTTTGCTTGTAGGTATTTCTCATTCAGTTTCATAATGAGGAATGGTCACTATTTTATGTGCCAAACATTTCATGCCTTTTGGGAATTGCCTATATTTCTTTAATTATTTAATTTCAAATACAGCAAATAAAAACAGCGTAGGTCCCATTTTTGATAAATTCTTATAGAAAAAATTTAAAAAATTGCATTGCGAAACTACAATATTAATGATAGAGATTTTTTCAATCTGTTCTAAAAAATTTCGTCTTTTAAAAAGTTTAAGAACTTTCGAAAATATGAGTTTTGTCATAATTTTGAATGAAATATAAGCAAATTTAAAAACAAGACGTTTTGGAAAACGGCACGACATTTTTTCTAATATACAACAAAGAACGCTTAAAATTACCGCACATCTCATTTTCTCTCGTCTATATTGAACAAATGATAACCTCTATTTAGAAATAGAAATAACGAAGTAAGGGTATGGGTTTTTCATTCCACGAGTGATGGTTCTCTTTAGTGAGTTATAAACCAAAACGGAATATAAAGTGGTGTAATTAATAACTGATAGGGCAAGTGAAATTCTCCTTCGTCGTGACTAGAAGGGAAATGAAAATTATGTTTTCTTCACTTCACGTGTTTCAGGTACGAATGAATGCGCATGTGCGGTCGGTCCGATAAGCTTGTTCGTAAAGGCCACGCAATGTGAAACGAGTTACCAACGGAAAAGGTCACTTGAAGTAAAACGACAGGTTCATGGAAGTGGTCGTGCGAATTCTGAAAATACTGTGAACATGAAAAGTTCTTCAGCAATTAATTTCTCTAATTTGGAAAACGTTTTTTCCATGCAACATTTTTCTTCATTTCTATATTTCCTCAACTTTGTCACCTAGCTTCATAGATCCAGACTCGACATAATAAAATTCAAAATGTTTCAATATACCGTGTTTTTAGCTCAAATAATTGTGAATGACCGAAAAAGTAGCGCAAAAGAGATAAAAATCTTTTCCCGGAATAGGGTTTTATTGCAGACGTACTTGTTCCGTACCGGTTCCGGTCTTCGTAAACTATTTCTTATAATCCTGAATTGTTTCAAGCTCCGCTTTATCCAACACGAGACTGGAGTGAATGTCGACAAACCGGAATGTATCCTGCGCTGAAGCGCATGGTCGGGGCCTCTAAACTGTCATCTTACCAGCCATCAGCACTCCGCTATCACCACTGGCTGTGGACAGTCTCGAATATTATTCATCCACACGTCGCACAAAATAGAGTGATTTTTGTTAGAAAGGACCGTTTTGACAGCTAGTGCTGGCAACAGAACTGAAGGTTCTATGATCGTTGTGTGCTTGAGTCCAGTGGACTCTCCTTCCTCCCTTCGTTCGCTAACTTGTAAAAGGCTTCGACGCTTCCTTTTGTGATGTCCTCGTTCGACGAGAATGTAGAGCGCCACGAGAAATAATTGAAATTAGGAATTACAGTGCTATGTGCTCTTCTGTAAAACTTCTTTTTTTATCAATCTTATATTGAATTTACTTTTTGTTTGATACGTATAATGTTTGTTTTAAAACCGAGTCTTGGATGTAAGATGCGTACTGGTGCAGGTGTTTCCGGCTCATGTTCTGTAAAGTGGCGAGCTGTGATCGAGAGTGTTTCGTGGTTCCGTGTTTGCGTTATATATTGATTTTTAATGTAATTACACGGTTGTGAACCATAAGAATCCATAATGTCTTAACGGAAGTCATAAACACTTTCCGAAAGAGCTATCGCGGCGAAGGGATACGTCTCTGAATTTCATGTGATGTTCACTTGTTTGCGAATTGTCATTTTCGCTCATTCTTAGGCGTATTCTTCTATACCCTTGTATCACAATGTCCAGGATGACTAAGGGAAACGGACGACTGCTTGATAACCCGGAATAGTACAGCATTGCAGTAATTTATGAAACTTATTCGTACTTACACGAGAGAGGAAAAAATCATTCATTCTGAATGTGACAATGGCTTTATCGTCTATCAAATGCAAATTCCATATTCTTCTTGGGTAATGAATTGAACACATTTAAAATAAGTTTTTTTTTTATTTAAGGTCGCATCAACTACTAGGTCATTAGCGACCACTATTGCTTGTAACGGTATGGTAACTGTGGGTTGACACGATAATGATGATGATAGGGGGTGAAAGGACGAAACACAATACAACCATGCCCGAGGCGGGACTCAAACCCGCGATCCTTCGGTCCGAGTTCGCTACGGCACTACTGCCTTAGCGATCTCGGCCACCGGATCGGCTAAAATAAGTTGTTTCGCCACATTCTGTCGGCTTTTCTCGCGAATACAATTTCAGGTGATGGCTATGGAGATGATTGTTGTCATGGCACTTAAATGAAAAATGCTCGATTGGTACACAAATGTACTCAATCCACACGTCACGTTTATTCGTTCTGCAAACCTCATATTTTGCACACGTGTCAAGCGGTCCGCCATTACTTCAAAACTACTGATTTGCTTGGTATGCATCTTCGTTTATACTTCTCGTTTCAAGTAACACATATCATATAATGTAAATTTACACTTATTTGGTCTCAAATAAGTATAAAATTACACCTGATTTTATACAGTATATTATGAGCATTTACATGATTTTGACTCAACTATTTTATTACGCGTTTACTTTAAAAAGTTCGAGGAAGAATGTGTATTATGAACTTGCAGCTAATTAGCGACTGCCTACCCGTTCTCTCGTTGGATAATCGCTCTCTCGTTGTATAAGTTTACTTTTGGTTTAGAAACATCTCATTTCCAAAGACATTTAATACTGAACATTAAATTTCTGCAATGAATTATATCGCTATGACAGTTTTATGTCAATGAAAGAAAAACATAGATTTACAAAAGTAAACAAGTCCTTAACAGATAGGACAGTAAAACATAAAATGTATAACAAAAGAAATGAACTATCAGAAACGGTGCTAGACATCTCAGATATATTATTAAGTGTACATGAAAGACCACCGAAAATACAAAAAGAAAAGGATAAAACCACCAAAACACTCGCAAGTAAATTGTTTCAATTAGCAATTATTTTATTTACAAACAAGAATTTTTTTGTTACCTATACTTCTTTATGCATTTGTGATCACCTCTTCGAAATTATAAAGATCATCACAGATTGTCGCCTAGAATTATATATCCGGTGCAGTTTTAAAAAATGTTCCCTGGCGAACAATATTTGCCCGATTTATTACAGTGAAGTACTTAACCAAGCATTAGAAAATATTTATGAGGCATCATTTTGTACAAGGAAATGACTTTATTATTACAATAACAGCATCAATAGGGTATTTACGCGAATCTAATGCGCATTAGATATACTTCGATTTTTTTAGTGGCCGATGACATTAGGTTATTGTTACACCTCCTGCGTTATAAAATGAATCTTTTTAACAGCACATATCTGAGGCTACGAGCCCGTTGACCAGGACGTTCAGGAATTAATTAATTAAAAAGACCACTTTAAAAAATCGAAGTATATCTCCACTTTGCATTCCTTTTTATTAATGAGACTCACTTCCCTCTCTTACTCCAAATTTTACTACTTTTAATTTATTTACTTATAATTTTACTTATTTAAAAATCTAGCGATTTTTCCGTCTGCCCCGGCCTAACTCAGTATTTTATTACTATTATTTCCCAATTTATTATTTCTCACATTAAGTTTCCAGAGTGGATTCGCTCATAGGTCTAAGAAGAAATATAATACGTGAGCCGACAGATTTGTCCATACGGGATTTCAAATTATGAAACTTTACGTAGGATTGTTCTCATCCATTTTGAATTACGTGAATAAAACACTTCATCGGGCTGAATTATTATAAATTTGCTTTAACTGTTATACATTACCCAATTTCGCAGCTCCACTGTTGCCGCTACGAAGAAACATAAATAACAACTATGACAATACAATAAAATTCTGTCTTTCATACTATATTTGCAATACACTCACATAATTCATCATTCGTCCAATATTTGTTACTTTTCATGGCCATGCTACTTCCGATTCTCTCTAATGAATATTTCTTACATCTAAATTTAACAGAACTTCGGCTTCTTACATGATTTATTTAATGTTTATACACTTTCCTTTTGGTTGCCCACAGCATTCTTGGCCCAATTCTTGATGAAAGTCCGCCATCTTCTTGCTTCGGCCAAATTTCACGTTATAACTTACATCCGTCGTTCTGAAACTACAGTCTTTAAAATCCATTACCCTAACTAATTAATTATTCACGTACTTAGATACACCTCCCGATCCTCTTTACACTAATTCATCACAGACAACGGATTATTCTGTGATAATACTGCGCTACTGACTCCACATCCGAAGTCCACTATGGCCGAGCACGTTCTCCCCCGCGAATCATATTCCCCGCCTTTCAAGTGGCTCCTCCTGACAGATAGATTCTTAAGCACGGATATGTCTTACGTGTGCCAATAAAAAACTTGTTCATTTTCTTTTTCACTGCTTCTAATGCAGGTCACTTCCTACTCACGCTTTTTATTTAAAGTTGAGTCTACTTTTATTCATATTTTAACTTGCGTCCTTATCGACTTTTGTTCCTAGAAATTTAAAGAAAAAATGTGGAGCCATTTTGAGAGAAAACGGTGAGCCACATGGAGAAAATGTTAATAGGGATAGTGCTAAATGCACTGTTACCGATTACACAAACATCATTTCGCGGTATTCGTTTTTTCTTGTTTTTTCCTTCTTTCAAAAAATACACAATTTTTTTTATCTCTCTCTCTCTCCAGTCGTTAATATTGACTTTACTGGGGATTTGTATATTTTATTGCATTTGTGAGTACAAAGGCTTTACATGATGTTGTATGACGTTTCTCAAAAAGTAAAAAAAAAAGTGAAAATAAGCACAAAATTGTGAATTTTCAGAAGTGCTGAAATGCCGTTTTCTCGAAAACGGCTATATTTTTTCCTTAATTTGTTGTGTACCTTATAAGCAAAGTGGAATAACACAATCAAATATTTTCATTTTTCAGACAAAATCAAAACTCAGTTCATTTGTTCTCCCCCCTCCCCCTCTGAGAAAACCACAGACACTTTTTGCACGGTTGGGGATTGCATAATTTTCTTTCAGTTTCTGCATGCATTGGTAATTAGCAATATAGGTTTCTTATGAAATTTTATTTATCATTGTTGCCTTAGCCACTAAGATGTATAATGATAAACTAAACTACATTGGATAATGATAATTTTAACTACAAGTGTTCATTCAAAGCCAAAGTTATAAGTTGACAAGACCTAA
Organism: Gryllus bimaculatus; assembly: GCA_017312745.1. Classification (NCBI taxonomy): domain Eukaryota; kingdom Metazoa; phylum Arthropoda; class Insecta; order Orthoptera; family Gryllidae; genus Gryllus; species Gryllus bimaculatus. The sequence continues at coordinate 4,586,612 of BOPP01000083.1, forward strand.
TTTCATATCTTTATCATTTTACTCCTGTGAGCTTAAATATTTTTCTTAGTAGAAATGTATTCCAATTCAAGAAAAAATACTCTATTAAATGTTTTAGGTTATTACCCTACTTTTCATATGGTTTTACACACAAAAATAATATTTCAATGGTGCTGCACATTCCTGCTTAAGTTAGTGCCAAAGGTGCCAAAACTAGTTTGTCTTAAACTGTTGTTTTGCTATAATGAGTAATTATGAGCCAAGATTTTTCCAGATATCGCGAAAGTCAAGAATTTACATATACTAATTAACTCAAAAACATTTATTTATAAAAAGCTATGATAACATCAAGTAAAATACTTAGAATTATGTAAATTCATGAGCCAAGTTTTGAAAATTATCTATAAAATTGAAATTATTTAAATTAAAATATGATCATAAGTCAAGATGTCAATTGTTTAAAAGAAATTTTTGTTTTCTAGACATTGCGCATGGCAACTTCAGCCCAGAAGTGGCACCTGCACAAGAGCCTCCTCTGCAAAGTGATGTGTATGTGGAACGCAAAAGCCCTGCTGGACCAGCCAGTGAGGTACCTGGTGAGTAATGTTTTTGTATTTTAATTTTCGGGCGTTAATCCTTATTAAATTTAGGATCTGTGGGATTCTGATTAGTTTAATGTCTGAATCTGTAAATACTGAAATACTTAGTTTAGTGTCTGAATCCATAAATAATATCTTCTTGCTTTGTTTTATTCAGAAACATATTTACTGCTCAAATTCTGTTCAGTCTAATTTAACACTTTAAGATTGCAAGAAAATAATCCTCAAATTGTAATTAAAGGTCCTCAAAGTTGTCTGTTGATGCTTTGAGCTCATCTTGAAATTCTTCCTTTGCCTTCAGTTTTTTCCTCCTTGCTTCAGTGTTTGGAGATACATCTGATTATACACACACACACACACACACATTTATACATATATAATCTGGAGGAAAAACACAGATACACATGAAATGTTAGTTACAAAATTTTGTTCTGAAACATTAAAATTTCCAGAATAATGCAGGATACTCTTGAGAGATGAAAAATATTTCTTGGACATCCAACAATAAGTTTTATCAGGGATGATATAAACTTTGAGAAAATATTGTTGAGTGGAGTTAAACTAGTAGTAACATTTTTTTTTTTTTTTTTTTTTTTTTTTTCCATTATCATTTATTTTTAATGAGTAATTTCACTTTTATGATAATCCAGAGTTTTCAAATTGGCATTTTATTGAAAAGAAAGGTTGAGTGTGCTTGTATGTTTACTTTTGTATATATAATAGATATTAATTTACTTCTTAAATTCACATAATGGTACATTGTTATTACATCTAGGGAAAGTTGTATGTAAACAGTATGAAGTATAATAATTAGGTTGTTTCTAATTTGTTTTATTTTAAATTTAGACATTAATATATAGTTTATGTTTACAGTATCCACTGCCAAGGAAGAGGACCATACATACATGGCTGTTGTCATTGGGGTTCTGATGGCAGTGATATTCCTCTTAGCTGTAGCCATCTACCTTATTGTATCCCGTCATCGACAACGAAAATGTTTTGCCAGTCCGTTAGCAGCCAAACCAACTTTGGCAGCACATTCTGGTTGTTCTAACTCAGGCGATAAAGGATCTGCTTTTGCTGCATCATATGGTGGAAGCTCAGTAGAAGATGGATATGGGGCTGGCACTCTACCATTACAGCCCCCTCCACCCCCTCCACCACCACCTCCTCCAGCAGATCTGTTATTAGAGCATATGCTGGATGTGAAGCTTGATGATTACCAGGAGCCTTACCAAGCCTTAAAATATGCACCATACTATAGCTACAGTGCAGTTGTAATGGAGATGAGAGATGCTCTAAGCAAAGGTTCTGCTGTGCCCTCAGGTGAGTTAACTTTATAGAGCACTCATATGCTTAATTTTGGAGAGTAATGGTCTTTTACACTACAGATTATTTATTTGATCTCAAAGAGTATAAAAATGTCAATTTAAACAAAATTTTTGTACTCAAGGCTTAATATTGTTTTCTTGAAATCCTATAGAGAAAAAAAGAAATCCTATAGAGAAAAAATTGTAATTCCCCAGGGAAAAGTGCAAATTTCTTATAGAAAATAGAATCTGTGAATGTCTGATACCAAAAAAGTGTAGTTTTCTTGCTCGTATATGCAGTATTTCTTCTTCATGTATGTGGTATAATAAAATTTCATGTTTTGGAGTCCTTGATATAAAAAAAGTGCAATTTCTGAAAGTCATATGAATAGTAATGTGGGGAACTGGTTTACCCAAACACCATCCGTACACACAACTAATTTCAATCACTGTTTTTCTTGAACTAACTGTGAATATTAGATGTTAAAACCTGAAGTTATGATGGAGGTAATGTCAGAGGTGCCACTGCATAGAAAAATACAGACAGAAATAAATCACTTGCAATATGCCAGTACCCCAAGAAAGGTTTCATGGTTGAGAGTGCAGTATAGATCTTTATTTGTCAAACATGTAAACAGAGGCAAATTTTGAAATTATCTTATTACAGGTTTTTTTGTAATTTTTCTCTATATTAATGCAATTCATTAAAAACCCCGTCACCCCTTCAGTGCAAGTAATTTCTGGCCGACATCTTTGTTACAGGAAATTCTGTGGCAGCTTTTCTTCTCTTTAGAGAACCTTTTTTCTCTTTCTTTTCTTCTTTTTTCCATAAAAAAAACAACTAACGGTGCTACAACAGCACATCCTTTATCACATTATTTCTAACATTCGTAATTTTTGAAAATTCAGAGAGTTCAATGAAAGTGAGACCTGCGCCAATTTTTTAAATATCTTTCGCTCTTTCCGAGGAAAACTTTTCGAGTCATTGTTGAATTTTTTTTTTTTTTTTTAATTAACTTTAAACAGAAATTTTGCAAAACTATTTTTTTTCCTGAAACTTGAACATTAACTTTTTAAAGATTTGATTTTTCATTTAAAACAAAAATCACAATCTTCAATATTGTTTTTTTACAACTTTAATAGTTTGCCAAAATTGGGTATTTTTTTAAGCATTCTTTGATATATACAAGAAGAAAATTTAAAGAAAAAAATTGCAGCCATTTTAGAGAAAATAATTGTTTAAAAATTGCCTCAATTTCACAAAAAAATACTCATAATTTTGAAAATTTTTATAGGGCCTTATTTCAAAATCTATCTTTGAAAAACAGATTAAGGTCAAAATCTCTATTTTGAATATTGTATTTGTAGGGAGACACTGAAAAAATTTTGAACATTTGTTATTTTCAAAAAATCAGGGAATAAAAATGAATTCTGCTCCATTATTTTAAGAAGTCTTTACGCTAATGAGAACAAAATTTAATAAAAAAATTTGGAGTAATTTTTGAGAAAATTTTGAAATTGTTGAGGCTTTATGTAAAGTACCCCTAAAAATAAAAACATTCGTTTTAAACTCACAGGGCTTCAAGTTGATTTGGATCGATCAGAGAATATCAGTTTTGGATAAAATAATATGAAAGATTTAGGCACTAGTGTTGACCACTGATGGAGAGACATTTTGTTGTCAATCAATTATTTATTATCAAGGACCCACAAAACATGGATTGTGGCTTAACAATGTGTTAGAGGAAGTAATTTACTACATTTAGGAAAAAAAATTATTTTAAAAAAGAATATTTCACCAACTTAAACTCAAGATATACCTTCTAGAATATGAAAACATCAGAACACTATATAAAAGAAGATTAAGGGGAAAATTACAAATGGTAGAGAAACAAAATATGGAAACTTTTTGGACTTCACTTAAACAAGCAATATTTGAAGCAGGGCAAGAGAGTGTAGGTTACAAACCAGTCATGAAAATAAAATTGTTGAGAACATGGGACAATGAAAAAGAGTGTAAATTAAAAGAAACAAGCATATAGATCTTACCTTCAGAAAATAACAGTAAAACATTACATTAAATATAAAAAACTAAGTGCCAAAGTAAGATGTATAAGCAGAATACACAAATAAGAAGGCTGGAGAAAATTTATCAAAAGTATAGAAAGAGACATCTCTGGTCCCCAACAAATGGGAATTAAATTTTTGAAAATGCTGCACATGAACGTGAAAGACAAAATCACACTAGACTGCATCTTGGAAGAGAACTAGATAAAACACTACTCCACCCTATGGAAGAATCTAGATACTAGAACAAAGATTTAGAGGAAATAGATAACAATAGTGACAATGATGATATGGACACCACCTTGAAGATTGAAGAACTAGAGACAGTATTAAGGAAAATAAAAAATAGGAAAAGCCCCGGATCAGATGAAATCAACTTATAAAATAACTTATAAAGTATGGAGGAAATGAACTAAAAGAAATATTACCGGAACTTTTTAATAAAGTATGGCAAGAGAGGAAAATACCAATAGAATGGCAAGAAGGTTTGGTCATGAATATTCATGAAAAGGGCTCAAAGAAAAGCTGCGACAAGTATAGGGGTATCACACTATTATCAACAGCATCAAAACTTTATTCAAAGAGATGAAACAGACTCAATGTAATAGCTGAAAATTTGATGGGAGAAAAACAGTGTGGGTTCTGAAAGGGAAGGAGCACTAAAGATGCCATCTTCACATTACAGATGATAATAGATAAAAGACAAGACAGAAACTTACCAACTTTCATAATATTCATAGATATACGACAGAGTAAACTCCGGAAAATAGTGAAAGAGGAGAAAATTCCAAATCAATTACTCAATGTGATCCAGAGTTTATATGAAAACTCCAACATTAAAATAATGTTGAGAGACAGGAGAAAGTCTGCAACTATAACAACCAGCAATGGCGTAAGACAGGGATGCGGTCTGTCGCTTACTCTCTTTATCAGGGTATCCAAATCAGGAAAGGCAAAAAGATGGATACAATCTTACATGCTTACGATCAATCAATCATAACAGATTATGAAGATGATCTACAAAGAGCAATTTTTAAACTGATAAAAAAGGCCCTGAAATATTGTATGAAAATATCAGTTCGAAAACAAAAGTTGTCATTGCAAGGCAAAGAACAGAAGAGAGCCAAAATTGTAATAAATGGAGAAATAGTGGAACAAGTCAACAAATTTTCATATCTTGGAAATATCTTATATGTATTTAACCACATCCAGGAGTACTTAGAAAATAAATTGTATAAATACAACAGAATCTGTGGAACAATTAAATGACACTTTGGCAGGGACATGGATGAAAAACAAAACTAAAAATTCCCAATATAATGGCTAAACCTATAACTACGTATGGCTCTGAGCCATGGATAATGAAAGAGAGAAACAAAAAATACAAGCAGCACATATGAGATTTATGTAACACATGGTAGGAGTTGCAAGAAAGGACAGACTGAGAAACAGAGACATTAGAAAGAAACTAAAAACTGAAGACTTAGTATAGGAAATAGACAACTCTAGAAAAAAATAATGGAAAAGGGGGCCCATAGGGGCCCAAAAATTTATTTGTTCCCTATTTGTGTTTTAGGCTGTGCACCTCTATGCGAGAAAATAATAATTTGTGTACTTTCTTCATTCCAGATACATCCTATGATTATGCTGTCCCTGAAATGGGTGCAGTGCCACTCCTAAGCCCAGAGCAAACATCCGTGCCTCTGCCTGGAACAAGCGACAAAGATAGTGTATTTTCTCGCGGTTCTTCCAAGGGCAGCCGCAGTGAAGACTCCCGAGGCAAGAAGTCGCCCAGTCAGCATGAGGTTCTTAGTGCTCTAAAACGCCGGTTGGAGCAGACAGCAGTGCCTCAGTTCCCCCGGCACCGGCTGCGTATGCTTTCCAAGTTGGCGGAAGGTGCCTTTGGTTCGGTGTATGTGGCAGAGGCAGATGGCATACCAGAATATGGAGGAGCAACAACTTTAGGGAAGAGGCTTGTTGCTGTCAAGTTTTTACTACAGGATGCCACAGAAAGAGAAAAGTAAGAACCATTTGGATGATCTGAAAATCAGTGATCTTGTTGATGTATATAATTTAATATACTTCAGATATTATGTAAATGTTCTATAGATCATTCTAATAATAAATATAAATGATACTGATGGGAAATAATTGTGCTAGAGAACAGAATTGAGTAAGTTGTTATCATTCTGTGATTTGCTTCACTTTAGAGGACATAAAATTTCAGTAGAACCCTGTTATAAGCGAATCCCGTTTGTAAGTAACAATATTGTCTGGTTCGAGTCTGAATGTATAAATTTTGGGCTTTTTCTTCCTACATGTAAGATACCTGTTTATAAGTTTCCCACCATTACTAGACAGAAGATTGATTTCAGAGGAATTTTTTCCCCTGCAAGTAAGAATCCAAGAGCTAGCCATGAGCCTAGCAAAATAATACAAAATGAAAATATCAATAGGAAGAACCAAGGCAATAGGAATAGCAAGAAAATATTACTGTTGAGTAAAAATTGTAATTGAACGTCAAATAATTGAACAAGTAGCAACCTTCATATATCTAGGCAACAAAATATAATTAAGAGAGGAAGATATTGAGACAAAACTGGCAAAAAACCTTAACTAGTAAAAGGGAATACTGGAAACAAGTCGTGGGACCTAAAACCTACTACTGTTGATGATGATGTTTTAATTATTGTAGGTAATATTGAACCCATTGAGTTCACACAAGCAAAGCTTGCATTTCCAGATATTGTAGAATTGAGTTTTTTAAATCTTGAAGTTAACATTTTGAATATTGTTAGAATAGTATTTTGTATGTTCATAATTTGTTAAATTGTGTTCTAATTTAACCATTGCAGGATACACCTCTTGATATATTTCTCTAAAGACAATGTGTTATTAAATTTTGAAATATCTGATCTGGGATATAAAATACACATTCTTCATCAATTGATGCCTACTTTTGGAAATGTCCTCATAATTTATTGTAAAAATTAATAATTTAATTAGGTTATAAGAACTTTTCAAGAAATGTTTTAATTTTTTATTGAGTATTAGTACTTGAAGTTACTACACATAACTTTGCCCGTATTTCCAATAACACTATATAAGTGTAACACCATTGCAGTGAAATCTCTCTGAAAGATCATCACTATTAAATAACCACCTCTCTCAAATACCCATTTATTTTTGGAACAGACTCTGAAATCCATATAAGGTATGTAAATCATACCCATGCTAAAAGACCACCCCTCACATTAACCACCTATCGGAACCTACATAGAAATTTTTGTAATTACTCCAAGCAAAGCACTCAACACCCAGCAAGTGTTAAAGAGATGCGTTGTGCCAACAATGACACAACATTTTTTTTTTATTTAAAAAATAAAAAATAGAAAAAAGTATACCTGAAAAATACATGTGGAAAAAAAGGGAAAATAAAACTTTGTCAAAATATTTCATTTATCATAATTCATGCACATAATCATGAATCATGTAGAGGACCACTTCTAATATTACAATAAAATAGGCACTTTCCTAAACATTTGATGTCTAGTTTTTTTGTATTTAGAAGAAGAAAATTCCCCTCGCAGCTTGTCATTGAAGGCTGTAAGACAGAGCCTTTCCTATAGAAATTCTCCCCAAAAGTAATTTTAAAATATATTTATAAATGAATTTATTAATAATGAATTTCTGAGTTATATGATGTAACAATTATAACAATTTTTTTCTTTGTCAGTTCAATATCGACCATCTGTAATGCATTTGAATAGGGAAGAGAAAAGTGTTAGGCTCCCATTTCATTCTGCCTGTGTAAAACGAGGAGGCGTGATGTCATGCATTCACTCCACAGGCTTACTGGCAGACGATGGCTGCAGACAGGCAGCCTTCAAGGGTGGGGCCTAGGACATGAAGAAGTGTGTGCTCACCTGATAGCATTACTACACAGCTCAAAAAGTTGCATTAAGCATCAACTAGTTTTCCCAATGCGTGGTAGGAGTGCTACTCCCTTATGCCTGTATCAGAAGAGATTATGCACATAAATACATGTATGCAATGCAAATGCAACGCAATGCATTTGCAGCTTTCCATATTTAGAAACCCACGTGCCACGACTGGTTAAGAAATAGCAATAGTAGGTCACAGGGATGACCGAATAACTCACATTATTCACTTATTCTCCCTTTCTAATACAGAAAGCAAATATTTTGCATTCTTCAGCAGATTATCAATTTAGTGCTTAGAAATTAAATAGCAGTAAAACATCTCAATGAAATAAAACAAACTTGACAGCCAGTAACCTACACTATAAACGAGGTGTGTTAAAATTTGAATTGTCTTCCTAAGCTCATAAATTTTCAACAACTCTCTTGTGAGATGCAAATGCAAAATGTTTGCTTTTTTTTATTAGAAAGTATGATGAAAAGCAAATCTCTGGATAACTGCTTTTTTATCTCTTAATACTACGTAGGGATAGAGGTTAACAAGATTGTTTCTGATTGTGTTTGCATGTTAATTAAAAAGCGTGTTGAATTGTTTGCCCCCTTAGGCTTGACTTCCATCGAGATGTTCGCATTCTTGCTGCTTTGGAGGATGTAAACATTGCTCGAGTATTGGGAATGTGCAGCCGTGAGGAGCCCCTGTGTGTGGCCATGGAGTACTTGGAGCATGGTGACCTCAACAAGTTCCTCAAGAGCCATGTCCCAAGTGATGACTCACGAGTTGTGGCTTCAGGACTGAAAATGCTCAGGTATATTTTGAAAATCTGATGATAATGTCTGTTGAATAAATGGTTGATCAACCAGCAATGCAAGTACTTCACCATAAAATTTAATGACACTTTTTCTTAATATTTTTCTACTTATAAATGTTAAAAAACTGATAATTCTTCATTATTTGAATTCTTCAAAATATTAAAACCCGCAAATGGTTACTGATTTAAAAGACAAAGAAATAAAAATAATTATTTCACTTGCATTCTTCCTCTTTCTCTTTCTCTCTCCTTTTCTCTCCTCTCTCCTCTCTCCTCCTCTCTCCTCTCTCTCATTACATTTTAATATTTTGACATTTAAACATGTATTGACATTGAAACAAAAAATGAGTTTGCAAATAAATGCTCCTGAAATTGTCTTTCTGTGAAACCAAGCAGAGTAATACTGCACTTCTACTACCTGGGGACCTATGTTGTGAATTGTCAAACTTCACTATTGTCAAATGATCGAATTCCATCATTCTCCGAAATTTTGTACCATTTGCAATCGAGGATGAACATATATTTGACAAGCAGTAGTAGTCACAATCACATGCTAGCTAATCTGTTATACAGTTCATGTGTAACATGATTAAAAGCTAACCAACATTCCTTAAAGGGCATTGTCATATCATACTTCCTGCCTCCTCTGAGAAATATACACCATTGTCAAGAATGAAGGATTCGAAATCTACTCATGATAACCCACCTGCTCGGGCTTAATAGAAATACTATTTTGAAATGTGATGGAATTAATAAATGACACTTGTTTTTTGAGTTAATTGCATTAAATTCAGTTCAATTGCAAACATATTTGGTTTAAGTATAGTTCCCAGGTGCATCAATAACTTAGATTATTTGTCCCATAAGTGTGGTGCATGATATATCCCAGAAGGTGGCAGTGGTCCTCCCCTGATGGAATGTGAGGTCTAGTGCTGACCTTCACATCTTGTGGGTTTATTCCTCTTCCAGGCATCTCCCTCGGAGGTGTCACCCAGTGTGGATAAGCTCTAAACTCTGGACAGGTCTTTTGACACGAGTGGTAGTGTAGTAAATGTAAATGTGTGTGGGTGTGTGGCATGTCCGTGCATGTGTGTGTGAAGGAGAGGGGATGAGAAAGTACAAGGGAAGATCACATGCAGCTCATGGCCATTTTGCAAAGTACTACCCCCAGCATTCACCTGGTATTGACAGCAGAGACAATGGAAGTAGTAAACCAGAGCAGCTGACCATTAAAATTCTCCTCCAAGCAGTGGTTGAATTCAACCTAGCTATTCACCTAGTGTTGAAAATTTGCCACCATCAGGACTCAAACTGTAGGACCTCCTGATCAACGATCCGGCTGATACAACAAAAATTGTTGGATATGGGGGGAGCATTGTCACCTTGCCCCCCCC
>BOPP01000083.1:4596719-4610648 GCA_017312745.1 Gryllus bimaculatus
TGCTCATCCTATCTGACACTGGCATTGCAGTAAGACAGTTCATGTGTTCTCCTCTAAACAACATTGCATATTCAATGTACATATTTTGTTTTTTCATTTATACTATCATAGAAACGACTCTTGACCAATATCTTCTGTAGAAGTAAAAAGTTCATTCATCCTCTCTGAATTGGATGTTATGTTCTGATCAGTGGTGATATTTCACATTCAACGATTTGAGAATGGGCAATTTTAAACACTATCATGAATTTTTATTTGAGATATTTTATACTTTTCTTTATATATTTCTGATAACTAAATATAATAATGATAACTTCATTTCCCTATTTACAACAATTATATCATGCTTAGTAGCCATTACGTTGCAACAGTAATGGACAATTATGAAACGGCAACGTATTTTTACCATTAATCTTCCAACTGTGATCAGGTGGTGAAATGTACAACAACAATAATGTTATATTAAGTGAAAGTAGAAAGTATTGAGATAAAAAAATTCCGGGAGCTTCAGCCCCCCATTGCTACATTCCTAAGTTGATCTCTTTTTCTTTTGTTCTGACTTCTTATTCCAGTTTCTTCTCCTATCCTCTTTGTTCTCTGCATTCTCCTTCCCTCCTATAATTTATTTGTGTGTAAAACTTTTCTCCATTACCTCTCTTCCTTCAACATCTCTTCATTTCTTATAATGGATGAATTGTAGAAATGACAATGGGAATTTACTGGAATGAAATGTGCATTTTCTTATAATGGTGATTTCATAACAATATTTGGGAAAAAATATTTTAGATTGAACAAGTCAGTCAAAAGCTACTGTCCTATTTCTATTGTTTTATCTTAATTTGTTTGATCCTTTGTTATATTTAAACAGTCACTTGTAATCGACAGCTCAACTCCATCTCTATGCAAAGAATTACAACTTTCACATTTTATGAAAATAATTTTGTGAAAGGCACTTCTACTCAAAAAGACAGAAAGAATGGCAAATGTATAATTATTTATTACAAATTAAGACAAAACTTTGAACTAATAATAGTCATATTTAAAAATATTCTGTCATATTTCTGTTGACTTACCATCTAATATGTAACTCACTAGTTATTTTTATGTGTTATAAATTATTCTTTTTCAGTTTCAACTGCCTGTTATATATGGCGACTCAAATAGCCTCAGGAATGCGTTACCTAGAAACATTGAACTTTGTACATCGAGATCTGGCCACTCGGTAAGTTCTATGGTGATAATTATGACACAATTTACAAATTTCTTTTGTTTTTCACAGAAAAACAGCAACAGAAAATTGAAAGGAAAAGAGTGTGTGTACTGTACACTATCTTACATCATGAAATTCTGGCAGCCATAAATTGCAGTTGCTTACCACTAAGAATATAGAATATAGATATTCCATTAAAATATGATAAAGTATCAATATTTTTTGCAAATGTAAGATGATAGCATTTTGGGTTCCATAACATCTGCAGTATCTCCAAAACATTCCAATATACATAGAATAATTTAATTTGTAGTAGTTTATTGGATATAAATTCTTAGAAAAATTAGTAATGTTATGTTATTTGGCATTAGAGAATTCATAATGCTCAAATTTAACAAGTAATTTAGTATTAATTATGATAAATTATTTCCAGGAACTGTCTAGTGGGTAAGGCCTATCAAATCAAAATTTCTGATTTTGGTACGGACAACGAATTATATTCTTCCGATTATTACAAAGTTGATGGCACTGTAGCTTTACCTGTACGTTGGATGGCTTGGGAATCTATATTCCAGGTAATTTAACTCTTTATGTTATTCATTTAAATTGTTATTTCCTTAACCAGTCAAGTGAAGCACATCAATTGTACAAAATAATGTAAACTACCCAAAAACGGTGAAAAATGTTCTATTTAGTTCACTTCGTATTACTAAATACTTCTGAATTATGGCTTTTTGGTAAACAACTTATATTCATGGGTATCTTTGGCATGTAAAATTTTTAAGGACATGAAAGGAAGTGCCCTGCTAAAGTCATTGTGCTTGTATTGCTTCCAAAATCAAGAATGTGAAAAATAAACATGTAACTTCTCCTGATGTAAAGTAAGGAAAATCTATATTGTTTCCATCTTCTTTGCGTTTCATCATCTAAATTTCTATAAAGTGGAAAAATTATTTTCAAAAATATTAACTTTATTTAATTGGATGTTTTCAATAAAACAAAATAAAATATTGCTATAATTTATCTCAATGTATAACAATTATGCTAAATTTATAATCATATTATGCAAAAAAAGACTTGTAACACATTGAAATATGACAAGTGCAGTGTACATGTTCATTTCAAGCAATCTTACTAGACAAGAGATTGTCAAGATATAAAAGGAAATAGCTATTCTACAAATTTATACATTTATTTGGTGTTGTGATATTTTTCAAATTTATTATTGCAAAAGTAATTTATTCTCTTGTATTAAATTTAATAGTTTATAATTACTTTATTTATATGACTTTACAGAGTACCTTTCTTGTGTGGTATTTGTTTGTAGATTTATGCAATGTAAATATTATGGAGTTTTTCTTTAATTTCCATAGGGCAAATACACTACAAAAAGTGATGTTTGGGCCTTTGCTGTAACCCTTTGGGAAATCTTACAACTGGCACGAAGAGTGCCTTTTGTGGAGTTGTCAGATCCACAGGTCCTTGAAAACCTAGCCCACCTGCAATATGATGATGGTAAGTTCTGCCCGTTGCCACGACCTCCATCGCCTGCTTGCACCAAGGACATCTACGATTTAATGTGTGAATGCTGGCGACGACATGAAGCTGAGCGCCCAAGCTTCCGCGAAATTCATCTGTTTTTGCAGCGCAAGAACCTTGGCTATACCCCATTACCAGTGTCGTGATCAACCATAGTGATGGTAGGATGACAATACAACACATATATTTTTCTCATACATCCACTTTCGGCTTGTACAGACAGTCTCGACAATCGCAGTGTTTTATTTGTTAGGAAGGTTTACTCTTCCAACAATATTAATTCCCTATTCTTTAATGAGCATTGATTTAAAATATATTTGTGATGAAGTTTTATGATATATACTACTTTTCCATGAGAAAAGAAAATTTTAATGTACCAATTCTAATCACATCTGTAGCAATATTATGTTTCATGAAATTTTTTTGAATGTACTCTGCAGAATCAGCATATTCATGCAGTTCATATTATTGAGAACAAACACTTTATTTTGTTTGCAGTTCATGTGTGATGTGGCTCTTATACAATTTCTCTATTAGAGAATTATGCTGGGCAGCAAAAGACTGCAATGCTCCTGACAGTTATGGCACTCTTTTGTGCATAGATAAACCTGCAATAAGCCTGCAGTTCCTCTCCTTTCATATGCAAATATGACCAAAATTTGAATGAACGTGAGATTTTTCCAGTGAACAAAATAAAGAAAGTTTGTAATCTGCATGTGTCTGCAAAACTGACATTTTTTAAATTAATATTGCATAAGAGACTTGCAAAATATTTGTTTCAAATATATATAAGATGATTCATAACTTTCCATTTTAAATTATACTGATGTCATATCAAAGAGATTTAAAAACAAACAAAAGTATGTTAATTTTTTTCTGATCTCTTTGCCATGACAAAACTATTGTAGTTGTATGTAGTTTTGTAGACCTATTGACAGATCATTGAAGTGTACCTTCTATTTTGTTATTGAAACAGTTTTACAGACACTGACCCGTCATGAGATGTTAAAAGAAATATTACTCATAATTATGTGGAAGTGATACACAGGGAAAAGAATTTCAGCAAACCTTTAAATTTCAAAGTATCTTCCTCTTGTATTGCAGTTACTGTGGAGGTGTGTTAAGGTAAAGATAGATATGATATTGACCCTTGCAGCTGAGCAGTACTAATGTTGCAATTTAAAAATCGTATTTTTATCAGAATTCAATTTTTTACAAGTAGAAAATCTCTATAAACAATGGTAGATTAAATGTCATTTGTGTAAACTCTACAAGTAGAATTGTAGGGAGTGGAAACCTACAGTAAGCTGGCTGTGGGCTTGTTGAGTAAGTAGGTTGTGCTGCAGTCTGCAAGTCATCTGTTTCTTCCTCTTCCTTACCCTCTTCCCCAGTGGCGCAGGGTAGAAGCGTAGGGCTGAAGCTGGCAGGGAGCAATGGAAACTTCCCTCACAAGAGGGGATTTCTCAAATTGAACTTGGTTCTAACTGGGCTGTACTCCATGCAAGAAAGGAGTTTCATTTTTAGATTAATTTTATATTTTGAGCTGATATTTCATCTAAATGTTTCAGTATTTTATACTTTTATATAATATTCAGAAGATAATTTTTATTTTAGTTAAGAATGATCGCTATTCTTATATTCCTGTTGTGTGCAAATGAAGTCAAACTACATAATGTGAAAAGTTGTAGGCATCAAGAGTTGAACATATTTGCTTCATAACAGTGTGTATATCTGCATGACTGAGTGATTGTGTGTAGATACCATATTTGCTGGCTTATGCCTCATAATTTTTTGCCATCAATTCCTGCTTTTTTGTTTTTTGACATCTCCTCCTTTGAAACGGTTGCAAATGGATACCTAAACCTTACAAATCTATCAAAAAGTAGTAGGCATGTTCCATTAGGTATCTTTCATTGGATACATTGATAAAAAAGTCATAAAATTTAGAACTTGTAATGAGATAATAGTGTAGATATTATGAACAAATTACTCTCAGAATTCTTAAAATTGACACCTACATTTGACGAACAATTTGCCATTTCTGGTGGTTGTTTAAAATTTCAATCATGCCTACATATTTCATCAAAGGGTCCATGGTGTATGTGAGCTGGTGTGGTGTCTTAAGTGTGATAGTGTAACACTGGTTTCAAACTTGAGAATGTATAGCAATGAGCATTGTGATGACAATGCATAGATTGCATTTCTGTGCATCAGGGGTCAGTGGAAAGTAGAGGTACAACTGACCTTCAGAACTCGACACTAAGAAAGGCCTCTATACAAAGCTTTACTGCATACATTTAGATCAAGAAAAATTCATGATCTAAAGAAACATTTTTATTCTGAAGTGGCCTAGATGTTTAAAAAGACAAAATGTGCTTGATGGAGTGCTTTGAGTTCACATGATCCTAAGAAGAGACTACATGCAATGAAAGTATTGAAGAGGGAGGGGAGGAGTGAAAAGATGGTTTAGGGAACAGCCAGTCCTGTATTTCAATCAGGCTGTGCAATAATGGAGGGACGCAAATCTTGGTGGTAGTCATTAGAGAGTAATTTAATTAAAATTGCAACGAATGGGATGAGCAAATCTATGGTTCAGAAATTGAGATGTAGCTTGCTCTCCCACCAAATAGGTCATTTTGTATTTGTGAGTGCGAGCATGAGTGATTGCAGTGAGAACACTTCTTGACAGCGATATTAACGACTATATTTCATTGATAGAAAAAACGTCAAAATGTGTAGCAATGAGTTTCTGGAAATGCAAAAGTATGGATGGCAGCTGGAGAAATTCAATCTTGGAGGTGGATCAAATAGAAAACGCTATCTCCATATTGTGATAATAACTAAAATGGATGGAAAGTTAATTCCTGAAGCTTATGCATGGATGCTGTGTGAATGTGTACATAATTTTGATAAGATGGCCAGAACAAAATACCTAGATTGAGGATGTATGAGTATGAAAAGCGTGTTTGTGTAAGTCTGTATAAGTACGTATGAATACACACACACCAATACACAGGAATACACTTTAGTGTAAACTTTCATGTCTCCTAAATGGTTGATCAATAAAATGTTATTTTACTTCAGCAAATTAATGCAATGCCTTATTGAGACATTACATATCTCTTCACAAAATTTCTTACTACACAGGTACTATTTTAGTCAAAAATATTTTTTTATCGAAATTGACAGCAATTTGGTCATTGCATCTACTCAAATCAATATTTCCAGGAACTGTGTGCCTACAGATTATTACTAAATGGAACATCACATCTCAGCTTTTAGGTTTGATCATATTGGAAAGTGTAACACAAACGTAATCAATAAAAAAAACTATAAGTTCCACAAAACAGAAGCAAATATGAGAGATCATCTCATAGCTATCTTGTTCAATGTTTGAAATGTCATGCTGACTTGATTAGATAAATATCTGGTTGATTGTATGACAATTTTTTTCACAATCTCAAAATGCACAAAAAAATGTGTCTATTATTTGACAGAGAAAATGTCAGAAACAAAATTGAAGAAAGTCTCACTAATAATCTCTTGTGTTATTTCATCTTTATACAAAGTACTTCTTGAAAACTTAATCCAAAAGATAAATTATGCCATTGGTGCCATTTCATTCTTCTGTACGTCCATCTTTTGCATAAAACATAATACCTACATTAAGGCATAACATACACTACTTAAAACATGTAGGACACATTTTCAATTGAATGTAAAACTTGAACTTTATTATTGCATTATTTATTTCCAAACAGTTATGAATTAACTTCTTATGAATGATGGATGTGTTTGTGTAGCTGTTTTCAAATTGAATACCTAATTTAAATTCATACCTCAATAATTGGAGATAATTATTCCTCTCAGGATCTTGTGTGCAGGTGTGTGTATATGTATATGTGAAGCAGTGCATTATGGTATGCATGGAAGCATGCATCCATTCCTGTATGTATGAATGAAGTATATGTGTACATAAGATAAAGCATCACTTTTGTTAGAAGAATGATTTTTCAGGGATTAATGTGTATTTTGTACAGCAGTGATGACACCTTTTTTTATTAATTTACGAGGTCATTGTCATATTACCTGAAATTAAAGAATTTTCTAAGTAAGAAGTACTTTATATTAACAAATAGGTTAATTTATTAAAAAGTGGACATTACACTAACGCCAACATTTGAAAATATATTTTTTGAGCCAGTGAAATAATGAAATCAAATCTGAGATGCCACTTGCTGAAAAGATTTCATACTATTTTGACACCTTTGAAAAGCAATGGAGCAATTTTTATTATTAGTATTATTAATTTTTTAGTTATGTCTATGTATCTGGAAAATTTATATCAATTACACAATGTTTCATATGATGCTCTCAATTATTCACTGTAAAATGATTCAGAGAAGATATCTAATTATTTTTGTATTAAGAAATTGTTATTTGTTATTGTGTGATGGTGATATTTACATGCACACAAAGTGTACAAACAACTTATTTCTAACAAAATATGTGATGCCGTTGTATGTACACATATTTATGCATGATTTGTGTGTAAAAACTAGGCAGTGATAGTTTATAGCATGTACAGATTTCTTACTGTATATAGATATAAATATATATATATAAAAATATAAATATATAAATATATATGAATTTAATCATCTGACGCATGCTAGTCACACAAACAGAAGCCAAGGATTCCACTGCCGCTGTGTTGAATTTGTTTTTGAGCTGTAGTGGTATGAAAATATCAGCATACACAATTAGGAGGTAGAGATAGAATGCCATATGAGAGTTTTTGATAAATAGCATAATTTAAGGAATTGTCTTTCCAGATTTGGTGTTTACATGAAAAATGAATTTAATTTCATCACTGTAAAAGGCTTACAATAGATTGTACAAACTACACACATATTTTTCCATGTAATATTCTGTAGAACTTCTGTTTAGATCACATTCCTACTTTTTTATCCAAGTTGCCCGGGTCACAGTGTTGGTTCAAAGAAGTACATGTAGGCACCAATTTGTTCTTGCAAGAGCACGTAAAAATAGCCTATACTCTCTTTTGTATCTCAAAACAGCAGTATGGTCATTGTGAGAGGGGGTGATTTTGATTTTGTTTTGCACTGTGAATTTAAAACAGCATGTATTTTAAAACATACGCAGCCATTCCAATGTGCAGTAAAATGTGTGGTATTTATTTTGTAAAAGTAAGCCTATTATAAAGCAACAATATTTGTGAGATGCCAAATAATCTCTTCATATTTTTTGGACATGCTGCTGTGCGAGTGTCACAATCATTCATTCATGAAGCAATTAAACCTACAATAATCTCAACATAAATGTTCTATCTTCCTTCAAATGTTGCAATATTTCCCATGGACACATTTCTTTCTTCAAATGAGCCTTGTCCAATGGGTGAAAATGCAGACCTAACCTTTTATCAGGTGTGACAGTCAGCAACATATCAGTGTGCATGGACTGCTTGCACACGAGAAACGAATACCTAGAAATATTACATCCGGCTAATAAATAAACCGTTTGTAAGACTATTAATATATGTACATAGCACAAAATATTATTACCAATAAATGTTCTGCTTTTTTCTAATGTTTGTTTCTGTGTTTTCCCTTTGTTCCTTACATTTGATGTATGAATTAAAGACCTATACCCTATTTTTATCTTTAAAAAAGAAAACAGCTTTCATTGTATGCATTTTATTACAAAATATTTATAGGACAGAAATATAAGCAAATCAAAATGCTGAAAAAGTTACAATTTTTAATGCAACAAAACTAAATTGGAATTCAACCCGTTAAAAATGTAATAAATGTTCATTACTTTTTGTGCAATTTCTTACTAATTATTTGAAATGTTTTAATACATTGTATAACTGGGAAAGACACTATTATTACTCTCATTATTGTCCTTTGGGCAATATTTTAATCATTTAATGAAAGATTCTACACAGAACAAGAACATCAAGCATTTACTTTAATTATTGATAGGAATGATTGGCAATTGAAAAACAGACAACAAATGAGAATGCCAAACCTACATTTATTTTAAAGAGGAACTTCCTTGAAAATAAAACACAAACTATAAATGGCAAATTTAATGGGAAACACATTTTATGGAAAGTTAAGAATTTCAATTTCTTAGAAAGTAGAAGCTCAGGTAGGAGTAATAAAGAAATGTATCATCTTTGGAAGAAATTTCTCCCGAAAGAAACTCAGTCACATTTATCTCTGAAAGATTGTATTTCGCCAATGTATATGTTTGTTAAAATGCACAGTACCAATAAGAATAACAGATTATGGTTTCATTCATGGAGGTAGAGCTGACAGTTTTCGGTAAACAAGTTTTTTTGTAGACTATCTAGTAACAAAATCCATTAAAAGCACACATTACTTATGAACCCACAGCATTTTAAAGATTTTAAGGATGTTGAAAGGCAAGTCAAGGAGTTTGTTGTCCAAGGTTCTTGAAATGGAATAACAATCTGTTCATTTTGTACTAAATTTTTAAAAACTGAACAATTTTAATTCGAAATTTATTGTTTCAAAAGAATTATTTGAATGATAATGTAATTTGTTTTATTTTTTATGATTTCCTCTTGGGAGAACGTGTGATCTTCAATACACATTTGATGTTGTCTATTGTCATGTACTTTAAATCAATTTTTATCGATTTTATTTTTTGCTCAATTTTTAAATATTACTTCAAATTAAAAACAAAAGTTCAGTAAGAAAAAATTTCTTATGAAATAGTCATGCTAATACAAATGGTGAACGCTGCTGACATTCGTTTTGGAAAAAAACATTTGAACTTTTTAAATAATTTTTTCCCAGTATTTGTGTCAAGTGAAATTTTGACAAAAAACGCATTCACTATTTAATAATACTTATTGAAGAGTACGTTAAGCATTAATGACAAAAATTTAGTAGAATTGATAACTATTTTATTACTGAAACAAGAATTGCGGACTGAATCTGTACAAGAGAAAAGCCGGTGCACTTGCATTTGGAGCCAGCAAAAATATATTAATATAGTATGCTACAAATGTTTTGACTTTTTTCACAAATGGATTCCTTTGGCCATTGTGCATTTCACTTTTTAATATAATCTTGAGTTCATATACAAAAAAGATTCTTTAGTATGAAGTTTTGAAATTTTGTGTCCTGAAATCACCTCAAATTTTTACAAGTCAATCTGCAAACTCTGCTCCATCACATTTCAAACTGTTTCCACCAAAACTATATCTATGATTTGTACTTACTGTTAGTGAACGAAACCATAATGAAATGAAAAAACAATAATGAAAATTCCATTATATTTACTGATATTAGTTTATAATTCTCTCCCTATTATAAATAATTGTTTTTAAATTAATGTTTTAGGTACTTTTAAGACAAATTTTAATCAAGTGAGTAACTGTTTAATATAAATGAAACAGTGATTTACAAAAGTAAAAATAATAATACAAAGTAAAAAAATAAAAAAATCTAGACCATGTCTGTTGAATTATTTGAAACAAAGCATTTATTTTAGTCATGCAATAAAGAGATAATTGGAAAATTGAAGGATTATATGGAAAATTGAAGCATTTTATCTCAATATATATTTTTCAAACAGTTATCAGCAAAACTGACCTATAGAATAAAACAATTTTTTTTCTTATTAAAATATTTATTATTTTGGATGCATTTCAGATATTACATATGACTACATAACACAATTAATATAAAGTTAATATTTGTACTTGGAGGCAGTGATGTTCACTGAAATGTGAATTGTTCAAATAAGTCTTGGTTTGTTCAGATAACTAAAACAAAGATTACAGGAAAATGATATGTGTAGTCATAATTATCTTCTTAAATTGAGATCCATTTAAATGTTGCAACATTTTGTGGTAACAATCAGTACAAGATGGTCCTTGGTAACTGAGAAATCACAACTCAAGTTGAGAAAAAGTTAACAATACTAAATATTAAAATAGAGAATACTATGTGTTGTAACAATTATAAGATTTCACAAAAAAAACATTAGAATATGTAAGTCTTTATATATTTGAGAGAACTTTAATCATTATAGAATCTCTAAAGTTAAAATTAAAAGTATGGACTCTCAGATGCAATTATCCTTATTGTTAAATTTATAATTTAAACAAAATTATTCAAAACTGCATAAATTACATCAGTTCTTTTCACATAAAAGAAACATTAATAAAATCTGCTGAAGAATTAATTACATTTATAAGAAAAATACATTTGATGAAAAACAGCAACAATTTTATTATTCCGGCACCTTTTAAAATCTGTATTCAATGTCCTGTAGTAATTCACATAGATAACTTATTTATTATTTCAGCATACTTTAGATCATGGAATGCAGAAATATAAATTTCAAAGCAAAACTAGCAGTAGTGATAATGCCTGCAACTGAAGTCTGATTCTACATACTATAAAAAATTATTGCAGACATTCTTGAGAGCTAGCAAAACTTTGTTAATGCAAGTGGTCGGAAGGTTGGTGGTTTCTATCTTGGAGTAGTACGAGAGTCTATACTTATAACTTAACATTAGATATCCCATAGCAATGATCAATTAATATAAAAAGAAAAAAAAACACACACACACAATAACTAAAAGAAAATATCATTACACTTGCACAGTATATATGCATGTACAAATATATGTAGTCTTATCAAGTTTCAACACTTCAATATTTTCAATTTTTTTTCTTTTGTGCTGATGTTTTCTTTATCATCTTTATCTTTCAAATATTCTGCAACACAATTATACCCTTGTTGACGTGCCTCTGGGTACAATATACCAGTTGGAATTTTGCCAGCTCGAGCTCGGCAAAAGGAACAATTACAGATGCCTCTGCAGACAGGGCATTCCCAATCAGGGTTTTTCAAGGCATCTGCCACTTGTTCACCATACCGTTTTGGTAAACAAATTCCACAGAACATCCCTCTCACCCCAACACATCTTCCAGATCGACAAACTGTCTTTGTATCAAATGTCTTTTGCCTACACTGATGACAAGTAGTGCCGTTCAATTGATCATAAACTTTACATGAACTGCGTTTTGCTATATTAGCCAACATTTCTTCAGTCACTTCCTCGCACGATACTACTGGGACATCATAACAGAATTTAGGGTGAGACATGCGCCTTCGAGTACGTGGAATTTTACCATTAGAATCATCTACATCGTCTGAATCATCAGAATCTTCAGATGCTGAAATACAGAACATGACATTTTTATACTTACTCCAATCATCCTCAGAGTCAGTATCATCATCATGTTTTTTTAGTTGAACTGATCTCCTAACGTGTTTCAATATTATCTGTTTGCATATCTCCTCACTGCGATCATTCCATTCAATGCCCTGATGACCTTCAACATATTCTAATAAATCATTATTATTATTATTTAAAATGTAATTTTTTTGAACTGTTTCCACTAACTTTTCCTCATGCAAAGCGTGATCTTTATTCTTAAATGAAGGATCACTATTCCTTACACCCGAGGCCTCACATACTCCTGGTCCAGCAACTACAGATTCACAATTATTTTTATTTTGGTTATCACCCTCATCAGTTTCAATTTTCTTCTGAACAAGAACTGCCTTATTATTGTTTTCAACAATATCTAAACTTGCGTTTTGATCAGTGACCATCTCCCTTACATAAAAACCACTTACATTTTTATTTTCTTGGTCCTTGCTTTCGTTTTCTCTCGCTTTGTGGTTTGCCTGACAGTTCTCATGGTCCTTAGAGTTGGGCCCTCGTCTATTCAACGCATCGATACTTTCTACGTCAGATTGCCTATCATCATCCAACGATTCTTGGCCATCGGAATCGCAAAATCCCCGAAACCCTTTCACGTATTTCACTGTGTTCGACTTTTTCTGGATTCGAACGGAACGCCGAGCCGGCTTTTCCTCAAATACAGACTTCCTTCGTGCTGATTGGCGCGGTTTACTTCTATCCCGAATTTCTGCTGGTTGGCGCCGTTTATCTCGATCCCCAATTTCCGCAAACAACTGTCTGCCCTCATTAAGAAGGTTGTCCAGACCAAGTTCTGCTAGTAATGCCTGTTTGCGTTCCAAGTTTTTTTTCACCAAAGCAGCATATTCATTATCGCTCTCGCTGTCACTCATTGCAAATTACTTTTCCAACCAGTCGTTACACTAGATGTTGACTAAACGTAATACATGTAACACTTTTGCGTTCAGAGAAATTTTCCAAGTTCTTCTGCGGCACATATGAACTTATACTTTTTCATTAATAAGTATATTTTTTTGTTATTTGACTTTGTCAAACACTAACGTCGGTACATTAGCCCGAATCTGCTAAGCAGATCTTTCTGGCGTCCCAAATACCATCACTCGCACCTATTCCTAATATTGAAGCAACCGCGGGAACTGAAACTGCAAATTACCAACGTCTGGAGTATAACAAAAGAACGAAATCATCAGTACATCCAGAGGGCTAGAAATTTGAGTTATCGTTTCTAGCCCTCTGGCAGCGCGAAGAACCAACGCAATTGCCGCCAAAAGAAGCCCACGGAATATCTATAAATTTTGTTACGCTGTGCTACTGTCTAATTTAAGTATAGTGACTTCTGACACACTGCCAGATTTGTCGCGTCGATACCTGAAAGTTGTAATGAAACTCCCGATTAGATAATCTCATCCACCTTATGATCCGTCAAAAGTCATAATGTTTAAATCGGAGAGAATAGCGTGTTTTGCCGTTTCCTTCCAGCATTAGCACGTTACTTTCGCATCAATAAATAACACGAGACATTGCGTTTACCGGTGGTCGACCGGGCAATACACGTTGGCGCGCATATACTCCGTTTTAAATGTAGTTTAAATCTGTAGGGATGCGGTTAACAATTTACCATACGTTTTAATAGAAGTAAACACTTGGTAGACAAGTCCAGGGTTTCTGACCTGGCTCTGGCACTGTGAATTGTGGTAATAACACGGCCAGAGAGTATTATAACTCTGTGTAACTGTGGAATTTGTGCAATACGGCCAGGGACACAGAGAGTATATTTCAGAGTCGGCACTCAATGTTATTCTGAAGCTCCGTATTTTCATGGAGGGGAGAAGGACGACCTCCCACTCCGACGGAAGCAACGAATCAGAATGAAGTATCC
>BOPP01000083.1:4611810-4687945 GCA_017312745.1 Gryllus bimaculatus
ATCAGCTCCCCCACCACGTCGCTGAAATAAGGAAATTTCCCAGCCTAACAAGCGACAGCCCCCTGCAGGGACAGGGCTGGCCAACTGTGTATTATCATATCCGATCAATTCTGGCGAAGCAGCGCGAGAACGTGGTGCTTATGTTTATGGTTTGTTAGGCAGGTGTTAGGTTAGGTACTTTACTTCGTCACGAGATGAGCGTATTTTTTTTTTTTAATTTTTAGAATGAACATTTAAAAGATTCCGGTAGATTTTCCAATAATTTTTTTGTCTACTGGAATATCAATTCAATAGTGTGTAATTTTTTTGAATCTTATAACATTATTAACGAGTGTAATGGCGAAAACACAATTTGAAACATCCGTGTTCGGTATTCATTTAGGAAATACATCTGCATGTTTGGCATCTTATAAGGTAATGTTTTATAATTATGATTGTTTTCGCTCACATTTACGTTTATACGGGTACTCTTGCTATTCATTTTAACTTCTGACTTGTTTGTTTAGGATGGGAAAGCACAAATAATTGCAAACGATGTGGGTGATCGAATTACTCCTGCAGTGGTGGCTGTGACAGATACTGAAAAGGTATTAAACCATTAAATTATGAAAATTGTGAATTGTTTCTACTACTTCCCTTTTGCTTTCTTAAACATTTTGGTAACGTTTCTAGCGTTGTAAAAATGTTATTTGTTTTGTAGGTAGTTGGCACATCAGCAAAAGCAGGCATTGCCCGAAACAATACTTCAACTGTTGTACATAATAAGAGGCTGCTTAATAACAATGTAGATGATGAAACTCTTTCCAACATTGGAAATAAGACACCTTACAAGATAACAAAAGATGGGAATGTTCTAAAATATATCTTAAAGCATGGAGAAAGAACATTCAGTATAACACCAGAGTCTGTGGCAGTCTCTATATTCACCAAATTGTTTGGTAGGTGAATTGTATTATTTTTGCTTATTTTGGGAGTACATTTTCTCTGCAGAGGCAGACCTAGTCTTTCAGGTTCGGTGGAGGGTGGATTTGATTTTTCCCAGTACCTAAAAACATAGAATATTGAATTAAAATATGTTTAATTTGTTTTTTAATGGAAAAATTAGCAATGCATATGATTCCTTTTCATATGCTTAGAACCATTTTTTTCTGTGACTAGTAGAAGACCCTAATATCCATTCAATTAGATTTTCTTTTCAGGAAATGTTCGTGAAGAACCTAACTCCAGTCCCCAACCCTCCCTTCAGTCTGCGCCTGCAAGTACATTCCTAAATAAAGTATTGTAAATTCTAAACTAGTATTTTATCACACAGTTAACAAATGTTTCAGAAATAGCAAGTAGTTCTGGAAAATTTGATAATGATTTGAAAGCAGTTTTATGCTGTCCCTTGAATTATCCTCAGTCTAGTCGATGCACATTGATGCGTGCTGCAGAGGAAGCGGGCTTTGAGGTACTTCAGGTTATTAGTGAACCTGCTGCAACTGCTTTGGCATACTCAATTGGTGTCCAGAATCCAGAAGAAGAGCTGTGAGTTCATCATGGATTTATTAGAATATCATTAAAAATAATACCAAGTATCATTCAATTGATAATTATAATTCTTGTATCATAGGAAAGATAACTGTCATTGTTTGAAGATTATAAATTAAAATTATGGTAACAACTGCTGGTTTTTCTAAATTTTCATATTGCTGTACGAGTTTGTCTTGTAGAAATAAGAAAGATATATTTTAAAATTCTTCTTCTTGCCAAACTGCACTTCAACAGATATGATTTACACGCATGTGTGTGTGTGTGTGTGTGTGTGTGTGTGTGTGTGTGCTTTAAAGTAGAATATTGAAACAATTCAAAATCAATATGTTGTTTTTAAGATTTGAAAAATACTAGAATTTTTCATAAAACTAAAGAATTTTGTTGTAGATATAGTATCTTGTGTTTTCAGAATGTGTTTGGTGTACAGAGTTGGTGGGGCAACATTAGATGTGAGTATTGTAGAAGAGAGGTCAGGAATGTATTCAGTCCGTCAGTCAACACATTTGCCTGATCTCGGTGGTGATCGGTTTACAACTATGTTAGCTGAATATCTGGCTGAAGAATATAGAAAGTGAGTAACATTTACTGTTCGTAGATTGTGTATTGTGGGGTTAAGAGACATCTTGTCCTTTTTGGTCCGAGCCAAAGATATGCCAAATATGCTAAAAAATAAGGACCTTATTTTAATGTGTTAGGAGTTACTGTGATTTTTGAGGACTGTGATTCTTCTGCTTTATGCCTATTTTATAGTGAATTGAGTATTTTTTGTTCTAGGAAATGCAAACTTGATCCATTTGAAAGTAGACGTTCAATGGCTAAATTAACATCTGCTGCAGAAACTTGTAAACATGTGCTTTCCACAATGGGCACAGCTCATTGCTTTGTGGAATCTTTGTGTGAAGGAGTTGATTTTAGTTATAACATTACAAGGGCTAGATTTGAAAGTCTCATATCACCCATTATTCACCAGTATATCAATCCTATAAAAGAAATTCTGCAGAAGGCCAAAATGGAAAACAAAAGAATTCAGAAGGTACTGAAGCGTACTTTTTGCTTGTTTAATAGTGAAATATGCGTAAGTTAAGGAAACAAAGGCACTAAGTCGCTGACCTATCCCCAACGGAAGGTGGTGGTGAAAGTAAAAGTTCGCTCAATAAAGGGAATATGTGACAACTGTAGGTAAATTACCCAATATTATGTCTAAAAGGCTTTTATGGTTACAAAAACTATTAAAGAAAGAAAAAGAAAAAAATATTTATTCAAACTGAAATTTAAACTTCAATTCTACAGGTGAAAGTCTTGTTTCCCTTGGGCCACCATCATATGATTCTGGATATAGTGTTTATAGAATTATGATATATTTGTATCATCATTGTAGTCCAGGAAATTTTGTCTCAAAATTATGCCAAAACTACTTTTATAAAAAAATTCACCTTTTGTAATTTTAAAATTCCAAAAGAAAATCTTGTGTCAAAATTGCATTTATTTAACTGAAAATTACACGAAAACTTCTCATTTTGAAAAAAATTGTCTATAACCTTATTTATTGATCTCATTTTGAAGAACCTCATTAAGAAAATAATTTCTATCTTCATTTTTGTTTTTGATATTTTGTTTGCACATGAAAAAGTTCTACAATCACAAATTTGTAAAAGTTTAAATATGAACTTATAACGGATAACTGTCAGTTTATGTGTTTAATGAAGTGGATGCTGATTATACTACCTCCATGGAGCAGACTATATCTGTCTCTCTTTATCTGTCTCAAATTTTGCATATGGACAGGCAGTGAACACATTTGCAGTAAGTGTAGTTTCACCCCCTCCTTCATGTATCCTTTTGCGATGAACTGACAGAGCTATGGCCCCTTGAAATAACCCTGAACGCTCAGGGTTTCAGGCTTAGTTTTGATCCGTGTTTTAGTTTGCTTTGTCAGTTATCTTAATTCTAAATGATTTATCAGGTTTACGGTCATTTGAAATCCCTTGCCCCAAGAACATTAATGATCTTTATATGGTGTGTAATATGTAAAAAAAGTAAAAATAGAAAATATATTAAATATAAATATACAATAGGGTTTAAAATTGATATAAGCATTATTCAAACAAAACTTGGCTAAGTAGTCCTTAAAATGGATTCATAGTGGCAGATTAATTTTCTATGCCTACAGAAATAGAAAATGCGTAGATAATGTTCAGTGTTGTGTACAAGGAGCGTGTGGCATGTAAATGATTGTTCTGTGTTGACAGTGATGGATCTCAAATCCAAAATTTTTTGTTATTGAACTCAATTGAAAATAGTTACTGCATTGAATGCATTACATTCCAATAGGGGTATTTCAATGAAGCCCAAGTGAGACTATATTTCTTGAATAGGTTCCACATTGGATGCGGGGAGTGCAATAACTAGGACTCTGAAATGAATGTCAAATTTCAATTTTCATTTCAAATTTTTGCATTGGTTGTATAAAGCATAAGCAAGCACCTTGTTGCACATACCTGTTCATACTCGTTTTCTGCATTGTGTGGGCAAGTTTGATTCACAGCAAAGGCTCAGAGGTATGTTTTATCAGAAGAATAATTTCAGGAAAAGTAGTGACAAACTCTTATCTGAGATGCTCTATCATGTTAGTCTTTTTAATTATAATGAAATATGCAAGAAACGTGTATGAAACTTGTATTAGTTAAATATGTCGTAAAGATGGGTTTTAATTTAGCCATAATGTTTCACAGAGTTTTAAAAACATTGAATGAACGTAACTTGTACCTGTAAAATCTTGCATGAATTCATTCACTACTGATAACCTCAATTTCTGTAATTTTTGTACGAGTCAAAATTTAAATTAGTGTGAATGTTGATATTACCCACTTTCTGCTGCTTTCAATACAAATTTTATAGTTGTATGATAAAATTTGTGCAGCATTTCGATCAAGTTTGGAGGGATTATAAGATATGTATTTTGGATGTGTGAAATGAGGGTTAACATTGTATTGCCCCAATCCCTTTAATTGTGAATTTACTGTGAATCTATTGCTGTTTCCCTAATAACTATTGCAATTCCCTTCATTTCCACATCCTTCAATTCCAGAAGTCAGGGTACTTTGGTGGCCTGAATTTAACTGTGAACGTTGTGTAAGTTGATAGTAAGTATGTTTTACTTAAAGTATTGTTACAGGTGCTACTTAGTGGTGGATGCGTAAAAGTCCCCAAATTACAGCAAGTTCTGCGAGAAGTATTTCCTAATGCAGAATTTGTCAATAGTCTCAGCCCTGATGAAGTAATTGCTATTGGAGCTGCTAGGCATGCTAGTTATTTGTCAAGTGCCATTGATACTGAATGTCAGCATTTATGGCGTGAAATTCCAGCTGTGGCCGCACCCATATTTTTTAGGGTGAGTTACTCTAGCTGTTGTTTCTTCATGTCCTTGTTTAATTTTGATAATACGAGTAAGATAGATGTAAGATACTTGTTTATTAGTGAACTTCTAGGGATTGGATGAACAAAGAGCAAAATCTCTTGATTACTTATAATGAAAGCATGGTGACCAATTTCTAGAAAAACAAGGACATCAAAGTGCTAAAATTTCTGTCAAACAGCTCGTCTCATAAAAAATTGTCATTTAATATGATACTTGGCTTGTAGTGTTGTGGCAAGTCGTAGAGAAGGAATGGCCTATTTGAATACACTTGCCCAAAGTATATCACACGAAGTTTTTAACGATTTTTGACTTTTTGATAATAAACAAATAAAAAAATAAGTAAAATGCAAAGTGTAGTTACCAGTAAAATTATGTAAGATATCTTAGTGAACGAATCACAAGCAATAATGATCAGTTCTCAGGAGTTGGCAATGACAGTGGTAATATTCCAAGAATATTTATTCTTGCTCATTACTTTGCTTATTAGTTAGTGAAGTTCAAATTCTTGGCTGAAATTTCATTATTGGAACGGGTTGTGTAATGAAAGATGTCATTTGTATGAAAATGTTTAACATCCATACATCTGTGAAGATGTCTTTCCTTGGTGCTTAAATCCTTATACCAATATTACCTTACCATTATCTATGTAAAGGACAAAATGCTGAGATGCTAACTATTAAGGATAGCCTTTTCTTTCCTGACTGATAGTCTTTTAGTATTTAAACCAGTGTAATGATATTGTAATTATGTATTTTATGATTTAATTTTATGTAAACCAGATAGATACTTTAAAGGGAGTTAATAATGTTTAAGCGGTCATTTGAGGGTAGAGATGAGGCATAGTCAATTTATTAATTAATATTTTTTTATTACTCAAACAGTTTACAAATATAAATTTTGGTGTTTTATTAACCCTTTGGTTTTCAAACATATAATATGACTGTCTAAAATAAAACTGGACAAAGAAATCTATGTAAAACCCAAAGAGTCAGAAAATAGTGGAAGATAGCAAATATCTGTCATCAGTTCTTTTAAGTTAACAATTCGAGAAGCAGATATGTAATACATTTGATGACCTTAAGATCCACACCAACAGATTTAAAAAGAAAATTATTATTATTAAAATTAATGTTTCATAATTAAACTGCAAGTCATTTCACCTGAACACACTTTTTAGTCTTGCTCATTAGACATTTTAAGACTGAAATGTAGAAAATACTAAAAAATTATTCTGGCAATCAGCAGGTATCATATAAAGATTTGAAAGTTGAAAGAACTGTAATGAATAAAACAAAAGTGTTGAATAAAATAAATGTAACTGCTCTTAATAACCAGCTGGGTCTGATAAGCATTGTACTATGTGTGAAAACCAAATCCCCTTTTCTTCTGTGAGAACAACATTACACATTACAAAAATGTTTACTACTATATTGTGGAGAGATAGGGAATTGTAATAGTGGTAGTTTTCATTTTCAAAATTCTCTTAATAATATAATACTATTGAAAGTATTGAATGGGCCATGGCTAATAACAAAACAATGAACTTGGACAATTGAAGGAAACTCAGCAATTGCCTCATGTTTACAGAATTTGTTCCATATGTTATTTGTTCGATATTGTTCTAATGGTTTCGGTTATTAAATGAAAATGTGTATGTTGCATTTCTATGGGAGTGAAATATGATGTGATTTTCTTACTAAAAATAGGGTAATGGCATTGACGAGCAGTGCATCATCCGAGGAATGACACCAGTTCCTGTTAGAAGATGTAAAAAATTTTTTGTGGAACCTGCAGAGGAGGCTTTTGTAGAACTTGTGGAAATTCCTACAGATGTGCCGACAACTCGTGGAATATTAGGAAAGGTATGTACATTTTTTTAAAGAATTTTTCAATTGAATATTTTTTAGTATACAATCAAATCACTTACTCTCTAGATTAGTGTGAATAAGCCTTGGATTTTTATGCAATTGTAATTGCACATTCACGTGTTTAGTTAAAGAAGTCCAGAGTTCTACTTTATATCTGATTTGGAGTTCCTCTAGATGCTTGTTACAAACTTTAATTTTATATATTTTACTATTAGTAATACCTTACACGGCATATTCTGGGGTACATTGGTAAAATTTGTCCTTATAAGTTCGTTCTTTGGTCTTTATTTTGGGAAATGCTGTTAACCCTTAACCTCTTCACTGGGCAGATGAAGAAACAAGTCATGAGAATTTTCTTTGTATTTGTGGTGCAGATGTTTGCACATCATCTTGCTTAGAAAACTCAGCAGCTGTGAGCAAGCCTGTATATCTGTTTTGTCACTATGAACGTGTATATATTGTAGCATATCTCGCATTTGTGAAGCGAAGTAATTTTTCTGAAAATTTCTGTTGTAGGATCGTGTATTGATTGTGAAGTGGATAAGTTATGTTATATTCAGACATATCCCGTTAGAATTATATTAAATATTTACCTTTGGTTCTAATTCCCCTTTCAAATTGTAATTTTTTAAGTGAAATTTGGTTTTCTTGAAGGGTGAATCTGATCATGTGAACTTACAGGAAAGTTATAACACCAACAAGAAAATCCAACTAGTCCAAAAGATTTGCTTAATGCTTTGAGAGCAGAACAGTAAAAACAAGTTGAGTTCTCAGAAAGAGTCGGAGGAATGTGATATTCCTTACATTACTTTGAGTGATAAAGTCAAGAATAAATAAGTAAACCTAAAATAAGTGATCAGCCAGCTTTAAGCAGCAATGTGGAGAGAAAATCTTGCTGAGGAATTCATGTATAATGCCAAATTGGGCTTTTCTATGAGGAATAAAGATCATAGAAATATTGTACAGGCATATCTTAACAGTGAAATCTGTTAAATGGTGTCGTAGGCTTCCGCGGCCAGAGTCATTATCTGTCCTGCTCAGGTGATGCAGTGTCGAAGGGTGTGGTGCCGACGTTTCAACCAATATTTTACGGTCTTCTTCAGGGATGTACTGCATCAGGATTCCCCCCCCCTCTCCAGTTGCCCTGGAAAGTGGGAATTTTTTTATCAATTTGGGTTCAATAGGCTGCAGCCGATTAGGTTTATGCAGCGATGGTTCATACCTATCTTAAATACACTAACTTATAATCTAAACTTATTAACTAATGTGCCAGGATGTTGGGCACTAAGGTTTATATAGTAGGTGGGCCAGGTTGTGATTTGCTTAGGTAATCTGCCAATCAGGCGGGGCCATGCCAGGTTGTGGTAGGGTGAGGTGTTGGCCGATCAGGCGTAAAGGAAAAGGAGGTGGGGGAATGGACGGACAGGAGCTCCAGTGACCTTCTTCTCTGCAAAGATGTGAGCCACTCATCGTGGAGACGTAGCAAAAGTGTAAGCTGTGTTGGAAAACGATTTCATGACAGCCAACCTGGTCTTGAATTGACAAGAGAATTTCTAAGGAAAAAGGCAAATCTTGCCTCAGAAATGAAGGGGAAAAGTAAAACACCTCAGCACAGCACTAACGTGATCTATTGTCAGAAATTACTTCATGAATCTTGAAATGTCTTTGAATGGTATCCCTGCTTCTATAATCATAAGAGCATTTTTTGTGATGACCCTGGTAAAATTAAAGTACATTTAAGCAAGATATTATACATCCCAAAAGAATCATTGGTAAATCAAAAACCAAGTATAAGTAATATTAATAGTACCTGTTGCAGATGACAGTGTTACCACTATGTGTAGAAAGCATGTCAAAACATATGTGCAAAAGCTGGGACTGAAGGTGGTTTTAGTGGAGCTGCTTATAATAGAATTCACTGTAGTTGGTTTGATCTTTCAATGTACGAATGTTGGTTTAGCCAAATTTTGTTACCATAAACAAAGAAGTTGGAAGGACTGAAACTGATCACAAGGAACAATCTTTCTAGCCATTCTGTCATTTATGGTGATTCAAGTGTGTCAGAAGTATGATATTAGATTCAATGAAATTTACAAATCTTGTACGTAACCTTGTAATTCTATGCACTTGTCAACCACTTGAAGTAGTGTTTATCAGGCCACTAAAAATTACTGGGAGGAGCATGGTGGACCAATGGAAAAAGAAAACCAGGAGAGCAATACAAAAATCAGGATGTTAAAGATTACTTAAAGAAACCATCGAAAAAATATCTATTTGTTCTAAATCTAACATCTTGGCAGGGTTCAGGAAGGCAGGAATTGTCCCATTTTGTCCTAATAAAAATATTATTACAAATTCCATATGAAGTAGAACTAGTTGGTGCAAGTTGAGGAGATGAGTTCTGGACTGCAGTGTTAAAGATGCAATTAATGCAGACATGTTGTGAAGAAGCAGTTGCCCTTGCAAAATGCTTGGCACTGACTTGGGCTAAGGCATTATCAGGTTTTTTGTGAGTGTGATGGTGATGAGAGCTAAGAAATGCTGGTTACTTCTATATTCTCCCATGTAAGTGATGAGGAATACTTTGATGAAGTAAACAGAAAAGATGAAGACAAGGAAGAATTAAAAGCAAGACTAGACATAGTAAAATTCTATTCTAAGAAAATAATTAGATATTACATTGAAGGATTGACCATGATGATGGTAATTATGAAATGAAATTTTTAAGGAAAAAAGTTGCAGATAAAGGTCAGTTTGTCTTTCCAAAAGTTGATGATAGAAGTAAAGTAGAAGAAACGCTAATAGTTTACAAGTTTATACCAGAGTTGGCAAGATGGTGGAAATATATTTTAAGTAATATTGATGATTACAATATGGACATTTTGTTAAAAATTATTACCACCTATAAAAATAAAAATAAAATAAACAACTGGTTTTACAAATATGCTATCGGATTTTGAATTTTAATACTAAATAAATACATTAGCAGTTGGAAACTGATCAACCATGAAGTGTTTTTGATGAGTACCCCATACAGATAGTAATAATTAAATTGTTACATTGGTGACCCAAAAGGTCCAATATTAAATGGTGAATTTCAAGAAATATCTGAAATTTTTCATGGGAATTACCCCTCATTTCAGTACTTACAGAAGCTCTCCAGAGCATTTCAAAATTTACCCAATAATGACACCAAATTTTTTCGCTTGAATGCGAAGATTTAACTTCATATCTTTCACATTTTTACTGCAAATTCTAAGGAATGTGTCAACATTTTATACCGCGTAGAAATCAGGGCTGTAGTCATAGCTATGTAAATGTAATTCCAACTTTTTACACTTTGTTAATAATTACTTTATTTTTAGCTGTCTTTGGGACAAGTACTTACACAAGTTGAAGTTTGTCTGGAAGTTAGTGTGAATAGGTGAGTATTGAACTTAATCCTTTCTGTTTGAATATATTTGACTTTATACCTGATTTATTTAGCTTCATATTTGATTTTTATGTCCAGTAAATATTACCATAATTGTTAAGTTTTTCTTTGAATGTATTTTTATTAGTCAGATATCATCTTATAGGGAATTGCCTCTGAAAATATTTCGATCACATTGAGAACCCTAATGCTAATACTCAATCCAATTGATCTCCGATTTAATACGTTTGCATTTCTGCAATAAGTTTTTCATGCATAAAAGTAAATCATTTAATCTATTAGTTTTTCCAAACATCTTGCGTTAATAACAAATTGAATTGATTAGCAACCTTGGAGGTGCTGTTGACCTTTCACAAATTTGGCCCATTGCTAGAATTGAATATATCAAATGTCTTTGAACCAGGATTGGCTAAATTTTCCACTGCCCAAAAAAAACAACCCAGGTTTATTTTTAAAAAATTGAAATAGAAAAAAAAAGAACACGAATAAAACTCATTGCAATGTTTTAATAATTTTTAAATTATTTCAAGTAAAATAACAAACCTCATAATTGTATCCATTGAAATACAGTAAAATGTTATTTATGCTTTTTTCAGGGGAGTGAAAGGAGGGAAACATTTATAAGTGAGAAAAATGCATAACTGAAAATGAATATCTAGGAGCAAAAGGAAAGCTCAATATTTTGACAAAAATGTTGCGTTAGAAAATAACATACATATAATATTCTCAGTATATTACATTTTTAAGTAAGAAAGTTCTCACTTTTGAAAAGAGTCCGATATTAGACCATTTGATATTTCTGCATCTTAAGTATAAATTTCCTCTGCAAAATGTGACAACTATCACCATAATTGCCCACATTGCTCAATTCCTCTGTATTTCATACAAAAAAGCCAGATACTTACTGTGGAATCTTGACAAAAATTTCACAAAGCTATACAGAGCGTCATGCTAACTTTATGCAAGTTGTACTGGGCAACCCACAAACATAATGCAGAGCCATTCCAGGCAACACATGAACATTTTGCCTAGCAGTACCAGGTGACATGCAAAGAGTACACAAAGCCACAGGGACTAGCATTATTATCCTTGCACCCTGTTTTGTTCAATCTCCACAGTTCCTATCAGGTTCCAGTGGAAGGTGACCTGACTTTGCCTATCAAGAAACTAAGCAACCTGCACACTGGACCAAACCCTGATTCCTTGGGCTCCTCTAGTGTGACATTATCTATCTCTTACCAGTCATAAAAGAAATAAATGTAGAATGTATATCTGAAATAATTTAACTTGGGAAGTATAGGAATTTAGCAGGGGCTGACAATACAGGTATGTGAAAAAACATTCAAGTGTAAAACATGTAAATGGAGTTTTACTGTATTAAATTTTGTGACAACAAATGCATACCAACAAGTACAAAACGCAACATAAGTACAAAATAAAATAAATTGACAATAGAATACAAACTTCATTAGGCTTATTGACCCAAGTACAGAATAAACTTATAGTTAAAAAAAACTTGTTTTGCAAATTTCCTACACGTTACTCATTTGTTACTATATTACCTAAACAACAAAAAAGTATTTTTACTGGTAAAGAGCATGTGAGTTTGGAATAGTAGAACTGGAGAGGGTATAATCCTGGCATGTACCTTGTATTTCAGTTCAAATGCTAGCAAGGGGCCAAAATGTCAGTGGACAACCTAGTGTGGGTATATTTGGGTAAATACAGTAGTATCATTTTAAACGTATAATTTTAAAATGTTTCCATTTTTTACTAGTCATTATTTACTCACTATTTTATGACAAAACTGTGTTTGACTGCTTTACTTCAGCACTGAGTGGGCTGGTATTGTGATGATGGCTTAATTGTATTCTTCATTGTTTTGATGAAGTCAGTTGCTTTTAGTATTAAAATTAGTTTAGAATAAAATTCTATTTCATTATTTTGGAAAGAATATATCAATCTGACATACCTCAACATTGTGTTCTGTGATATTTGTTTTCAATATATATTCAATGCTTTTAGCCCTTCATGTTCAAATTTGTTATAAACATTAACCCATTTATTTGTTTTTCAGTGTTGGCGGACTCAGTGCTGTTCTAACAGATAGTTCTGGTCAGAAGAAAGCTACCTTAAAACTTGACCCACCACAAGAATAAAGAAGTTTTTTAACAAATGATTCAGCAATGTGCTCAATCAAATATTCCATTTAATATCAAACAAAATGAAAATTCTGTAAATCAGCTCACTGGAAAATCAGTAATGTTAATTGTTATGTATTTTTTTTTTTTTTTTACTGCAAGTAAATTGCACAAAAATTGCAGTGATATTAAAATTGAAGGTTGCTCTTACAAATCAATATATCTGTTTTTCTTATCGTTTGAACTTTGGATGAAGAGAGTTATGATTCCAGAAAAATGTTGAAATATATATATTCACACAGAAATTTAAATGGTTGAAGCTTAACAGTCTAAAAAATTTACACCTGAAGAATCAATAAATCCACACTATTTACGCATTACATTCATTTCTCTGTGACAAAATATGCAAATCAGTTCTTTTCTCAGGAGAATTATTTTGTCATATATACCCTCAGTTTAGGAATGGTGCTCCTGTCCTACTGTTGGATAGTAAAGTAGTATTCCTTCTCGTGATGAAGTGTTCCTGCTGGTGCCATCTTCTAGTCAGTTTGTGTCTATCCCTCTGGCCATTCAGTCTATAATTTAATGCCATTTATGGTAGATGTAATTCCATTCTTTTTGTCTTGTTTTCTCCATTTCCTTGGTTATTTCTTCTGCTAAGTTTCCTGTTTTCAGTTCTTTCCTAATTGTTTCATTTTGAATTTTGTCCCATGTTACTCCTAACTCCTAGGAACTGCATCTGAGCTACTTCTATGCTTCTGGTTTCGTTTATGCCCATTATTCACATTTCTGAGCCATACTTTAGCATTGATTTTGATATAATATGGATTCTAGTTTCTTTTCTCATATACTCATATCTTTATTATTCCATTGTTTCTATTATATTTTTATATTTTTTCTTCTATATCCTTCTGGTTCAGTCCATTCGAATTTCCGAGATATTTTAAAGTGGTAACTTGTTCAATTATTGAATTTTCTATTACTGTTTTGGCTCTAAGATAATGTGGGTCCATAAGAATTATTTTATGATACAGTATAATGCAAGTATGTCATATAGACATTTATTTTTTGGTGCCCTAAGTTTTGTCTACATTTTGCGAGACAATGTCACTACTAGCATTGAAATTAGGAAAAACTGTAAACAGCACATACATAATAAATATTGCATGATTATGCGTGTTTTGTGCTTGATTTCATGATCTCTGCAACGAAAGAAAACTTTTGTTCCAAAAGGTTTTGAGCCATAGAAAATGTTTAATAAGATACTATCCTACGTCACACATACAGTTTTTCTGAGAGGGAGGGGGAAGAGAGGGAAAGAAAAAAGAATAAAAGGTAGTTTTATTTTTATTTTATTTTAAAAACGCGATATGTTACATTATATTTTGCTGAAAAATGAAAAGATTTAACAAAATTATGATTTTCTACATTGGTTTAAATGGGTGAACACTCTAGTGTTGAAAGATGTTTTGAAATAATGAATTTGAGAATTGCTGGTAGAAAAAATGAATCATTGTAAAACATATACCACAGAAATGTCCAAAAGTATAAGCAATTCTTTTCACTGCATATTGTTCCATAGTAGGCCATTTCGTATACTGTCAAAGGATCATGTAACATAGTTCCAAGAAACGCCCGTACATGTCGTGGACATGATAATTGCCTATAGAAAAAGCTTAAATATTTCTTACAAGCATGTGCATGTCAGCTCTAGGTTGTTATGGGGCCATAAACTATACCATCGTGTGCATTTGGTAGTTACTCTAGGTTTTAGGCAGTCCTACGTTCAAAGCCACAACAAGGTACCTGAAATCAACTATGCATTGGAACTCGTTCCTGGCAACAGTGCAATTGAAGAGCCTGGTATTTCAAAAGTGTCCTGTGTATCATCTCATTGCTGAATTGAGTTCTGATGAAGAAACCTCCTCGTCCTCCTCCTCTTCTCCTCGTTCTCCTCTTCTCCTCGTCCCCCTCTTCTCCTCGTCCTCTTCTTCTTCTTCCTCCTCTTCTTCTTCTTTTTCTTCTTCCTCTCTTTTTCCAATAGTATGAAAAATAATTTGAAAATTGAGATTTGGCACTTTTTTTTAAATAGAGCTTCAATTCTGTATTAAAAATGATTCAAAAACTGTTTACAAATTGAAAATCTGACCATATTTTGAAACTTCATTATTAATTAAATTTTTGCTTATTTTGGTACTGCTGTGAGGTGTCAACTTCAAGTATTGGTATGTTTAGCCATAAAATTCATTCCTGAAATGAAAATTGTTAATCTTTTAGTAAACTGCAATTGTTATAAAATCTCAGAATATCCTGGTTGAACTAAAGGTGAGAAGTCTGACTGATAACACACCTGATAATTGGAAAACTAGGGGAACTTCAACAGCACGTACTTTTTCACATTTCTAATTTTTGCATTCTTCGAAATTCAGAGATCAATGAAAATGAGGCTTGTGCCTTTCTTTCAAGGGTCAGTTGTAATATCAATGGGGAAAAAATGAAGGATTTTTTGGTACATTGCATTAATTTCAAGGAAAAAATACACGAAAATACTAGTTTTCTTTTTTTTAATTATACAAGACTTTTTTAAAGATCTGAGCGTTACTTTCCCTTGTAATGCTGAAA
Organism: Gryllus bimaculatus; assembly: GCA_017312745.1. Taxonomy (NCBI): domain Eukaryota; kingdom Metazoa; phylum Arthropoda; class Insecta; order Orthoptera; family Gryllidae; genus Gryllus; species Gryllus bimaculatus. The sequence continues at coordinate 4,626,826 of BOPP01000083.1, forward strand.
AAACCGGCGAATTTTCAACAGAAAAACACTTATTGTTGGGCCCTGGTAAAGAAAAGAGGATAAATCTTGTAGCTGTATATAGTAAATTGCTTCCTCGAAATATTGGGTCGTCGGAACCCATGTTTTAAAGTTCTCGATTCCGAAAAATCAATTGACGGCAAAACACCTGCCTCTATAAAAAACGCTAACGGCTAAACCGTTAGGTCGATTTTCTCCAAAATTAATATTCCCTCATCGGTCTGGCTTGAATTTGAAACTCACATTATAATATTGAGGAGTACTTTACATGAGGCCCTTGGGTCATTTTAAAAAGAGGTTCATTTTTTTAAATTAAGTTTTCTTGTCGAATAGCGAATGTACTGCTTAAAAGAATGGCGCGGGTCACATTTTGTTTAAATTCCCTTCTTTTTCGAAAATTGCAAAAGTTCAATATTTAAAAAAAAAATTGTAGCCATTTTTGAGAATTATGAAAATGTTGGTTTCATATAAAGTACCGCCCATAAATACGTTTAAACATAAATAACGTTTAAAACGTGTATTTTACTACAGTGTGTTACGTTGCCTTTTGTTGTTTTTTTTTTTTTTGTATGTTGCCCATTTTGACCCGTTTTTAGTCAAGAAAGATGCACAATGTCCCTTTTTTTGGTTTTAAGATCTGGTTACCTTACGCAAAAGGAAGCAATTATTTTTACTGAAACTTTTGTTGAAGTAAAACTACAACCACTTTTAGACCACAGTTACACGTACGTATTTTGAAAGCTCAGTTTTGGCAATTAATGTTTTCAAAAAATTAGGAAAATTGCGTTTGTTAAGTAAATAGGGATTTGACGAAATACATCGATACCAATAAAAACAGAATTTACTTCAAACCCCGAAACAACTTATGCAAGTATTTTCATTACATCATTAATGCCCCCCGCAATTGACTTAAGAAAATATGGAATGAAATATAATATGGCGAAATAAAAGATGTCCAAAAAGGTTTTGTAGACTTATCAGATTTCACTTTGATCAGAATCTCCCTGATCTTTCCAAAAATGAAAAAACTCCTTTAGGTAATCAAATAATGCATCCTACAAAAACTGAGAAACCAAATCCGATTGCGAGATGAATACCATAGTGAAAATCAAAAATGATTTATTTGGAACATTTAGATACACCATCCAGCTACTCCTCTACATAGTCGCTACTTCTCTACATATATACTCTCTGGTCGCGACCCCGGCGTGGTGCCAACTTTCCTGTACCCTCGTCAGACAGCTGCCTGTTCTTTCAGCCAATTCTCTGCGCTGGTCTGCAGCTCGTTGTCTGTGCCAAAATGCTCTCCTATCCAGCGTTTTATGTAAGCAAAGAGATGAAAATGTAAGGAAGTGACAAAAAAATTAACATTCGAACTATTTCAACTTAGTGAAGAAAATATGATTAAATGTAATAATCAAATAACCTTTCCTTTATGGATACCAACCACTACATTTACGAGATACATTAAGAAAAAACGTGTAACTTTATCATAAATTACCATCATGAAGTTTTAGTCTCTCGCATATTATATATGAAGTAAAGAGAGAGTATTGTAATGCTGCAGCAAAACGTGGCGATTTTTCGATAGAAAAAAACTAATATCGTGAGTCTCTGATACGAAAAAACTTGATAATTAGTGCTCCTACAAAATTATATGGGAAAATAAATTAGTTCTAATACGTTGTGTAGAAGCCATGTTTTGGGTGTGTGCTTTGATACCGAAAAATTGGTTTACAACAAATCGTCTATCTGTTCGTCTGTGGACAACACTAGCGCCTAAACCATTCATAGGATTTTCTCCAGAACTGATTTTCCATATCGACCTTGCCGAACTCGTGATCATGTTAATTTGACCCAAATATTTTATTTTTGGTATGCGAAGTGCATGTGTAATTCGGGAGTACTTTACACGAAGCCTCAACGACATTTTCAAAATTTTCTAAAAAGTGTTCCAATTTGTTTTTTCAAAAACCTGGCATGCACACATTGGGCCGTGCCCCTCCTATAAAATTTTGGAAGGAGTATCCTAGTCCTTCGCAATAAAACATATTTTCGTAAATACGTTCAATCTCTGATTTTTCTATGATTTATCCTGAATATGGGGAAGGACATTCAGGAAAAAGATTCTCCAGGCCATCTGGCAACCCTGATAATGATTCAATATAAAATGTATTAATTGGGTCATAAAATTGTAATTTCGTTCTTGTAGCATGTTTTACTAATTTTCTAGTAAAATATGCCACGTATAAACAAAAATGCTTAATTGTACAGGGATCAGAAATGTGCTTGGATCCCCCATTGTTATAGGTTGCACACTCCTATGGTTATGAAACATTCACAAGAGGCTTCATTAAGTTATATTTAGCTCTGTTGCTCCTTGACATTGCGATTTTTCCTTTTTGTGTGCATGCGCACGTGTGTATATATGTGTGCCCGCGAGCGCGTGTGTGAGGTGCGAGCGTGCTTGCGTGCGTGCGTGCATGCATGCATGTAGAACTTTGATTTTCCAGTGTGAGAAACTTATTTCAACGAAATTTTATTCCGAAAAATTCATTTTTTGTTCTATACAGTTTATTCAAAAGTGCGTTTTATACAAGATTGTTGAAAAATGTCTTTGGTAACACCATGGAAATTTCTTTTCGGTATCAATTGGAGTGCGAATTTTCCGCCTTCGTTTTTTTCCTTTGAGTTTCACATCGCCTTTCCTTTCTCTCGTCTTGCTGAGGACATATACTTTCATTTAATGCTCTAAATGACAGACATATTTAAACGCAAGGATCCTCCTGAACGCATCACTCAGTGATGTGCGTTTACGTGTTAAGTTCCAGTCCACGCCAATCTGTAAACAATGAATAGTCAACGTACTTTACGTAATCTAAATTGTCAAAGATAATTATCATTTTGCGAAGGGAGGAGAGGTTAGAGACTTCTGATCAAAAGTCAGAGCGCACAATGATATTTACAAAATACAGAGCGATTACATATTAGTTGAAATTAAACAAAAATATAATGCATTGGAGATTTTACAAAGTGGGTAGATTGTTGTAGTGTATTCCTATAGTAACATCTTATTACAATAATTAAATAGTTGTCAAACTCGGCCAAAGAAAATTTTTTAAGTTACCTAATATGTCCCAAACTACATTAAATATTACATAGTTTTAGCATCATATTTTAGCACTTAAGAGTTCTGCTAATCTGGTTGATCGAAACTTTCTTATTATACTCATATCTATAATACTATTTTCCAGTGCATGCAATTGTAAGAAAATTATGCAGCTTCCGTATTTTTGAGTGGTATCTATGATTTCATTAGATATCTAGGACCTCGGGGGAAAATACAAAAACTGTGGAGCAGTTTCAATTTTCACTGAAAAATACAAATATTTGAGTTAGTCCATGTTTCATATTGCGCCTACCGACTGATTTCTCATTACTAAATGCGTCACTTCTTACAACACAGTTGACGTCATGAGGCAAGACTGAAAGGAAGTAGCCGTCCACGATCAAATACTTGTATTTACTATTCAGCTGTTGCGTTAAGAAACTACATTTTTTTGTATTATTGGTATGTAAAGAACTGTTGTACACAATGTCATTGCAGTGGTCGAGAAAACTGTTTCTTTTTTTTTAATTTCAATATTTAATTTGTTGTATTATATGAGAGTGTCTTTGTTCTTTTTGAGGAATGTGCGTGTTTCTTTTTGTTAAATCATTTTGTGCGTTTTTGTTCAGCAGAATTTTTGCTGCAGAACTAGTTTTGTTATTCTTGCAGAATGAATAAAATATCCGCTAATGCTACTCTTATTACATCTTATAATAACATCTTTGGGATTATTTTGTGTAAAATATTCAATAGTCTTCAAAGAGATTACTTTGGCTACGTAGTCTATATGTAAAACCTCACGAAGATTACGTGTAGGAAACGTGTAAAGACTCGAATTATAGTCTACAGCCCAACCTTGTTTGACTTCCTCTGTTTTCTCCGTGTCTAGAGGCTGTGTTGACTTGCGGCATTGGATCGACGGACCGAAACGTAGTTGCAATAGGACCTGCTGTTTTCGGTCACGCCTGACGGGAAGCGATCAGATTGATATCCATGAGTCAAAAACTCAGGAAGAATGAGTTGCCTTGGCGACTATGCCAAATATGCTCGCAGCAACGCAGCGAAAGAGGAAAGTAAGTATGTCTTTTTAGTGAATCAAAATGGCCGAAAACAACAATAGGAACTGTATTAGAGCTACTATGTAAATAACGAATTGAAAATTGTGCCATTGCAATAGTGAAAATGTTTCTTCGCAAGAACACAGTTTTTGAACTTTTTATCCCGGCTTCTTATCCGAAGTTAAGTATTTTCCTCACCCTTTTTTCTATGATAAATATACTTCCTAAATTGGATTGTTATTCTGCCTAGGGGCTACCTTAAATGTGCTTTCTTATATCTATCTTTCCTTTAATTTTCCGTAGAAGTAAATGCATAGACTCGTTATATTTTATCACCTTAAAACATATTAAATCAGCTACGCAGATTTATTGTTTTCATATTTCTAGATCGATTGAGAGAGTGACGTTTAATTTAATTCTTCGAAACATGTTGATAACGAATTTATTGTTTGCAGGGGCAGCTCATCCTTAGGTTGCATAGTTGTACAACCCCTAGATCATCGAAAAATATTTTATATGTTAGGAATAAACATTGTTGTTTTAATGGCATTCAATATTCAAGATATTGCGGCAATATCAATGTATATGAAATCATTTTGAACCAAAGAGCGCCCAACAAGCCTTCTCTCCGGCGTTTGGTGCTCTCCCACACCTCGTACCATGTCACGCTCTTGAGTATATTTCTGCATTTTCTTTTTAGCTTTATGCTTCAATACAGGGCTCAATAGGTCCTTCGATTGCACAACTAATGGGTAGGGGTCTTGTCGCCGAGCGCTGTGCGGCGTTCGAGGGGAATATCAATTTTCAGTCTTCATCTGACACTAGCTGTAAGTTAATTTTATGAATTTCACGCGTATTAACGTTCAGTCAATTATTGACGGTATTGAGTGAATTATTTAAGATATTTAGAGAATTTGTTTTCGTTTGACATTGGGTTTGTTGATTAAAAATGTACAATTGATGACTTCTTTGTGTAAAGTTGGCCGTTGTGGAAGGAAGTACCTCTCTATCTCATTCGGTGGTAGCATATTTTCGGCTGCAGTTACATTCTGAGAGCGCTGGTGTGTGTAGAAGGATCTTTTAATATTATAATATATACCAGGGAAGGGAAATTTCTTGCCTTTTCTGTTATGAACCTCTCGAAGATTGTTAAGGCCCCTATACACGTACCAATTTGTCGAGCCGACCGGCCAGTCAAACCGACAAATTACATCGTGTGGAGGCAAGTTGTCCAACAGAAATTTTTGTCATCTTGATTCATATAGTGGAGATGTAAAAGCGCCCTGGGCCGCTGTCGCCTCGGTTTACAGACACGACTGTAATCTCGCCGGCGAGAATGAAAAAACGGGGAGCTTTAAACGAATCGGCATTCAAAACTTAAAAATACAGACGGAAAATATATATTCAGTATCTAATAATATAAAATAACCTGTGAAATAAATTTGATAAACAATGCTAGGAATAAATGGCGATGGTTGTTTAAACCCGCAACCGAACCAAGAACTACCCCGGTGCAGATCTGCCTGTGGAACTGACCGGTTGTGAATACAAATGTGTGAGTGGAAGATCCTTCATTAGTACAATATGTTCTAGGGTAGTGAAATGTTCGAAATAAAATAATTTTATTTGTGTAGGACTAGTCCAAAGTAGTACTTAACGCAAAGTGCGGTAACAGTTTTTTCAAAATCAAGTTCTGTTTTGTTTTGGATGAATTCTATTACCGTTAATTGTCTCAATGCGTAACTAATACAAAAACTCGGGTGCCCGCTAGAACCACGCGTGCGGGAGGTAAATTACCTAACACGGACATTACGCATAACATTATGTAAGTAATGTACTGTTCGGCAAAGAAGCACTTAGGCATAAAACACATTGCACACACTCGAGGTTGTTTCGAGTGAATGGCGAAGGCTGATAGTGGCGGCCTCGACAGGTACCGAAGCGACAATTATGCCCTAAAAGTATTATAAGACACCAGTTCGTGTGAGTTGTCTTCCTTCATGTTTTCGCATTGGGAGTCGATACTTTCACGCGGAGCACTATAAAGATGAGAGCCATTTATCAATCAATTGAAATATAAAAGAAACTCTGGGCGAAATACAAAAATACAAACTTATTTGAAGACATGTACTATGTAGGCATCTGTGACGCTAGAGGCGTTACCATCGCTGTAAGAATTACTCTTTGTTTAGGTCACGTATAGTATACTCTTTTCTCTGTGGGGTGAGCTGACAGATGCTTATAGTTCCGGCTGTTCGATTTGCTATATGTTCGGTGATAAGGTTGTGCGTTGAATGTTGCATGTTTTGCGAATGTGTGCAGAACTGTAGGCGCAGAATGCATTGTTTCAGCGCGAACTGATTGTTGTTGTGTCATCAGTCATCAAATACAGAAGAGAGGCGGTGTAATTTTAACTGTCATCTAAATGTTCTGGGCACTGTGGTAGGGTAAATGAATATTATAAAAAGATCTGTTTTCAATTGGGCGATATATAAACCACCTTGTAATTATGTTATGATTCGGTTAGTGGTCTCCTTATGTTATGCAAAGTTGTAAATGTATTTTCTGTTGGTTCATGTAATGAGTAGTGAGCTTTATTTTATCTTAATTGCTATTTCTGAATTGTGATACTTTTTGTTCTGCATACTGTTCTCCTCTAAAAATTGGATGTCTCATGTGACAAGTTGTTTATTACTATGTCCCCAGCATTATGTTGATATTTTGTTTCCAACATCATTTCCTTATGCACAATTCTCTGATGGAAATGTGAAAATATTACTGACAACTGCTACAAAATACACATTTTAACTGCTCGTCTTGCATGGAAATGCTGTATTAAAATACTGTTGTTCTCATGTCATAGAGAAGTTCAAAATTAAATTAAAATTGCTAACAAGAGTTAGTAATGAGGATTAATTTTTAAATTATATGATAAAATTTGTGTGGTTGCCTTATAATATAATTATACTTGTAGAACAGTGTGTCTAAATATTATTTTAAGGAAAAGACATTCTTCGATACGATTTTACAAACGTGATTGTAAATGCAATAATTACCTTGCCTTACATGCGAACATCTTCCTTTGTATATGTTGTATTATGTTATTGTAGAGTATCAACTTCACAAATATGATTTTACCTCTTGATGAATACCTTATTATTAATGTTTCCTTGGGTAGTAAATTGCTTTTCTGTAATTTTTGAGTCCCTTCTCTTTAAAAGACAGCTTCTAGACCAAACTGAATTTGGGGAAACAAGAAATTTGAGAAGTAAATTCTATATGCATAAGAGTAAGGTATTTCCATAGACATTCACTAATTACATTTCTCTATAGTTTTTTCTAATCCAATAAAATTAATGCTTTGCCGGTCTACTGTAGTTTAAATATAGTTCATTCCTGGTGTATTCTTGATTAAAGATATGTTTTTATGTGAAAGAAGTAGAGATAATTTTTTTTAGTCATGCAACATAACTCTGAAGTAGGTGTCACAAGGAAAGAAATATTGTTAACATTCATCTTTTTTTTAATATCAGTAATAATTTCTCTACTCTTTTTTCCAGTGATCTTTTTGGTTATGTGCGTTTTGATTATACTTCTACATGAAACAAATACATTCTCAAATTGCAGTGGTTTGATTTTGGTTTATGAATTAGGTTTTGAGTAAAGACTTATATACAATGTTATATGGTAGGGACCATAAGGGGTCATCCATAAATGACGTAACACTAGAGGTGAAGGGGGTTTGAGATAATGTTATGCCGCATTAAATAGTTACATGATGTTAGTTCAGTGTTACTAAATGCTGATGTTGATTTTTTTAAAACTTTTTCAATGTTTTCTGAAATTATTCTTTTTATTCAGTCTTATAGTAAAATGTTAAAATATAAACAAATTAAAATTTTAAAAATATAAAGTAATTTAAAAGTTATGATGTCTAAGTTGTTTTAATAAATATAAATATTTTTTATCAGTAGTATATTTATTAAATCTGATAGATTATGAAGAAAATATTCAAAACTTAATTGCATTCTGGAATACAATTCACAGGTATCCATGCATCTACAATGGTATGTGTACAGCTTGTCAGAAATTTACTCATGTATGCCTCCTTCCATCAATTGACAATTGTCTTCAATCTTTATTTATTTATTTATTTTTTTTTTGTTAGATGCAGTTTGCATTGCCAATTAATTCTGTCTTCAATTATCATCAGTTTTAATGTATAACACAAATAAAATTTATACGAATTGTTTTACTGCCATATAATTTATTTTTACTTCTTGTAAATTGGGGGAGTTGCAAGCATTAGGTCATTATTTAGGGGGGGTTGAAGCACGCCATACAAATGCTTGGGGGAGAGGGTGTATTCAAAATCCTGCAAATTTGCATTATATTATAGACAGCCCTAAAAAGACATTCAGTAAGTAGAAAACTTATGACAAAAACAAATTCACATCATAAGAAAATAACGGTTCACACAATATTTTCTTAGATGTAAGAGTTAATTATAGGTCTTACAAATAATGAAGATTTTCACTATTATTCCTTCCATCGTTTCTTTAAACAATGTAGTTTGCACTCTTCATTTGTTCTTGCATGTATTTATGAGTATCTTACTTTAATTTTGCTGATTTCTTTTTTTGTAATTTTATCATTTTTCATAAAGTGTTTAATTATAACCTCTTTAGTTGTAGTCTCCTGGACAAAAAGTAGTTCTCTCTTTTTGAAGAAAAAAAACAACAAAAAAACACTGTTTTCTTTCTTTCAATTTCTCAATACTTAGTGGCACAATTGTTTATTTTCAAATCAATTTATTTTCTTCAATTTAAGTAATTTCTTTAAGATCTGAAACCATGGGGAACATTTTCTCTCATGTCATTGTATTTATCCAATAATTTCACATTCATAGAAAATTGATATTACCACATTAAGTTGATTATAATTCACTGTTGTTATGTGAGAAATGATAAAAATAAATTTCTTTAAACATTTTGCTTATGTTGTTATTTCCATTTGTGTGGCCGAGTGTTTTTAAACTAAAAGAAAAGTTAATTTGAACATGTTTGGTTTATTCGGTCTGTGTTACCATTCACACAATTGTTTAATTATGCATTTTTGTGTTGTAGATACTTTTCATCGAATATGGAGAATGTGAAGAAATTGTGTGAGACAGTAATAAAATCTGAGGAAGACAAGTGTCGTTACAGGGGGCTTGAACTCAAAAATGATCTAAAAGTTCTTTTAATTAGTGATAATTGCACAGATAAATCTGCTGCAGCATTAGATGTTAATGTTGGTGAGTTTTCCTCCACACTGTTGTCCTGTTTTAACATTTTGTTTCTTGAGATAAGCATTTTTCTGTACTTATCCAATTTATCTTGTTTATTTTCCTAGAAATTTGTGAATCATCTCCTTTTTGAATTTGTAAAACTTCAAGGGAATGACATATTTTCATACTAACCTTGGCTTGAAACAAACAAATTTTGTAATCAATAATTTTTATCATGTTTATGTCTGGAGTAAATTGGATGGGGTCCTCCAAATATCAAATGTCACATCATTTGTGAATGTCAGGACATTTTGACTGAGTCCAGACATTCCAAAAATACAAAATACAAGTGTTTGCATAAATTTAATTGTATTATTAATATCGTTAATTACATTTTTGTGGATATTTATTAATGCAATTTATTAAAATTAATTTTTGGTATATATTTTCTCCTTTGCAAGATGTGCCCCATATTTCTCTTGCAGTTAGTCAGTTATAAGAAAATACAAAATTTAAACCTCCATTGATGAACTTATATATAAATTAGTGTATGATTAGGAAATGTTGAAAGCTACAACATGTAAGCCTGGACCATGAATTGGCCAACAACTCCTTTGAGCCAAATAGATGGATGGAAATGAGAGCAGAAGTGTATGTCTATCTATAAGTTCTACGTAAAAGTTCTCATTCCCAAGATGTATGCGTAAATTTCTTTATAATATTTATTTTGTATTAACATTTTCCCATCACATTTATTTGCAGCTATTTTTGTTTGTTTTGTTTTTTAAATATTGTTAGTAGTTAGGAATATTAAAAAAAGGAAAATATTATAATTTAGGAAATAGTTGTGTTTTTGGGAATTGTGAAAATTCATAATTTAACTTTTCACAAATTCATCCAGTGTTTACCTTGTTTTGTTCTAGGGTGTATGAGTGATCCAGTGGAATTACCTGGTCTGGCACACTTTTGTGAACATATGTTGTTTTTGGGTACTGAAAAGTACCCAGCAGAGAATGAGTACACAAAGTTTTTGTCAGAACATGGAGGAGCCTCTAATGCCTATACATTTTCGGATCATACAAATTATTTCTTTGATGTTCTACCCGAACATTTAAGTGGTGCTTTAGATAGGTATTACTTTTATTTGCTTGTTCATGGAGTGTTGGAATTCCTGTTTATATTTGAGTGCCACACATGTAATATATTTGTTTTATTTTGGGTTACTGTGATTTTATATTGTGAGAGGGAGGGGGAGCATGAATATGTGTGTTTGTATTATGAGTCATTCAACTCCATAATAATATGATATTGAAATTAAAGAAGCATTATTCTTGTTTTTGTACAGTTTTCACAAAAAGGCCATATCTAAAGTTCAAGTATATAATTTACTTATTGACATATAGTGCAGTACAGAAAAGATCATGATCTTCTTAATGTGAGTAGTGAACACATACGTGTCTCTCTCTCATGCAATGACAATCCAAACTCAAATTTCTATTGTGCTAAATTTTCTAATTTTCAAATTTGTTGACAATCTATTTGATATGGCATGGTGGCCCATTTATCATAAGTGACATGCTATACTGAAGAGCAGGCCGCTTGGATTCCAGCTGGATTCAGTGTGTTGCCAGGGCTACTTCTACTCCCATCTGCCCTTTTGAATGCCCCACTGCATCCATACTATGAATCTAGTCTCCTCAAAACTGAGCTCAAAATATTGTGAATGTACCTATGAATGAATCCTAACCTGCATGTCAACAGCATCCCTGGGCAGGCCTGCTGTAGACCATAAATGATAATTATTGTTTTTGTGTTACGAGTTGTGGTTTGGTTCGAGATAACAAAGTGTTATGATTGTAAGCTCCCATGTGGGCTAGTGGTGCACTCTGTATTGTGTGGTGTTGTCTGTGTGTGTATGTTTAATTAGTCAGTACATTCTTGTATGATTTTTGTATTTGCAGATTTTCACAATTTTTTATTGCTCCACTATTTTCTGAAAGTGCAACTGATCGAGAAGTAAATGCAGTTAATTCAGAACATGAAAAAAATATACCAAATGATTCTTGGAGACTCGATCAGTTGGAGAAATCAACTTCAAAGCCAAATCATGATTATAATAAATTTGGAACTGGTAAATACTTTTCAATAATTTATTTGTATATACTTTTCAGTGTTTATCTTCTAATGCAGCATTGTGTTTCAGGTAATAAAATGACATTAGAAACCATCCCTAAAGAGAAGGGAATAAATGTTCGTGAAGAATTATTGAAGTTTCATGACAAATGGTATTCATCAAATATCATGAGTCTGTGTATAATTGGAAAAGGTAATATTATAATCCCTTTTTATTTAAAAGCTCAAGTAATTGTTCTTGTGATAATTTTTTTATTGTCACTTCAAAAAATGGAGTGTAAGGAGCTTGGGAAGTATAATCGTATCTAATAAATCGTTAGCATTGTACAGAAATTTTTTGGGAATCTGAACATTCGGTTCATAAAATACAAAGTTTTATACAATAATTTTAGGCATTCCACAAGGGTTAGTACTTTGTCCTATATTTTTTTTTATTATAAGTAAAGTTTTCTAAAGACTAGAAATTATAAATTAATATCATATGCAGATGACACCTCAGTTGTTAGCTATGCTAAAGTCATAATTACACTAGATGAAAAAAATTACAAAATCAATGGAACATATATCTTGCCACGTCTTTTAAGAATGCATAATTTAATCTTATGTATTGAAAAAACAAATGTAATTTACTTTAATTTATCAAATCTATGATCTCAAATAACTATACTAATGTTGAGGTAAAAAATAAATATATAAAACTAATTGAATGTGATATATTTCTTTGAATATATATTGATGAAAGCCCAACTTTCAATAAACACATTAATGATGTAAGTAATAAAATAATCTCTAATATCTACTTAACATATTTTAGGTAATACATGACAACTGATACACTTAAAACAATATATTATGGGATAATACACCCATATATTGCATATGGACTAGAAATATAAGGTAGTACAACCATTCTAAACATGAACAGAATTATGATTGTACAAAAAAGAGCTTTTAGATGTATTTTCAAACTAAAACCTACACAGTTGTGTAAGAATTACTATACCACACACAACATAATGACCTATAAAATAATAATAGCCCTCTAAAATCATTACTCTTTTCAGAAAGAAATCCAGCTCACACCATTCATAATAGTGAATTGCATAATTATAGTACTAGAGGCAAATACATTATAGTACTAGAGGCAAATACATTATAGTACTAGAGGCAAATACGTTATAGTACTAGAGGCAAATACATTATAGTACTAGAGACAAACCACACGATATATACATCTAGAGCATCAACAAATAAAAGACCGCAGCACTCAGCTATCTTATTATATAATTAACTGCCTAAAAATTTTAAAGATGTATATGAAGAAAAGAATTTCAATGACTTGTTGAAAAAGTATTTGATAGGAATGTGCCCCTATAAATTAAAAGAAGTAATGGAATAGAAAATTTATTAATTTTATAATTTATTATGTATGTATGTATGGGTCTTAAGTACTTCATGTATTTTCTTATAAACTGTATATTTTGTGTTAATTTTTGTTTTTTACCATTTTTAAGTTATTACACTTGACAATGCTTGAAACTTATCACTGTATAAGTCTATTGGCAAATAACAAATTTATTATTATTTTTATTGTTTCAGAAAGTTTAGATGACCTTCAGGAAATGGCTGTGTCAATGTTCTCAAATGTGAAAAACAAAACTGTGAAAGTACCTTACTGGCCTGAACATCCCTTTGGGCCCGAGCAAGTAAAAATAAAGGGCTATGTAGTTCCAGTCAAGGATCTGAGAACACTGAACATAACATTCCCGATTCCAGACCTCCATGAGTACTACAAGGCAGGAGTAAGTCAACTACAGTTTGATATGTTAAGTTCTGTAGTGTAATGGAAGATCTCTCCCAATGGTAGTCTGTGTGTGTATATAACATGGCATTTCTTCTCAAATAGAATATATTATTGTATATGCATATGGACAAGAAAATAATTTGCTAATGGGTGTGTATGGAACATTTCACTGGAAGGCTATGAAAGTTGAGTAAGTAAACAAATATGGGAAAGTAAAAAGAGGGTAACTAGGGTCATTTAAGAAATGAATCTGGAGGGAAATTAAGAAAATGAGCTGAACCTCAAAGGAAATGGGCAAAAAGAGACGGTTACAAAATGTAATGAAGAGAAGGCAATTTAATTTTGTGAGACCCGTATTTAAGACGGGCATGTTTGTTTGAAGAAATCAGAAAACACGTAAAAGGAAGAAAATAATGGAGGACATGAAAAGAAAATGAGCTTTAAAGAAATATGAAGAATTTAAGAGGGCGGATGTGATTTGGGAAAATTACTCAACAAGGAATTTTTTTTCACTTTTGAGATTGGTTCTGCTCTGTGAAACAGAAGGCTGAACTTGTTTTTGGTTTGTGGATAATTCATGTGTCATCTCTTCAAGCACTTGACTGTTTGGAAAAGAAATTTAAGGGAGAAGATATGATGCTCCCGTCTTCAGTGCACTTGGTGTTGTTGTTTCTCCTGCTTACTTCCTTGATTCTTATCAAAAATTGATTGATTAGCATACCGATAATGAAACTTTTTTAATTGTCTAGTTTGGGACTGAATAATTGTTAATTTTTCTCTAATAATTGTTAATTGACACCAGAGCCAAAAATATTTGATATATAATAGTGTATTTGTATTTTGATTGGATAACTTTCTTATATATGTGTACTGCAGATGTACGAAGGTTGCCTTTTATGTTTCGGGATTTGGCAACCCTGGTGTTGCAATCTGGCAATTGACAGCTCTATCGTAAACTTGGATGTTTTGAGGTTATATGTACTCAGAACGTTTTGACATACGAGCGCTATTTATGTTGTTTACAGTAACTTAAAAGATTCATCTTGGCCTAAAAATGGAATTAAATTGTGAACATTTTCGTGCGATTATTTTTAACAACTTTTGACATGAATTAACTCAGCAACAGTGCATGGATGAACTTCATTCAATTTTTGGCGATGAAGCTCCATCAAGGACCAGTGTTTATCGATGGTATGGTGAATTCAATCATGGTCATAGTTCACTCCAAGACGAATTTCACGAAGGTCGTCCAAAATCATATGTTGTTCTGAAAACCATTGATGCTGTGTGTGAACTGATATTGCAAGATCGTCATGTGACCTATCGTGAGATTGAGACAACCTTAGGCATTAGTGGGACCAGCATACATTCAATATTGCATGAACATTTGTCTGTCAGAAAAATTTGTTGTGTTGGATCCCACATAATTTGTAATTGCTCAAAAAAAAAAAGGCTTGTGTCGATTGGTCGGAAGAAATGCTCAAAAAATATGATCACGGTGCTTTGAAACACATATATGACATCGTGACAGGTGATGATTTACACGTATGAGACCGAAAGTAAACAGCAGTCGACTGTATGGGTGTTTCAAGATGAGGAAAATCCAACAAAAGTTGTTTGCGCACGAAGCACTTCCAAACATGTGGTCGCCTGCTTTTTCGGAAAAACTGGACAGGTTGCAACCTTACCACTAAACAATGCAGAACAGTCAATTCTGAGTGGTACACAACAATTTGTTTGCCAACTGTCTTCCAAGAAATCAGGAAAACCAGCCACTGAAGACGGATCACTCTTCACCACAACAATGCGAGCTCTCACACATCGGCTCAAGCAACTGCATTTTTGAGCACCCAAATTTGATGAGTCATCCACCGTATAGTCCTGGCTTGGCACCGAATGACTTCTTTTTATTCCCGTACGTAAAAAACAAACTGAGAGGTTAACGTTTTTCAACACCTGAAGAAGCGGTTGCTGCATTCAGAATGCACGTTTTGGAGATACCTCAATCAGAGTGGCAAAAGTGCTTCGACAATTGGTTCAAACGCATGCAAAAGTGTATAGATCTTCATGGGAAATATTTTGAAAAACAATAAAGTGATTTTTGATGATTAATATTTGTTTTTGTTCTCTAATCCTAAAATATAAAAGGCAACTCTCGTATTAACTTCCTTCAAAGGCTAAAAATTTTGATTCTTAAGAAACAGCATGACACCAAATGACTGAATAATGATATCATACGTCACTTACATAAAGATTTGCTGACCGTTTCCAAACGAGACAAATTAGCAGTCGGTGACAATTGCCAAAGAATCTTTGGCTTAATCCACATTACTAAAATTGATAGTGCGTGATGTAACTTAACATAATCAGCATTGCTCATGCGATTATAAGTACAACTAATTTTTAGTAATGAATAGTTTTCTAAGTTTACTGTTAAGAGTTTATTATTCAATTTAAAAATATCTGCAACATAACTTGATCTATTTTTAATCTATTGGGTGTACTTTATTCACTTAAAAATCCACAGATACACTTGCTTTTAAATCACTGCCTCTGTTGTCCTCTCCAAATTTTACGTGCAGAAGTGCCCATGGCTGATTTCCAGTCTTGTCAGAGGATAAGTATTGGGTGTGATGAACTGGGGGAGAGAGCTAGCGGGGCTTGGCAAGGCCATAAGCTGAATGAATGAGTTTGGTTAACAAGACTTCTATGAAAATATATTGTATCTTTATTGGTCAGTGAACTGCACAGCCAGTTTATTTTCCTAGTCAGTTGTAAATTACAGGCATGAGTGGTGGGTGTAAATTGTTAAAGTTTAATCCAAAATGTAAGTAGAATTATGGTGCTGTTTGTGACTAAGCAATTATTGTGCTATTTGTAAGTATGCAAGAACAGCAGTGAACAGGTGGATTTGGTCTGTCACATACATTCTTCAATAGCAAGATAAATACTTGCCTACTGTGGACACTGTATGTCATGCAGCCGAAAGATCAATTTATGCAATGGGAGATGAACATTGGGAAATCTCTACTGTAAAGTTTGATAATGTCATCTATTGTTGAGCTCCCAGCGGGCGATGATAGCCTTTGAGAGGCAGTATCGCAACGTGCCAAGTTGGGAGCAGTTGGGAGAAAACACTTGCTCATGACTTTGTGATGGCATCAAGGGAAGGTGTGTACTTGTGGTCTTCAAAAGATGTGCTTCAATGTTTCTGGTCTTATGGGCGTCCCAGGCAGTGGAGCTGCACGGAGAGACACATCTTGTGAGGTGGACATTGTAAGCAGAAGTGTTCTGTTGTTGGCACCAGTTGCCAGATCTGAAGATTAAAAAGTAGAAAAATAGTTCTTTAAAAGGAGAAGACAGGGGATATTTGTAGCCCAAACATAATAATGGAAGGATAACTATGCAGCTTGCTGATGGAGAGTGGGAGAATACATTCAATGCAATATGAATTGAAAGAATTGTTTCAAAGTTCATACATTGTTATTGCTATAATTATTATAAGAATATGACTACTCACACATGTACTCCTCAAAAAATTTTTCATGTTAGATGGCCAACAGTCGCTCATCACTTTCTAGCATTTCAATGCTCTATTCCTCGAAAAGAAGTTATTTTCCCGTGTGTGATAAGTTAGTTTTCTCCCAAGTGAGAACAATTGCAAGCGCTGAACTGTTGATACCCACAGGTCATAACTCTGACCACAGGAAGCTGCCTTTGCAATTTCCCGTGCTGCCCTGGCATCTAAAACATGGCAAATGATGTGGAGCTTCCAAGAATTGTTGAAATATTATTTCATGCAAGGGAATGGGTAAAATTTGTTTTCTTGATTAAAGATCACATGTCTGGATTAGAATTCAGTAATATGCTTAATTTACATTATTCTTATCTAACCTGTTAGTATTATAAAATATTGTAAAATTAATTTATAATGTAAATGAAAAATTATTTATTACTCATCTAATTAAAATTGTACAACAGTACAGCAGACAAAATCTCAAAAGTCTCCCCATCTTCCCTTTTGGCATCTGCTGGTTCTTCATGATAGATTGAAAAATTAAATCTGAGCATATTTGCAAATAGTGAGAATTCTGAGAATTAAAGAAAGAAATCCTATCCCCATTCTGTTTCGAAGTTTTTGTGTCAGTTACTCTTGAAACTAGCAATGCTTGTTGGCAAACTGTCCAGTCAATGCAAATTTTAGACTATTCTTTCAGTACAAAGTCATCAACTGAATTTTTATTGGTTATTGCTTTGCACAAGAATCTGCGCTATCTGTGTGCCATCAGGAAAAATATTTCCACAATTCATTGTCAGCAGAGACTGGCATTGATTTTCTATCCCACCAATCTGAGATTTCGTAATGGTAAAGCAAATTATTTTTAAGGACATTTTTTTTTTCAAACTCACAAATATATTGTTTGGGTAATTATAATTGTTTGTTGCACAGCAGATTGTCTCGTGCCTAATATCTATCACAGTAGGAAGAAACCATCTTGAAATGTAATTGTAAACTGAAATCCATTGGTGTAGGATTCACTTTAGGCAGTTACTTATTGCTAGTCACCATGTGGGAGTAAGGAGGAGGAATTTTTAAAGGTTCCTTGCCATCAATTTGTATAGCTCTATATATTTATCACTGTGAAAAGCAGAGCTGAGAAACCAGTTACTTTTCTCTGAGCAAATAATGTATGCTTCCTGGAAATTACTTCGATTCGTGTGAATGAAATAAATGAAGTGAATGACAAATGCATTTAATATTGTATTTGGGTTGTCATTTTTCATGTGTGAGTAATGGGAGTTATTAATCCTGCAGAGGATTGATGCATCTTTTTCTTTTTTTTTCTCAATACCAAAGAATTGTTTAATATTGATAACAACATCAGGCAACAATTGTTTAACAGTGTTATGCAGTGCCTCTGCTGTAATAACTTTGGCAGGAATTAATCAGAGGAATTGAGACACTTTTTTTTGAGTTATAATATCTAATACACATGTGTAATGTTGCACACAAGAAATATTGATAGATTCATCAATAATAAGAGAAACATCATGATCCTTAGTATTTTCATTTTGTTCTTGTAACATTGCAGGTGCTATAACATTTTTTATAGTAGCTGACCACTTAGATCTGTGCATTTTTAAATTTTCTGTGTTTATCTCTGTCATTGAACTCGAAGGAAATTATTTTTTTGTTAACTCTTTAATGATCAACATTTTGTATACTTGGCAAGCAACATACTATGCCATACTATGGCAAGCAACAAATACAGCTAATTGAAGCTCAAGTGTAGTTACCATACGATTTTTGAAAATATAGTGGCCAGACTTTGTTGAAAAGGTGAAGCTATGTTTGGAAAATTCCTTACAAGTTTTGCAGTAGATGCATGTTTGCTTAAGTCAGTTTTGTGGGCTCTTATATGCACCTTATGAAGTTTACAGTATGTTTTGTCACAAGTGAAAACCTGTACGAATTAATCACATGGGAAATTTTAAGTTGAATCCTTTTACTTGTATGGATATTTATTTTTCTTTGTTCATCTATTCAGACAGGAAAAGGAATGCATTCTGTCTATAGTATATCTTCTCCCTAGTCTGACCTGGTGTGGACTGGTGTGGCCTGCTTTACCCTGCTCTGCCCTGCTCTGCCCTGGCCTGCTGAAACCCACCCTGCACCTTGCCATCGTCCTCGCCCTGTGCTGCCTTGCCTGATCCTGATACTACCTGCCTTACTGCCAGGTTATGAGTGATGTTGTCATTTCATATAATATTTTTTCATTAATATCAATGTTTATATATCATACACAGACATGTAAACCACATGCGCAGACATCAGGGACTTGGAAGATTTCAAATGACTGCTGCGATTAGTTATCCCATTTACACTTGTTGAAATGGTTAAAACAGACGCATAATTAAATTTCCAATGTACACATTCATACACTTTCAGAAGCGTAATGAAATGCATGCTGGCCTACCCGCAAAACGTTTATCCTTCCCCCTTTATAAAAGTGTTTAGAAAACTCAATTAATAACTTAAATATTAAAAATATCCTTAAACAAATTCATATTCACCAGCCTCTGATTACAACATAAGAAATCAATGTTTTCAGCAGATTATAGCAGGCTCTCTTTTACCCAGGCCCAAACGTTACGCCACTTTACACTTTACCCAACACCATTCAAATACTAGACATATCATTAATTGGGACAGTGAGACTGACAATCAGTGACACTGCATCACATGATTGATCGTGGAAGACTGTGGTCAGAAACACGGCCAACAAGAGCGTGAGCCAGCCTAGATAAGAAAATGAATATGCATGGGCGACCCATCATGGTCATGTAATTGTCACGTAATCCAAAACTAGTGTTAGTGCTGCATATGTTTTCTTAACTATGGACTGGTGCTTCCTGCAAGTATGGGACCAGCATAGCATGTACGACCCGTATGGTGAAATTAGATTGGAAAAACCAACGTTACACACTAATGTACACTATCTGTAACTTAATACTCAGATGATATTACATATACTCGTCACCTGATTTTCTACAAAATGTGTAGTTTGTGATTTTACAAGTGAAAATGAAAGTAGCGTTAATAGTAGTATTTATTTATTTATTTTGTCAAAAAACAGTAAACACTGTATGTGATGTATGGGGGAGAAGATGCGCACACGTTTTCTTGAGTTCCAGAATCTCTTCCCATCATTTTAACTCTAACATTTTAACTAACATTTTCATTTCAACTAATTGTTTGTTCATGTTCATGTTCAACTAATTAGTTGAAAGATGAGTAAAAGTTGTTTTTTTTTCTTTCAAGAAAACAAACAAAACAAATAAAAATACAATTTAAAAAAGTGCAAGATCAGGAACATTTGAAAAACTTAACATTTTTGTTCCCACATTATACAAAACTTATTTGCAATGGTAAACTAACTGAAGATTTGATTTTTCTGCGTTCCTAACAAAATAGTAACTCGCTGTCTGCTCTACTCCAGTACAAGCAATAGGGACAATTCATCAAAATGTGCGCGCAGTGAAGCTACATTTATGTCTAGAAGCAAAAGAAGTCTCAGCAGTCTCATTTGCCCATTGTATCAGGGGAAACTGGACAAAAACCTAATTGAGATGTATGTCATTGACCCAGAAGCTGAGTACATTATGTGCTACAAGTGTATTCAGTCTTACAAAAATTATACAAATACAGATGTAAACTAATTCATTATGTCATTGTTTTGTTAAAATAAACATTATTTTTCTTTTTGATGATTAGTATAGTTTCTAATTGTATAGAAACAGTTGTGCAGCAGAAAAGATTTTACTTATAACTTAAATTTGTGAACCGACTAGAAAGCAAAATTAGACTAGCCGACTAGAAGGCCAAATAGCACTGTGAAAGGGGGGGGGGGGTAAATATTTTCATGTATGAATGGGTGTTCGTTCGTGTGGGGCCCCTGGACATGGTCCTGTCGGTCTGTATGGAACTTACGCCACTGTTATAGACCATTCTCTTCGTCATTCGTTTTTACTGAAGTTATTCAGATGTTTTAGCTGAGTTTTGTCGTGGGACATTTAAAAGCATTTCACATTTTGTCAATTATGTATTATGCCGCAGGATCTGTTAGTACAATTGTTGTGGGTAATGATGTGTAGAGACCGTAAAATATGCAGTATGAAACATAAAAATATATATATATAACTTACGTAGTACCCTCCGTACATAGGTGTCAGAGAGTCTCCTCTGTTTGGTGTGATGTCATATGAAAATGGAGGATGTTTAGAGGTACACGAACCTGATTACCAGCGACCTGGTTGATGCACATACCCCCTTGCACTTCAGCAACATTGGAATGCTACCACCCCAACCTAGGGCCCCCAATTGACGAGCCATTTGGTATATCATTGAGTTTAAGGGGTTTGATTTATGTTTGCAATTTCAAATATTTAGAAAACTCTTATTTTATGTGCTTTATATTTAACAGTACCAATATAGTTTGTGTCGAGCAGTGTTTCCCAAATCTTTTCTCTTTGTGAAGCCTTTCCAGAAACCAAAATAAATTTGTGAATTATTTGAATTCATTAGTAATTGGGTTATTATTAACATTTATTTATTATATTAAAAAATAGTTCCTAACAAAAAACAAAAACAATTGTAAAACATTTCCGTTCAAACAGTAATAGTATTTAAGCAATAGTATTAGGTAGGTTATTATAGTCTTTGTTACCCTGATTATTCTTCTTCCTGGAAATAAAGAGGTTGTTTTTTGTTTACCTCCAGCCTGGACATTATCTGAGCCATCTTTTTGGACATGAAGGTCCTGGAAGTTTACTGTCAGTTTTGAGGACCAAGAGCTGGTGTAACACACTAGTTGGTGGAGCAAGAACGAGCACAATGGGCTTTGGTTTCTTTGGCATTAATGTGGATTTGACAGATGAAGGGATAGAGCATGTGGATGAAATTGTGCAGCTTGTTTTTCAGGTATGTATTTGTTGAGATCCGTGAGATAATGGGTGACTAAAAACATATTATACTGTGTTTAATTTGAATTACAGTATGTAAATTTATTGAAAGCTGAAGGCCCAATGGAATGGATTTTTAAAGAATGTAGTGATATTGCCAGAATGCATTTTCGCTTCAAGGATAAAGAGGCCCCACAAAGTTATGCATCCACTACTGCTGTGAATTTGCAGGTGTGTACTAACTTGTAAAAAGGAACTCCACATCTTAGTGTTGCATAGGTAAAATACATACTGTTGAATAAGGTATATATTTTTATAGTTGTATCCCCTTGAAGAAGTTCTTTCTGGCCCGTACATTACTACAGAATGGCGACCTGATTTGATAGAAATGGTGCTCTCGTACTTGACTCCTCAAAATGTCAGGCAAGTGTTTAATTCATTATTATATTTCTGTGTACATGTGTCAGTTTTAACTATACATCAGGAATTTTTCTTGCAGTAATGGTGCCTTTGAATGTACATATTAGCAGCATATAAATAATTTTGAAATCGTTTCTTAACAGGATGCTGTTGATGAGCCTATAAACGTGTGTTATTAAAAATATATTTAGTGAAGATGAATAATTTAACTTTAAAGATAATTGAGAACCATCAATATCTATTGTATATTTCTTTTATAAATTTTAGAAAGTTCCACAGACATTCAGTAATAAAAATAATGTTACAAAGTGTGTTGTGGAATTCTTGATATTAGTTCACAATTAAAGCAATAAATTTAATGGCTGCCAAGATGTCAAGCTTTCTACAAAACAATACTGCCATGTATGTAAGGCATACATGAACCTTCAATATGTCACCATATACTCTTATATAATGTACATATGAGAATATAGTGATAATGGTGTTTTTGTAACTAACAAATAAAGCTTAATAAAAAATTACAATCATGAATATAACAAATAAAATAGATTAGGAGTCGCAGTTGCAATGAAATTTTACACGCTTATTATTCACTATATTATAGTATATTTTGGGTTTATAATTTGAGAATTCCTGATTCCTATAATGAATACGATTAACATTGTTGATCTTTCTTTACTATGCAGTTCTCTTTTATGTATTTTCATTATTTGTGCACATTCAGAAATTCAGTTCTTGCTTTTTGTTGGAAGTGTTGAGATTTGAAAATGGCTACAAGTACTTGGAGATGGTTCTAGCATTTCTCCACATTCTGGGCCCATTTTACAAATAAAAACACACCCAACACCCAACATAGTATTGTTTAAGCCTGGAACTATGAGATTTTATTCATATATTATTTTTTATATTCTAATACAGAAGTTTTTCCATCCAAAATTGAGATATTGCCTACATATGAACCTGGGCAATATGTTTACATGGATCTTATTTAACAGGTGAATGGTAGGTTGTTGTTGATGAATTATTTCCTTGTGTTCCCTCTTTAGTTTGAATGATCAAGAGTTTTTGGAAATTCTTCAGAGTCAAAGACTATTTGCTATAAAAAAATTCAATTTATTTCTTCCCTTTCTTCTATACAGTTTTCATCAGTAAAAAATACTGTGCTACCATACAGAGAGCAGTAGTACTAAGCAGTATTGTAATTGGATGCCACCTGCCATATCTGGGTATAGATTATGATCTGTACTTAAGTTCTACAGTAGTTATCTCATAAATTTTGAGCTGAATCAGGCAATAAATTCTGCCCGTTCTGTATACCCTTATGAGCTACAATGAAACCCAATGGTGGCAGATTTTGGACACTACCTAGGTTGAATTCAATAACTGTGTGGAGGAGAATTTTAGCTGCTTTGGTTTCTAATGTTCTGTGCTGCTATGATTTGTAGTGTTCAGGCGCATGCTGAAACAGTACACTAAACGTACCAGGAATCATGTGTGCCCTTTCCTTCCCTATTAGTAAGAGTTTTTCTAGAGAAACAGGAGTCTCATCTCTCCAGGTTTCACCTGAAATATCAATATTGTTTAAGCCATTCTCTGGGCTCTGTGTTATTTGTTATTATCTCAGAGTTCCAAAAACTATCCTTGGTGCTTTGTAATGTAGCCTATTTGAAAGATTTATCATCTCATATTTACATCAATTACTTCATTATTGGTGAATGATAATGTAATTGAAACAATTTCAGCTGCTGACTCAGCCCAATGGCAAAAACTGTTGCCATTGCAATGACGCTGAGTGGAAAGCCTTGCGGGTTCAAATCGTGACTTGGTGGATGTTTAACACTTAAAGCTAGGGCAAATTCAATCAATGGTCAAGAATTCTAGCGGTCAGCTGCTATGATTAGTAGTTTTCCATAGTTTCACTAATCAGTAAGGGAACAATATTTTAACAGCACTCTAGAGAATATGAACCCACGAACCATGCATGATCATTCCTTCCTCATCTTTGTTGCCTCCTTACACACTCATACTTACACTTAAATGCTCTACACTACCATGTCGGGAGCTTAGAGCTTAGCCGGGCTGAGGCACTGCCCTGCTAGGAGAGAAAACTTTGCCTTTGCTGTCAATTGATTTTTTCGTATCTAGAACAAACAAAACATTCATTTTGGCTACACCACCAAATAGAGGATTTTTTTCTTTGTAAATTTAGCAACAGAATTTATCCAGTTTTTCGTTACCAGTGCCCGCAATGAGGTTTTTTTCTGGTGAACGTTTCCTGTCACATGATTACATAACTGTCTCTTCATATGAAGAATTTGTAAGGTGCGAAAGTAAATATGTAATTTTTGTTAATCAGAATTTTTCCTGGTGGGGGGGTTGGTGTAGTGTGCACTGACTTGTTTTCTTATCAAGAATTTTTTATTGATACAGATTATAAAATATATTTTATTTGTTGAATTATAGTTAACATTTATAACGTTAACAATTGGTGTATTGAATGACTTTCATATTTATAGAAAATGAGTGAAAGCAATATTTTTGAATATGTATTGTTTGCTTCTGGGCTACTGAAGTCCCAACAGTCCCTGCCCCCTTCCTTGGGTGCCACTGGGTATTTTCGAAAAATTAACACAATTTGACTCAATATTATGTGAGAACTACTAATGTATTGATTCTGGAATTATTGTTCACAGAAGTAGTTTTTTTAAAAACATTTTTATAACATATTTTATAACATTTCAGTCAAAACCTCGAGATCAGTTTTTTGTGCTATTACATTATTTTCTCTAAACTATGTGTATAAAAATGCAGAAATTGAGTAATCTTTATAAAAAAGTATAAATTCCTTTTACTTTCTAATGGTTGTGAAAACTGTTGGGTTATTTGTGAAAACCACAATCCTTATTCAATTGTTCCAATTAAATTTCCAAATAACACTAGATAAGTAACATAAACTCTAAAACAAAAAAACAAAAAAAATTCTTGAGACAAAAGACATTGCTGATGATTAGGGGCGGATTTCGATGACCTAAAACATGACCAAAAATAATCAATAAAATGCTCTTAAAATGTTTTTAAAATGCCCTAAAAACATGGCAAAATTACATAAAAAACTTGGATAAAAAACACTTCAAATGAACAACTCCAGCTGCTGGATATGTTACTGAAGTAACCAAGACTTCTTCCTTATGCACAATTCAACTCACCTCACAAACATTTGGTTTGGACTGTTCTTTACAAGGAATTCTCTGCCTTTATTTATTGCAAAATCTGCCGAACTGGCAATCGCACCAATAGGTGTCACAGGATCAATACTAAACTATAACTATACTAAACAGAACTGATCTAAAGTAAAGAAAAACAGACATTTCATTAAAATCTGCCCCCTACTTATGACCCTTGCCACATTTCATTGCATTTACAGTAAGCAAACTTTGAAGAAAGATATTTGAAAATTCACATGTCTGATTTAGTTCTTAAATTTTTTAAACCTTACCTGCCCCCTCAGATTATTATCACCTTAGGTGGATTCAACAGAATACTCACATATATTGTATTTTTTTTAAACCTCCTATTAAAAAGATTATATGAAGTGAAAATAGTAATGATGTCCATCAGTGCTTTCTTCATTCTATTAGTATGTGGTGAATTACCAAAATTTCTTTTATTGCGACTCCTAATACCACCCACACAGGGGTACCATTGCAGAATGAAATACATTTATTTATGCCAATATAGTTTCATGTTTTGTGTTATTTGTGATGGCTGTTGAACTCATAGTTATAATTAAATTTAAAAAATACCATATGTCTTAAGAATGGAAAATAAAACTCTGAATTATTGGCAACCAACACTTTTTATTGTGATCTAACCTTAAGAATTTGTCTGAACTTTAGAAAAGAGGATGATAAAACTATTACAATTAGATATTCCATGTTATGTGGCGTAGTTTTTCTTTATACACGAGACCATTATATCAAATCTGTATTTCAGGGTTGCAGTTGTTGGAAAAAAGTTTGAGCCCATAGTAAATGAAACAGAAAAATGGTATGGAACAAGATACAAGTTAGAGAAAATACCGGAAACAACATTAAAGGTGAAACATTCTGTATTCTAATTTGCCAAAATATCTTCTCAGTTATTTTGCCAAGGAAATGGATCTGAATTGATAATGCTTGTTTCTAGATGTGGGAAAATGCTGGCCGTTGTGAATCCTTACATCTTCCACCTGTGAATGAATTTATTCCTACAGATTTTTCCCTAATGCCACGAGAGGAAAATGTGAGTAGTAACTTCACTTGAGCTTTTTTCTGACAAATTAATCTGGGAGGATTTGATTTAAATTATGTGATCCAATTTTACTGATTTGATAATATTTGATACATGTATATTAGACTTTAAAACTATGAAAGGAAATTATGAAATTTTTTTTTGATAAGTTAGAAGGACTCAAGGCAGAGGAGGACAGCATATTGAAATACTTCAATTATCACTGAATTACTGTACATCTCAACTGGGAAATAATTTTCAGTGTTATGTTTAGATTTCTTTTTACCTTGATGTAGTCCATGATGTTACATCAGCTTTTTGAAAAGAGTTGAAGCTTAAAAATTTTGGAATTAAAATTTAAAGAAACCTTGATTGACAAAATCTGACAGCAGTATTTTTTAGTGTCCATTTCTCTTTCTGATTATTAAATCTTTTGATAAGTAAAACAACAATTGAAAATGATTCGACAATAGGGAGACCAATCCATTTTTTATATATATATTTTTTTTTTGTTGATCTAGTTGTTTGTTCATCTGGTCTTCAGACGGTCCATTTTCTTATTATGATACTGGTGTGTTGTGCTGTTTTGTGGTGTTATATGTATATTCTTGTTTTCAAGTGCTTTATTGATGGATTTGCTCTAATCACTGCACAGTCTCATCTTTTGGCAAACTAATGGTGGTAACACATACTTTTTCTCATTTTTTGAAATGGCTACATATTGTTATAGCAACTTGCATTCCTCTACTTCTTCAGCCAGTCCATGAAAAAATCTTCAGCAACAGAAGTTTGGCAGATTTGAATTAGCAGTTATCGAAATGCAGTGGTTTGAATGAAAATCACTACCTACTTATGTAAGCTCACTTGGCTCTAATTAAGGGGAAAAGAAATGATGAGAAACATTTCCCTAAGAATCATTACAAACAAACTCCAGCTTCCCAAATAGCATGCCATAAATAATTCAGTTAGTCTCCCAACTCTTCTGCTAATTTACCATACCTCACATTACTTTTAAAGAAAGGGAAAATGTATAGTTAAAAAAGAAAGAAAGAAGAAAAAAAAAGAAAAGAAATTCAGACTCTTCATAGGAGATTATGTCAAGGATTGATGTCCTATGATCCTAAATCTATGACTAAATTTAAAAAAATACACCTCCAATGTAAATATTATCCTGCAAATTATTTGTAATGTTACAAATGTTACATTTTTGAAAATTCAAAAGTTTTAATAAAAATGGCACTTATGCGATTTAATTCAGTGCATTGTATTTTGTCCTTACAAAAAGTTCTAAGAAATAATAGAAGTTTTCAAAAAAAATCCTGATTATTTGTGAATTCACTCAAAACTTTCACTTAAAATTGTAATAAATACTAATATTTTGAAAAAAGTGTACATGAAATGATTTCAAGGAAAGGTTGCATTAAATGAGAAATTTTGAGTTTATGAAGGTGTTGGACATGTTCAAAAAAAGTTTAATTTGGTTTTGCCGGTTTTTATTTTCTTACCTTACAGCACACTACTAGTAATGAGAAAGTTTTGTAATACTGTAGCAAAAACTGGCAGTTTTTCAACAGAAAACCACATAATGTGAAGCTCTGGTATCAAAAACATAAACAAATAATCCTATTCCTACATGTAGTACATTACTCCCTTTAACATGTGTAGTGTAATCAGAATTCATAGTTTTTAGTTGTTGATACTGAAAAATTAATTGATGGCAAAATGTTTGTCCATCCATTTGTCTATGGTCAATGCTAGTGCCTAAACCATTGAGATTATTTTCTCCTAAGTTCATATCCCTCAATCGATTTCAAGAAAAAATTTAAAGAACAAATTTGGAGCAATTTTCGAGATAATTTTGTTCACATATATTTGAAAACGGTGACTTCACTCGAAATTATGCAAAAACTACTCATTTAAAAAAAAAATTTAACATGAAATTATTTAAAGATCAAGGTTTAGAAAATAATTTCATTTAAAAAATAATTATCTTCAATAATGTAGTTAAAGAAAGAGATCCAAAAAGTTTAAACCTTTGCAAAATTTGGAGGGACTTTTGAGTGTGGTTGTATTGATTATGAAATATCCATTTTTGAGTGAATCATATAAATGGTCATAAGCCCCTCTGTTGTACATGGATGGACAAATAGGCAGGCAGATGTTTTTCAAACACTTTTTCAGTGTCAGGGACTCACTAAATTTCCATGAAAATCTTGATTTCCTTTTCTTTCCTTTTTTTCCTTGGCATCACAATTATTTTTCTATACTACGTGTACAAGAAAGTAAAAAGAGGGGTAAGAAAAAGGAGCATCAGTCTTTGTATATTGCTCAAACTACATCTCCAGAAACTGGCTAGGCTGAGAAAACCTTTAGTTGAAAAGTAGCTTTTTACCCTCAGAATGTCCAAGGGTGAAGCTTGGAGTCTTTAATCTATAGTCTTTCTTTCTGCACTACTTGAATTTCTGGTTGAGAATCCTGAAAGACCTATTAAAATTAGAAGATTCTCATGTGTTCAGAGGTTTTGGTATTTCTTTGACAAACTCTTTCATTCACTTCCAAAACATTGGGTGAGTAATCTATTCGATAATCTTGTTAAGAATCTCTTCAAACTCATTGTGTTCTTTCTTCAGTATTCACTACATAGTCACTTTGTATGTGGCCCAACATTTTGGTCAGGACCATTTAGATATGAAGTGATGCTCATCAAAGCGAGATTGGAGAAAATGTTCTCTCCTTGTAACTTTTGCTAAATAACACTCGCATCCTTTATTTTCTGTGTTGCTGGGAATTAGTGTTGTTCCTCTTTGTGCCTTGCAGAAATGTCTTAAATTTTCCTTTTAGTAAAATGAACTACTGTATTTCTTCAGGTCTTAACTATAGATCTTGTGAAAGGTGAAGTCAATTTTACTATTTAGCCTTCCAAGTGGTTTTTGAGTTAATGCAGAAGAAACACTTCATTTCTAGCCTGCAAAATACCCATCCATTATCCAAGATACTGCTCTAACAAGAGTTTGGTTCAAACAAGATGATGAATTTTTGCTTCCAAAAGCAAACGTCAGTTTTGAATTTGTTAGGTGAGTTTTTTCCCTTATTTTCTGTCTGTATATATTTGTAAATGACTTTGACATATTTTGTTTGAAGTTTAATATATTTTTTGGGGGCAGTCCTCTAGCATACTTGGATCCACTAAGTTGTAACATGACTTACATTTTTGTGGAACTCTTCAAAGATTCTCTGAATGAGTATGCGTATGCGGCGGAGTTGGCTGGCTTACGATGGGAACTGTCAAATACTAAATACGGTATGGTGGTAAGTAAAAACATTTGTAACTTTATTGAATTATTAATTGAAACCATTCAATTGAAATAGCTTTTTTTTTATTCCAAGAATTTTATTTGCATTTTTATGCGGAGGTGAATGGGTGTGTCACATGGGTGGAAGGAAATTTTAAAAACTAATATCTCAGGAAGAGCATTGGGATATACGTGCTCTGATTTGCAAGTTCCATGATCTTATAACTAACTTTTAAAAATAAGTTATAATAATTATTAATGTAAAAAAATTACTTCACTACTGTGGATAACACGTATTGTGATGCCTATTTGCCCTGTCAAATTGTGACAGTAGTGAGAAAGTCATTAGGTGTGGGTTTGTCCCATCAACCTCGTTCCTACTTTCGACTCGTGTATGTACCACTGCTCCTTTTATATTGCTAAGTTGGACGTTGCCTGACTGACCTCGTTCTGCTTTATATTGAATTCTGCAGTAGGTGCCTCAAGTAACAGTCATTGTTCTGTGATGAGAAGAGCACACGCACGAAGCGAATTTACCCACGGGAACAATTATCACTCAACTGCCGCTTGCCTCACTCCCTCTGTGGGTCGTAAATCTGTCAGGGTGTTGTCTGCACGGCTTGGCTCTTGCATCCTGTTTCGTTATGCCTTCGCACAATACATCTTTGTTCATGCACCTTCAAATATTCTTAATTGAATATAATTTCTTGATATACTGTATGGATCTATGATCCATCACAGTATCATGTTTGAACTATGATCACACAGTATTACATTCTTTGCATGACTACCTTAGCAAACTCACATCTTTTTTAAATGTTTCAATTAATTATTGTTACTTATACTTAACATAGGTGCAAAATGCTATGGTTTTATATTTTACAGGATGTGTGTAAAGTTTATTCGGATTTGAGTTTCACCATTTTATAGCAAGTATTTTTTGTGATAGTTGATGTCAATGTTTGCTTCCTAATAAGTGAGATTTACTCCTGGGTAATTAAGTACGTCAATTGCCTACAGAATCATGTTTCAACAGTGAAGAGTGATTTAATATATCAAAAGTCTTTGGGATGTCGGTACAATACCACATTGATTTGATTTTACTATTGAAATTTTTCTAATTTATAATCATAGGAAATACTCAGTTTTGTTTAGGTTGAACATATGTTTGTAAAATAATGTTGTTAATTGATAATAATTGTGTTAAATAGTACTGATCCTTTTTTGTAATTAAGGATTCAAATATTTTCTAATAATGCTATAAAGAATCTAAGGAAAGTATTCTTCTCTGAGAGACTTTACAAACTAATATATGAAGAATTCACCATTATAATTGCACTAGAATTTTTTTAGGAATAATGCGATCAGAGTCGGGTCTGGGCCTTTGTCATCATTAATATCTTCTTTTCTTGAAAAAGTTGAGTAATTTCCAGTGAATTGACATTTAATTTAAGTTTGTATTAGGATTTTGAATAGTGATTGCATCTGTTTCATTAATTAAGAATGATTTAAAATAATCAGTGACTAAATCTACAGTATTTTTTCCGGAACTGACTGTTCTCTCCATAAAACTCAGCATTTTTGGTATACAGTTTTCATACTTCCAAAATGCATTATTTGCTTTTGTTTTAATTTTTATCAGAGATCAGGAAAACACATAATCGATTTCCAAAAGTGAAGATTTGTA
The DNA here is from genome assembly GCA_017312745.1 of Gryllus bimaculatus. Lineage (NCBI taxonomy): Eukaryota > Metazoa > Arthropoda > Insecta > Orthoptera > Gryllidae > Gryllus > Gryllus bimaculatus. Next base: position 4,658,349 of record BOPP01000083.1, read on the forward strand.
CCAACTATGTTCCTTGCCTTTTTTGTTGTAGATTTTTCAGTTCTCTTGATTACTATGGGGGTACATTGTCTTCATAAGTAAACGTTTTTAAACATTTACCTATCAGAAAATAAATAAAATTGTAAAAGTATAACATTTTCAACTCAATAATTGTATTAGAAAACTATTCAAACCGGTTTCAAGAGATCTCATCATTTAACAACTCATAGTCTACTTGTTTGAAGTAAAATTTTACTCAAGTGTAATTTAACAGTTCAAAACTTGTTAAAACATAGTTCAGGAGCATGTTAGTAGGTATCTTTTAGGCTCTAGCATAACTACTGCTGGTCCTGATATTGCCTAGGCTCCCTAAAATATTAAAATGTCCTTCAAATGTCTGTAATCCATTTGTTAAAGGTTAGTTCAACTTTATAATGTTAAAAATTTTAAGCGGGGGCCCCTTGTAAGTATATATTTCACTTGGCATTCTGAGTGGTAGTTACTTCACTAAAGCTCTGGTAACCCATTGATGAGTTTACAGAAACGAAAACCTCAGTATAAAATATGATGTCTTGTCAGATACGTGCAATTGACTGAATGAGTAGAGGTACACCTCCATGTTCAAAATTGCTCATCTGTAAGCTCCTACCAATTTGATTGATGTTGTGGTTAGGAAAAATCAACTGTGCTCGAGTTATACTAGAATATAACTATGTTTCAGTTAAAATGATTATATCTGAAGGTGGCTGTTGAATGGGGACCAGTGGTTAGTTTTGTTCCCAACTCACAAACCTGTTGATAATACAGTAAAATCTGCCCAAACCGAAATCAATCGGGGGAAAAAAATATTCCTGTTTAAGGAGGTTTCCGTTTTATGCAGGGTTGTCCCTTTTATGGCACTTGTTATGTTGATATTTCTGTCTTGAAACTCATGATTTTATTATATTTATAGAAATATATTATCATGTGACATATTTATGGAAGAAATCACCAATAAATGAATATTTCACATTTTTCTGACAGTTAATAGGAAAAACTTTACAACTTATACACTAAAAATAATACTTTTTGCAAACATTCATCTACAGTTTTTTGCTTTCCGGTTTTTCACTTACCAACAGCTTTTCAATTGTTTTCTGAAGTTGGAAAATTTTAATATTTAAGGTTTTGTTTTTTTCAATCATTGTGAAACTGGCTGTGAAACTCATAAAAACACCACCTCACTGCGTAGTGGCTGCACCCAGACTGCTCTCCGACTCTCAACACACAATGCGTCACAACCTAGAGTACTGTCTTTCTGATATCGTCGCATGGCCTTGACCAATGCTTCTCTGGCTGAGGAGTTACGATTGTCAACGTGGGTCTGGTAGCTGCGTGAATACAAGCCATGCCCGTGCACCTTCCCACGCTTAGAGAGCCAGGAGAGAGGGAATTCCTCTACTTCTTATGAGACAAGAGGCCCCAAGGTCGAATTCTACACTAACAACTGAAGCTCCTCGCCGTTACTGTTTGGCTGCCATGAGTGAAACTCATCACTGGGATGGAGGAATTAAAACAGACTTGCAGATGCATTGATTCCATAAACACGATCTCGCATCTCTCTGTCAAATACATTGAACTCGCAAAGTCCTTTTTATAAAGGATTTTTTTCCTAATGGACTTGAAAATCCACTCCATTTCTGCATGAGATTCTGTTTTACGTTGGGTAAAATGCCATTTAACTTCATGAGTCGGAGAGATTTTCCGTTAGAGGAAGGTTTCTGGTTATACAGGTTCTGGTTTAGACAGATTTTAATGTATAGAGGATGTGCTTCAGGATTGCCCGTTTAGTTTTCCTGCTTGGTAGAATCTATTAGAATCATTTTTGTCCTTGCGTGAAATGAATTTCGGTATGCCCTTTTATATTTTATGTTTTCTCAATCCAGTTTTTTCACCCACCATATTCAGCTGGTTGATAATCTTTTTAAGGTAGAGACTCCTCTGCACTTATGTACAGTCAGGATCAATTTCCATTGGACTGATTGTGTTCTGTTCAAAGAATTGTCACCCCTTGTGGGACTTGAACTCGGGGTCTCATGGATTACATCCAGTTGTTCTAACCATTGAGCTATTGACACAAAGGTGACAGGGTGGTGACAATTATATATATCATAAACGGACAACACTCAGGCCCATGAAACTGTTCAAAGAATTGGCCGTCACCTTAACTCAGTGGTTAGAGCAACTGGGCATAAACTAGGAAACCTGGCCCAAGTGACAATTCTTTGAACAAATTTAATTAATAAAATGCATTTGTTAATCAGTAAGGTCTCAATTCGAATTCATTTACGGTTGTAGAACATGTTTCCAAGCATAATTGCCTCCAAAAAAGGTGACAGGGTGGTGAAAATTATAAATGATAATTATAATAAAAATTATGAATAATAATAATGATGATAAAAATCAATAATTAAATTGACAGTCAGTAATTGAAATTAACTTTACAAGATCTTTATATCATTTCTTTGTAGGTAAAAAATATTAAATATTCTATATTTATTCTGATTGTAAAGATCAAGCAGAATCCATCGTTATTTAACATGTTTTTTTCTGAAGTGTCCCACAATATCTTTTTTATGTATCTTCTGTTCTAGCTTTAAAATTATCTAACAATATAATTTTCCGTTGGGTTTTTCAATATTTTTTAATTGTACACATATTTAATTTTTCATAGAACTTGTCCTTCAATAAAAATATCATATTTTTACTAATACTATACTCTGATAAAAATGAATTAAATATCAAAAATTACTCATATTTACAAGAATTACTGTTGTCGGTTTTTGCTTCCCAATTGTATGGGGTCATGCAAGATGAGAATTTAGTTGATTATGTTTTTTTTTATATGTGGTTATACACAAATTGTGAAACTCCTTGTAACTCAGTTTGGGGAGGTCCTAATGGGCATGGAATGAAATGGGTTAAATGCATTGTACACAAACACTCAATGAATACATTCATTAATATTATTGAATATAAATTTACACAGAAAATGCACCAATCAGAAAGGAAATACAAAACATTGGGGCACAATTAAACTCTTGTAATTTAGTTCCAAATCCAATATCCAATACATTTCTGAAGCTTCAGGGTCATTCAGGATAACGTAATGTTATTCTTCATGGCTGGTCACAGAAGGAACACTCGCGTGTATCTGGAGAAGTGTTGGTGTGATAATGTTGATGTTGCAATACAATAACAATACGGTACAACTTGCCTATACTTTGGGAGAAAAATACATAGTACAAAATCTACTTCTTGGTCTCAAGGAGTATAAATTATGTACATATGTACATGATATTTATATTTGCTTGTCGTATCATCCACCAAAATGTTTCTTTAATCATAAATGAAATTCCACTCTTAGCTTACTTGTCTTTTGTCACTCTCTTCAGAAATGAATATATGGTGAATTAAGTCCACTTCTTCTTAGTTTTCATTAATAAAATAATATCTTAATTTAGATTCTTCGGCTCTGATCTAATGTCTACTCTATTGTTATTTAATCTTTGGACATTCCACAAACCAACCTTAAGTTTTTTTATTTTCACCTCCTATGTGTGGCAGCGTGTAAAATATTATTGGACATAATAGCTTGAAGTAAATATTTGAAATGAACTAGTAGCTGGCCTTATGTATTAATCTCCTTTGAAAATTATTTACTTCAGAAATGTAAAAGATGTTAAATTTAGATGTACATCCTAAATCACATTCAGCCCTACTAATAAAAGCTTGGTGTAACTTTGGTAAAACACGCTTATTCCGGGAATAGTTACTTCCAGCGTAAGTTCGGAATAAGGATGGATTAAATTTTTACCAATAATGGCGCTAAACCGTAAGCTTAACTAGTTCTTGTTAAATACGGAATCAATGCTTGCAACGTTGGCTTCATACACAGTCGTTGGCGTATATTGTTTATTCTTTGGTGCCCTCTGTAAGGATTTGCAGGAACTTCCCGTCATGTTTGAATACAATTTTTCACATTTTTTCCTGATTGTTTTTATTGCATGGTAGTTAGTGAACTCTTATGGATGAACAAATTGTTTTGGAAATACGATAATTTGAATGCTGGTGTCCGTTTAAAAAAATTAAATTAATGACTGAATGGGCGTGTGCGGTTTAAGGATAGATAAATGATTGCCAGAAAGAGCACAGTTGACAATAAATCTGACGAATGTCATGAGAAAAAGATGTGAATTCGGTGAAATAAATAAACGTGTTGTTCAGTAAGTTTATGAATATAACACCATAATGCATTTATAACCCTTTTTTCATTTTTCAGTTTCATTTGTGAAAAGTTTAAAAATGTCTCTAAATCCAAATAATATAATAATCCCAAAAACACATTAAAGAACTTAAAATTGATTTTTTTTGAATTCTGTATTCATCTCACAAAAAACACTTTTATAATTTACTTACTTCACATGTATCTAAAATTTTGCTTTAAGACCACATTATTTTCCAATTCTTGAATATATTAATGTTTTCCTTAAAAGCATTTCCCATCCTCCGTAATTTAAATAACTTATTCCCCTTTTCAATTTAATTTTTTTTTTACCAGAATGGTATTTATTCAAATATAGTTACATTTATTCTTTAATATTTGGGTAATATTATTTACCTTCAAATTATATGCTGGCATCTTGCCAATATAAATTATTGGCAAACAAAGTTAAAATACAAATAAATATAATAAAAAAAAGGAGAGTTACTAAACTTAATTGGAGATGTTTATATGATTGTTGAACAATAATTGTTAGAGAAGAAAAATCGTCCATTCAACTTAATTACCAATTAAACAGCAGTTTCAATTCATTTTACTCATATGCCATTAGGAACACTTAATTCTGATATAAGGATAGAACATTATTTAATTTTTTGTGCTGTATAATTGGACACTGCTTGTGATCTAAATTTATATTGAATTTATTGCTATTTGATTTAATCCCAATTATATGAATTAGAATTTGAAAAGTGAAATTGTTCAAAGCAACGCTCATGTCAAGTTGAATTTTCCTTTCTCACCAAAAAAAATTAATTATTTTTCATTTTTGTTAACATACAACTAATTGAAAATATGTGTAAACAATAGTGAGTGAATGAATTAGTTTCTGACCATATTAGAATATTTATTTTCTCAGAATATCTGTTTTTTATTAATACATTTTCTGAACCATTACCTCCGAACTAATATAAAAAATACTTCACTAAAATTATTTCACTTAAAGGAATGTTAAAAAAATTAGTTTTGCCTTCTCTTACTACAGTATATCTTAAAGGCAGGGATACAATTAATGCTTTCAGTGAAGTTGAAGAGTAGGTTCTGCAGAATTATATTGCATAACATTTTTTTTTAATTTACATTGAAACCACCAATCCACTCCTTTTTATATGTTTTCCTAAAGGTAATTTCTGTTACTGTACTTTGCTAGAGATAGTTGATGTTGCAGAGAGGTAGAATACAAGACAAGTTCTTGCACTTTTTTGTAGAAAAACTAGTAAATTACAGATTTAAAACAGGTAAGAAATTAGCAGTATGGAAATTAATTTTAAAATACAAAGTTTTTCTCAAAAACTCAATGAAAATAATTTTCTGTATTCTTGAACATAAAGAAGTTTATTACCTAAAATTTAACTGTTCAATAGCTGGCAACACTGGAGCATATTTATAAAATCAAAAATATATCTATTATCAAACATACAAGTAAACTTTTTATTTGAATTAGTACATTCATAAATGTTTAGTCAATTATGTATCATACATTTTATTTTAATTGTTCTCTTTAAGTGCTCTCCAAACTGCTGGCTGCTCATCAAACATCTGCGACTATGTAGTAAAAGTAGTCGACTTGCTTCTTTATCCACATGAAATTCGATTTTTGAAAGCAACGGCTCTGCAATATTTCTGCAGTCTCTTCTGAGCATTGAAAGCAGCTTTTCAATATAACAAACATCTCTAAACAGTATTTTTTTTCTTGTTTTTCATGTTTTTTGTGGGATCTAAATTATTCATAGAGGAGAAGTAGATTTCAACAAAAATCTGCCATGAAATTTCTCATCTTCAGTCTTTGTTTTAATTGAATCGTTGAAAATATGAAACAGTGTGTCATGTCATTTTATTTATTTAATTGATTAGGATAACACTATTTACTTTTTGAAATAAAACAATGTATATCCTTAATTTTCTATGCGGTATTGCACGATTAATGATTAAAAATACTTATAATGGACCTGCTATGGCTATTAGGGATATGGTTGCTTACTGTTAATGACACTCTTGAACACACTTGGTTAACTCCTGCGTACCGTCCCACGAAAACTCATTTTTATTTTGAAATTCAGCCGAATCCCTTCAAAAAGATTCACCAGTGTCCAGTTACTTTTTTTCACCCTCGGCTGTCCGTAACATTTCATCAATGTGTTTAACTTCTATTCTAATAAGAACGCCAACAAAATCACTTCGAAGTTTCCAATGCAAAAGTCCAAGAAAAAACGAACAAATTAATGATTCACGAAATAAACTAGGTTGCCAAATATTCCAGAAAACACAAGAAAAGAAACTACAGGCGAATTGAAAATTAGATATACAATGAAGCGAAACGCACAAACAGTTCGTGCTTATTCACCTCTGTTTTTCGTATTTCTAGTTTATTTCCCGGTTATTCCACACTTAACTATGTGTCTCCGGTGTTTAGGTTGCCATGGAAACTATACTCTCTTATTCCGTGCTCGAGTTAGTCCATTGTTTTATTGTAGGCAGTTTTTCGCTAATTATCGCTGCTCATTGCTGGGCTTAAGCACAGAATAAATTTTACACCACGTATATTGGTAGGGCTGATTAAGTCTTAAGCAGGGCTATCTGAAGTTCTTTATAAGCAATTCTTATTGTGGCTTTTAAAATTGCGTATGAAGTTTTGTATTATAAAAGTGAATTCCTAATAATTTTGTATATTTCTTTTTAGCTTGGAGTATGTGGATATCACAGTAAACAACATGTGTTGCTTGAAAAGATAGCAGAAAAATTGACATCGTTTAAAATTGATCCAAAAAGGTTTGAGATACTGAAGGAAAATGTAAGTTAATCTCATTAGGTTCATTTATATTTTATTTGAGGTGAAGGTTACTTGTACATTAATATATTTTTTAATGGTTGGTGCAGTACATCAGAGGACTCAAAAACTTTGAAGCTGAACAGCCATACCAACACGCTATCAACTACTTATCCATCATTCTTGCAGAACAAGCTTGGATCAAGGAGGAATTGCTTGCTGCATGTGATGGTGAGTTTTGTTTTTCTATTTTTTAATAACTGGATTTGCTTAAATGTTCGACCAGGTTAATCTAGGTCTACATTCGACAAACAGATAATCATTGAATTGTAGTATATCGGGATCGAGTTGCTTATTTAATAGTTTTTCCATTCTTTTACAGATTTACATTTGGAAACAGTGCAAAGTTTTATACCTCAGATCCTTTCCAAGATGCACATTGAGTGTCTTATTCATGGAAATTGCACACAGCAAGTGAGTTGCCATGTATTATTACTTTATTCTCTCTCTTTTCTGCATGAATTCTATTTTTTCTATTTCTTTTATATATTCTTATATATTTTATATTATATATCTTTATATATTCTATTTCTAAATTTGCCGCCTTTCTTTCAGAGAGCTCTACAACTTGTCAGTTTGGTTGAAGAACGGATACGTTCAAGTGTGACCTTATGACCATTACTACCCCGCCAGCTGCTTCGGAATCGAGAGCTGCAGCTGGTGGATGGTAAGTTTCTGTGAAAACGTTTTCTAACAAATTTTTGTGTGGTAATATGTCCACTTTCTTCTCGACTTATGGGTTTTCTTTAATTCCGTCACCTCAAGTTGCGAGCAATTTTTTAAAAATTTCAATGCTAATACAAAGGTATACGTTGATATAATCACAACGCCCGATTGACATTGTGTATTAACAGAAGAAGAACTGAAAAGATTTTAGTGAGTTTTTAGTGACATTAAGTACTATTTTTACTTCGCGTTTACGTAATTTTTTGCGATATTAACTAAACACATTATTGGCTAATTATAGCCGGTAGACAGTGGCTTGGATAACTCGGCACGTTAACTTGCCGGTGACACGGGGTGGAAGAAATTTTTATTAATGTCTTTAATTAATGTCACATTAAATGTCTTTTTTATTTCATATGGGACAATTATTACGAAAAATAGATGGCTTTTGAGTTATTTCAAAGAAAGTCAAAGTCGCTATTTAACTTTTTTTGCTTGATAGCAAACCTGATATTAGTGTCAAGTGACCTAAATAACATACGGAAACCAAATTTCAAAACTACACCAAAACCTTCCCTTATTTTCTACCATTTGACGGGACTACATACCAGTATTATTCTTTTAGGGACTTCCTTGATATTCAGGATGTTTTTTTAATTTATTTATTTATGTCAAAAACCGTTAAAAACTGTGTGTGATGTGCTATGTCACATCTCTAACTGGTTTTGGGGTGACGTGTATAAGGTTGTTCCTCAGAAACGTACTTTTGTAAAGTATTTATTGAAAATGAAAATGTATACATGTATACATTTTCATTTTCAATAAAAGAAATACGTATGAAACAGTGTATCAGTAATATTTACATTGTAATATTTAATGAATCTTATAGTTTTATATGCCTTGAATGTTAAAATTTGAAATCTGTTACTAAATTGCAATGCGCGCAGAAATTGAAAGAAACCTTTGGAGCTTACGACCTTGTGAGATGTGTCTATTGTTTCTATGGATATCCGGGTACTAGAGGAAGTCCCAAACATGTATATAATTAATTTGTATGCGCGCAGAAATTGAGAAAAAAGTAAGCTGACCAGTTGAGTGGCTTAGGGCATCAGTTGATGTCAATGCAGTGTCGCTGAGGCTCAGAGAGGCTCCGATACTGAAGGTATATATACACGAAGCCTCTCTGGGATAGATTTTCTAAGATGGATATTTTCAGAATCGGATGTGCTCAGTGCTATCTACTGAATAAAATGTGTTAATTCGTCCAACGTGGTTCCTGAGAGGAATCCATTTGATTTATTCATAAATAATTATGAATGACAATTATACAACTTTTATCATTACTAGCTTTTGTTTGAACGCTTAACTTATCATAAATGAAAATAAGATTCCCATGCATTAATATAGCTTCTTCGTTCTTGATTGATTCTTGATTAACAGTTTGTTTAATAGTCTTTAAATTTGTTGGCGGCACACTTTCGCAAAATCTTCATCACGCGCATTGCGTTTACAATTAAAATTGTTCTTCTTACAATTGTAAACGTGAGAGGCGATCCTTTCTTTGCATTTTGTGTTGAAAACGTCGTATGAGATGCGTCTAACTCCGCATGTACTTGAAAAATTCCTCAGCAATGAGTGAGAATCAAATGTGCGTGACACGGCGTTGTTCGGGGCTGTTCTCGACGGGGTGTGGGCTTGCTGCCAACGGGAGGGGTTGATGCTCAGAGCCGTCTGCGTGCACACGGGTTTGCGCGTGAAAACTTCAATTCATTCCGATCGACGTGTGGGCGTGCTGGATACGGGGCAGTGTCGCCGTGCGGGGCGGGCGACAGCTCCTTGTCTGGCCTAAGTGGTTGTAAATTTACGATCTCCTTAAGAGCGTCTCGAGAGGGTGGGAAAGAAAACATCTGCACCAAGGGTTCTTTCCTCGCAAAGAGTGGGCCCCCTTAACGAGATCGCCGTTGGTGTAGAAACATGGGACGTATCAATATAAAGCAAATATATTTATTTCAATAAGTAGTGTCAAGTACTCTTTAATTATTGATTCTCAACTATAATTTATGTGATTAATGTTAAAAGTGTTTTTATGTAGTTGTGTGTCAGATTTGTTCTGCAGCAAATTCGAATTTTTGTGGAAAATGAAAGCGATTTTCTGTAATTTAAGCATTGATGTTTTTGTTGCAGTATATATTTCAAATGCAAATGTGGTTTCGTTCGCAGGATGCAGTTACGTTTTTCAAGTGGAAAACACGCTGCATCGCAGCTCATGCGCTGAAGTCTACTATCAGTGTGGTCTGCAGTCCACGCAAACAAACATGCTCCTTGAATTACTTGTTAAGATCACAACAGAACCTTGTTTTAACAACCTTAGAACAAAGGTAAATAAAACAACCTAGAATATATTGGTAGGAATGTTACATGAAATATTAAAGGGAAATTGAGGTGTAACTATTGTAACAGCGTAAGTTTATAATACATTTCTGACTTCATTGCTAAGTGATATAAATTGAAAATCTTGTATAAAAAATCTTGCTATTGTTCGATAATTTACGTACTGGCATTCAAATGCATTATCACCTTCCTGCACATTTCAATCTAAATTATTATGTTGCAAAAGTTAGTAACAAATATGCTTCTATTGACAGTGAATTGATGCCTAATGTTGAAATGTTTATTATAGGAACAACTGGGCTACATTGTTTCCAGTGGTATTAGGAGAGCCAATGGTGTGCAGGGTCTCAGAATAATTGTTCAGTCAGATAAACATCCAAAATACGTTGACCAACGTGTAGAGGCATTTGTCCACTTTATAAAAGTAAGTAGTGTTTTCCAATGCTCCTTTTTGATGTTGTAAAAGTAATTTAAATTATCAAAAATGTGACAATTGCATAGGAGAAACGCAAAACAAGCAAGAATCCTGTTTGTTTTTGTGAACATTATGTGATAATTAACTGTGTTTTAATTCCAGGATTACCTGGACAATCTCAGTGATGCTGAATTTGAAAGACACAAAGAATCGTTGGCTGCTCAGCGTCTTGAAAAGCCGAAGAGACTAGCAGCTCTGTCTGCCCGCTTTTGGGCTGAAATTACATCCCAACAATATAATTTTGACCGAGCGCAAATTGAAGTAGCCCATCTACGAACCTTACACAAACAAGATATTGTTGATTTTTATGATGTAAGTTTTCCTACTAGTGGAATTGAAATGTGTGTTTTTAATGTAACTTTGGTTTTGATTTGAAGCTCGAGTAACATAAATGTTGTGTCAGTAATTGTACAAAACTATAATGTCAATGAAATGTTAATGGCGAGAAATTTAATTATATTGTTTAATAATTTTTTTTACATTGTGTCAAGGCATTGATCTGTCCCCACTCGTCAAGGAGGCGCAAACTTGCCATTCATGTTCTTTCCATGGCGGAAGGGGGTGCAGGAGCAATACATGGAGATGACGTAAAGGCTGCTGATGGCCTAGTGTTCTTGCCTTCTGCACCAGATATGCGAGAGGTAAAGGATTTGATAGGTGTGCAAAACACCACTTTAATTTAATTTTGCAGGTAGGGTAGGTCAGCACCAATCGTACTATCCAACGGGCGAAGATCACCGCCACCTTCCGCGATTATAACATGCTTTACACTTACAGGGTTAATGGCCTTAGCAGTTGATGTGCCCGGAATCAATTGATCAAAAGTAAAAAATAAAACAAATTGTTTGCTCAAAACGTAGCAAAAATTTGAGCCAGGGTTTATGTTTATAATCTTCGTGACTAAATATTTTAAAAGTAAAAGCATTTTGCTAGAGTAATAAAATATTTTTTGGAACATGTTAATATAAATGTTCACATAATAAATCAAATAAAAAATGCTGTGTGATTACTTCAATAATTTTTTACACCTTCATGATCTTTTTAGTTTTCTAAAAATTAAATGACGTTCTAATTTTAAAATATTTCAGATTCTTTTACAAATAATGAAAAGTAATACAAAATTATAATAAGAATAACATAATATGTATAAACAAAAATCCATTATGTGAAACTTCACTTATGCTTTAAAAAAATGTATTATTCAAAGCTGTGTGAAGGCTTGTGAGGAAAGCAGAGATTCTAACTGAAGTGTGTAATTATCGTGATTTTGCTGGAAATGTTATAGACAAGCTCACTCATTCCCCTTTTTGTTGAAAATATGTAAAATAAATTGCTACTTTTACCACATGAAAACTAATTATCAGCATGATTGGAATAGGCAATTCTAATGTAACTACTTTTGTAGACCAGCAGCTTCCGGATCTGAAATTATACACAATATAAAACTGGTTTCTTCACCTCTTAGCAGAATATATTTTTTTCATAGATAGTACCACGAGTGCTTTGGAAATTGTCAAAGCGAGGAGGATATTTATCTAAGAATTTCCAATGCAGGTTTTTAATAGGATTATTCCATGAATGAAATTATATCCAAAAATGTTCCAAAATGTTTCAAAATGCACCAAATATTGAAAATAACTGAAAGCTATGTTAAAACCAAAGAAATAATGTCATGGACATCGACCTTGCGATCGACCGCCTCCTAAGATAAATGATTCACAGTTTTTGATTGGCCAGTAGGTAGAAGGGGGTAAAAAAAGCGAGAAACTTTTTGATGCCCTGATTTAGGCATTTTGTATGTATAGTTAAACACATTGAATTTTACGAGTGGAATAGTCTACTTAATCCTTTGAGCGTCCCCATTCTATTACTCTGCCTCTAATCTGCATTATCATTGCTGCTTTTTCTTACAGTGAACAGATACTGCCACCAGAAATTTCGATCTGTAATTCTGCCTCATTTTGTCTGTTTTTTTGCATAATTGATTGTTTGACCCTTCATCACATGACCAGTGATCTTTTTCCCTTAAAATATGTCATATTTTCATATTTTAAAATGTATATACATCATTGAGGTTTATTTATTTGACTGTGTTTCAGGCCACTAAAATCGAAAACATCACGGATTTCAAGAGTACTCAAGCCATGTATCCACTGGTTCAGCCATATGTCAAGATTCCTAAGCCAACTAATACGAAGGCTAAACTCTGAGTGTTGTTAAGGGTGAAGGTTAGTTTACATTGCATCATGCGTTGTTGTAGGTAGTAATTTTCCAAAGACAAAACCTATCGGGTGACAAAAAATTGTGTGTTGTTAGGCAAATGTAATTTCTTTGTTAATCATTATTATTATGACTATTCACGAACACACACAAAGGTGCTACAACAGCACATACTTTCTGGCATCAGTAATGATTACATAAAATTATAATATCGCTATTTCTTTTCTGATCAACACATCTCAGGTATCACTTCTAAAACTCATTACTATTCCTAAAGCATTAGGCTCAAAATATTTCGTTTTAAAGAAAACGTTTGAAAATGTGCCTTCACATAAATTAAAATCAAAATCAAAACATTTGTTTCATAATCAACCAGGTTTGGGGCACCAGTTAGAGGTTACTAGAATACTAAGGTTGAATATTGATATTCAATCTTAGTAAGGTGGGTTTTCATTTCATAATCTGCTTAATTTATTTTATTTTAATTATGATGCCCCTTTTTCATAAAAGATATCTCAGTTTATCATTTTGTTGTTTGTTATTTGTTTTTTTTAGTGTATTATATCTAACTTGGTAACTTACCTATGGAGTAACAGTATAAATATGTGCCCTACAGTCTTGAGGAGTGAACAATAAAGTTCTGAAATGTTGGTGAACTAGGAGATTTTTATTTAAATGACCAACAACCATTAACCATTTCTGAAATTAACAGTGTGGTCTTGAATTCATGAGTTGTAGTTATTATTGTTAATATTATTAATAACAATAATAATAATTATTATATATTATTATTATTATTATTATTATTATTATTATTATAATATATACGAAAAATGTAAAAGCCACATGAAACCTTATTACATATTTGTCTTAAGATATTGAATATGTTCACACGTGTCAACAGTTCACACGTTTAACTAGGGTTATGGTAGATGTTAGAAAAGTGGAGAGATTGACTCCTGTAGAAATATAGCTTAGAACACTCCAGGGGTTTACACTTAGATTATCATTCTGTTTCGTCTCCAAAGTGTAGGGGGCAACCTAAAAAGTAATTACTCCTGATGGTAGGGTAAAAATTGTGTAAGATGTTTGATTGAGCATCTAGGTAATTTTTTTCGTTTACCTTTGTATCAGTAGCGGGTTCTTAGGGGATGGAAGGAGGAAAGCCCTCACATTTTTTTTTCTTCTGAATGTAATTACCAAGTATTTGCTTTGATGTTTGAAGGAAAGTATTTAATTTTTTAGTTGATAGCTAGGAGAAATATGAGTTTTTAAACTATGCAGGCTTTTGAATGACGCTATTACGATCGAAAACGTTCAGTCAACTCTTCATGTTCTCCTCTTGTGTAGAAGTTGCTCATATCTTAAAGCGTTCCTCCGATCAGAAGAAGAAAACTTTTTAATAGAACTTTTGAGACCGAGAGACCGCCCTTGCGTGAACTGCCATCGAGAAGTCTCTTTCAACTAGATCAACACGCCTCTAGCCAATGAGTCAAGAGTGGAGGCTGTCGCGTGGTGGCACAATTCTAACGTGTGCCTGCGGGAGGCTAGGTAAAGGGGCAAATCGAACCAATACATCTTTCTTTCTAATCTCATCTCTTGATCCAGTCGACACATCTGATCGAATTTGCTGTCTTATCATGCTTTTCGTGAAAATTTGCAACACCCAGAAGGAATGGTCGGAATCACTTAAAAATCGATGCATTTGTAGAACAGTGTATCTATAAGAAGTGATTAAATTTGCATAGAGATGGCGTGCACGTTGGCCTAGCAGCGCCCTCCTTTGTGTGGCAGATCAGGGCACTGTTACGCTACACTCGGTCGGTGTAGAGCTGTCAAACGCTCTGCTCAAACATCAAACGAATATGCTCCCTTGGCCCGAAGTCTCTTTCGCCACTGAGGTTGTAGGCTCGATTCCCGTAGAACCCCCGTAGAACCCCCGTAGAACCTCATGTGAAATTGGTTACGACAAAACGAGTTTGCATGCTTCACAGGGGCTAGTCCTACCCCTGTGAAGTGTCCTAAACCTTATACCAATCCTAATTCCTTTCCAATTCTGAGTAGATGCGCAGTAGTGGGAGGTGCGCACGCGGAGATGCTACTTCGCGGTCCTCTTGACAACTTACTGCGACGAGACGTGACGGTTGTGACATATCGAAATTTTAATGGAGGATTACTTCCGCGCTGATATCAATGAACGATTAGTCCTAAAACTCAAAGAGCTCATCGCCCCCCCCCCGGGGTTTGAAGATGCGTTGCGTCAATTGAAGACGCAACAATTTTTTTTAAAAAACTACTTGGAAACGTGCAAGCAAGTGCCGGCATACAGTGTCGACACTAAAGGGAGCAATATCAACATCGAAGTGAGTTCGAACGGGGCAGAATGATTGGTCTTTGGGAAGCGAGCTTGTCGTACCTTGACATTGCGGTTCGAGCGGGGCGCGCATGTAGTACCAGTGCATCGAGGAGGGTCGCACACTGTCATTTTGTCCGCATGGCAGTAAGCGCCAGAACGGCGTCGTCCATAGTGTTGACTCGACGTGGAGCACTTCAGCGGGTGTGGTCATGTCTGCGTCGGCACGCATCCAACGCGTCGGATTCCGTTGGCCAGAAACCACCAACGCCTCAGACAGCAATGGGCCCGTGAGCGTGTTCTTGTGGGCTAAGAGGCAAAATGCAGTGTTTTCGGACGAGTCACGCTTCAATTTGTGCTGCAGCGATGGGGATTACAATCAGCCAGCCTGCATTGTTCCGTGCCATAGGGGGTAAACGCCAAGTGTGATGGTTTGGGGCGCCATTGGTTACAATATGCGATCTCGACTCATACGTATTTACGGTAATCTGGACAGCATCCGATACATCAGGGAAGTTTTAGAGCCGGAGGTACTACAGGATGGCGTGAGCCAGGTAAGGCAAAAACCAACTTGATTTTATTCGCATTAACCTGTCCAAATAAGGTAGTTTAAATACGGTCTTCTGTATTCACTGAGAGAAAGCATTTTACGTTGGCGACGAGATAAATCTTAGTAAAACTGGGTTCTGTGCAAATATAAGTACGTCCGAGTGAAAAGGTGTGTATGCGCCCGAGATCACGGAGACGTAAATAAAGGGAGAATCTGGCAAAATGGATCGAAATTCGGCCAGAGAATTGGAACGTTTTTCGGTCAACGAGGGTATTGCGACGGTGGGAACACGTTTGAAGAAATGGATGCGGTCATTCGAGTTGTTCGAGACAACATAAACGAAACTCCTGCAGAAGTAAGCATCTTTGTTACATACATTGATTGTTGTGCCAGAATTAGGAATTGTATATGATTTAATATCAACAGCACTGGAAAACGTAAGTAAAGGTACCATACGAGAGAAAGTTTTTCGGTTTATCTCAGCAAGTAAAAATCTATCGACATTTACGTAAATGCGAATACAGCAGCAAGCACTAATGTGTGATTTCGGCGACGGAAAGGAAATGGTTCGAGATATGTTGATGAGAAATAGTTGTGATGTGTTGTTCAAATGGATTACATCGGCAATTGGTGAAAAAAGGGAAAGCATTGATATTTGCACGGGCAAAGGAAATTTCACGATTATGGGAAGCGTTAAACACCCAAGCACAAGTTATAACTTTAAATTAAGTGAAATTAGAACAAATTAATCTTGTTAATTTCAAGAAAAGCAGCAAAGTAAACATGACAACCAAAATGTGCATGAACACTCGAATAGTAAATGTTACCGCTGTAATCGTACAGGACATATTGCAAGAGACAAGAATTGCCCTACTCGGTCAAGTATTTGTCAAAAGTGAGGAAGAAAAGGACACTTTAAAATTGTTTATAGAACGAAGGTGAAAAGGAGACTGGAAAGGGAAAAGGAAGCAAAGACGTGCGACAAGTCGAAAAGAACGCTGGGGATAGCGACGAAGGGCCAATGAGCAGCAAGTATGTATTCAGGTCTTGGAGATAGCCGACGAAGGCAATGAAATTGATGTTATTTTCGGTGGAGTAAAATTTAATATGATCGTTGACTCTGTTGCAGAACGCAGCATTATTAGCAAAGAATGTTGGAAACAGGTTAAAAGGAGTTGAATTGTGTGTAACGCGTACCGCTAGAAGTGTTTATCATGGATGGAATAGGTGGAGCGTTTCTGGGAAGGACAGCGACAGCGGTGCGAGTGCTCCAGATCTACAAAGAGGTGGAAAAACTTCAGGAAAGGGAGTTCATCGAGGAATTCAGTAATATTTTTGCGGGAATTGGTACACTTAAGGATTTTCAGCCCAAGATTCCTATTGACAACTATGAGTCCAATTGTTCAGCCAGTTCGAAGACAGCCGTACAATTTGAAAGATCAACGTAAGTAGATTTCATGATTTATTTAAGTGGAGAAAATTAAGGGTCCCACGCATTGAGTGTTACTATTATTGTGTCAAAGAAGGACAAAGTGTGCAAGTTATGTATTGTAGCTTGTTGAGCGGTCTTTTTATAGTACCACACCCGCACCCGTTTTAAGAAAACTATGGCCTTGACCATCGCGCAGCATCGAGTGCTGCCCCACCGTCGCGTCGCGGCGTCTTTTGACTCTTCAGAAACTTTTTGGCGGCGCCTCGATGCGATGGGTACGTGGTGGTCAGTATCCCGGGGATGTCACGCAAAAACAGACCGTCTCATGCAGCGGGTCCCTAAGGGTCATAAACATATCCGCCCGCGGTCTATCGGGACGATCAGGGAGGCGGGGGAAGAGGGTAGGCCGGGCCGGGCTGGGCTGGTCAGATACCGCGCTAAATGTCGCTCCGTGCCAAGCGTTTTGATTTTAGATCGGGGGCAGAGTTGATCGGCTAGTTCACGGAGGGTGTGACGTTACAGTATAGATGTGAGAAGAGATAACCAGGTTGTTCATATAGAACAATATCCAATTCCTACAATTGAAATTTTACAAGACCTGAGTGAATCGACAATCTTTTCAAAACTAGATTTGAAGTGGGCTTATCATGAAGTGGAACTGGATAAAGAATTGTCAGGTATTACATTTATCGTGGAAGCAGATCTTTTTCGTTATAAAAGGTTGATGTTTGGAATTAGTTGTGCACCGGAAATGTATCGTATTACGACTCACGTTTTGCAAGGATGTTTGGGCGTCTTTTTCATGGATGATATCATGGTTTATGGCTGGACTATATAAGAACACGCCACAAGAATGAAGCTGGTTCTGGAAAGATTTAGAGAAAGGAGGCTCACTCTGAATAGAACAAAATGCTAATTTTGACAGTGAGATTGTGTATTTGTGACATGGCATCTCAGAAAAAGACATCAAACTATCGGAAACTAGTTAAGAAACGATACGTCAATTTCGTCGACCGAAGAACGTGGAAGAAGCGAGGAGTTTTTTTTAGAGCTAATCAATTTTTCGGGATGTTTCATTCCCCATTTGTCTTCAGGGAGTGAACCTTTACGTCAGTTGACAAGGAGATGCGTGGTTTTCAGATGGAAATGCGAGGATACATTTCAGGGTTTAAGGAGTGTGTGATTCGGTCAGTAGTTTTGGAATTTTACAAGAATGCAGAAACCAAAGTGATCGCAGAAGGAAGTCCGGTAGCGAAGTGCTTGTTCAATTACAAAAAGCAGGGCCTATTGTAATTTGAAGGAGGTACTCTCTAACCGAAAAGGAAGCCTTGGCTTTGATTTGGGCTTGTGAGAAGTTTCACAATTACACGAGTTTAAAGTTTTATACATTTAAGGGAAATCTATTATAGCATAACCCTTGCCAAGATTATTGGGGACACAAGTTCAAGAGACTTCCTTCTTCGAAGGACAAGTACGTGGAATAGTAGAGGCTTTAGTGATGAAGCATTGGTAAATGGATGAACTCGAAGATGCCAAAAGACATGATTCAGAATTGCAACAGTTGCGAAAATGTATGGAGACACACTTGAATGTCGGAAGTGAAGTACATACTCATGTGAAGACCCTGCAAGAAAACATATTGCAAATATCAGATGAAGGACAAGTGGGTGAAATGGGGCGAGACAAGCTGAAAATGCGTGAAAGATTGCCACGGGTGTCAGATTACCTCGCCCCCAAGTCCTCCAGAGCCAATGACAAGAACTAAGCTACCATAAAAAACGTGGCAACAAATTTCCATTGATTACCAAGGACCGCTACCCACAGGATATTATTAGTTATTATGTACTATTACAGTTGTTATTACGAGGTAGAAATTACCCGGACGACGGCAACACAGGATCTTGTTCATAGAGTTCTAGTGGTCTCCGCATGTTTTGGAATCCCTGAAGTTCTAATTAGTTACAACGCTGGGACATTAAAAAACGGGGAGTTTGTCACGTTTCTCCGTGGATATGGAGCAGAACATCGATTCACGACATCGCTTTGGACACTAGCAAATAGAGAAATAAAAAGACAAAACATTCATCTTGAAGAGACTTCGCTTTGTCCAAGCTGAAGGTTTACTCTGGTAGGACGAAGTATGTTCTTACGTATTGGATTATCGTGAAACACTACATTCAACTACCGGAATTGCACCTGCAGAACTCATGTTTGACCGAAAAATACGCTCAAAACTTTGTGAACTTAGTAACTGCAGAAAGGAACATCTCCACGAAGAAATGTGTGACCGCGACAGGGAGAAGAAGGGAGGAAAGAGATATGCAGAGACAGTCGTCTAAACTCAAGACCTAGTACTGATAACTCAAACAATAATAATAAAAATAAACATCAGAAGGTAATCGGTATGAACGGAACGCTGCATTCCTTCAATAATTTGCTGAAAGAGATCTAGGACCTTAACAGGCAAATGCTGCCGGAATGGAGCAGCTGACAACTACTTGCACTAGTCATAGATGCTCACGTTTGTGGTGAGCATTTAACACCATCGAAGATTCCAGATGTAAGGAGTTCTCCTGCACTCGATGATGTACGGACACGGGAAGATCGAGTAAAGAGAAACCAATCTGGATGAAAGATTTTATTAATGAGTTTACATTTTGTCAGTTCAAAATTAAATGTCACGAAAATCAGGATTTTGTTCAGAGTTATTTAAGTAAATTATAGTTTATATTTACCAGGCTGTCCGGGTGACGCCGCGTCCATGGTGAAGGTGCCGACGTTTCGGTCGCCATTCTGCGACCTTCCTCAGGGCGTAATGCGCGGAGATGTGCAATATTCAGGTTTCCTCTACTGTATTTTGATATGTAACTATGTTTTGAGGTCACCAAAGCACAGTACATTGTACGCCAGAGTCGGGCGCAAATATCTTATCGTTCTCGGCGACGGGACCAGCACTCCGAGATCGCTATGTCCGAGATGCTAGTTTCGGCTCAGTGTCGGTATCTTTCGTTCTCGATAACGGGTAAGTCCGTTATTGAGGTGAGACCTCCGGATCGTTGGACAAAGGCAACACATGATGGAGTCACCAGATCTCGACATCGTTTATCGCTCAAGCGTTTCTATTTAACATCTTAAACACATTATTTATTCCTCTATAACTATACTTAAAACTAGTATGGCATGCTCTCCGACGAAAACTTATTGAAATTCCAGCACTTTGCGTGTTGGCATGTTGCAAAAACTGCGTAGTTTCGCAATTAGAATTGCGCGACTAACGGATGGTATATAATTGTTTAAAAATTGGTCTAAGATAATTTTAATGATTAAAATACTGTATTTTATTATTTACTCCGTTGTAAGAGAGTTCTTGGTGGTGCTCACAAGGGAAACGCCGGAAAACCCAGCAAACTGCGACCAGAGCACGCTTCGCCGATAAGGTAGATAACACTGGATTTTATTACATGTGAGCGAATATTTCGTTATCGATTCTTGCCAAAAACGCTAATTGCTGTCTGTATTCGTAATGCTACAGGAGAAAGGGTTTGGGGATTCCAGAGCTCAAGAAGACCTGCACAGATAGCACTTATCGCCATAGTACGATACCCCTTTTCTAAATGTATTTGACGATAAAAAACAGATTAGAATGAGTGGAACCGATCCTTGACAGGGACCTAGGTAAAGATTTCACAGGCAAATGAGCGCGCTCCCCTCCGAGAATTCCAAACGATAAGATCGATAAAATAGCGAGTTTAGTCAGTCTCAACATCTTTTCTAGTTCTCTCTTGCTTTATATTTCCTACAAGGCAATTTAACTTGTAGAAAAAAATTAACTTTTTCAATTTTAGAAAATAAAGAGTTCAACAAAACTGGGACCTGCGCCATTTTTATAAGCATATTTGGCCGAGAAAAAAATTAAAGCAATGTTTTTGAGAAAATAATTGTTTAAAAATAGCTTATATTTCACGCAAAAGTACAACGAAAAGTGCGTGTCATCTCGTGGCTCAGAGCGAAGTCGCTCGCCTTTCACCAAGAAAGTCTGGGTTCGATTCCTGGACTATCTCAAGTGAAATTTGTTCCAACAAAAACGAGTTTGCAAGTGCTAGTCCAACCCTTGTAAAATGTCCTAAGCCCTACCCCTGTCCTAATTTCTTCTCAATTTCAATCTGGCCTCCTAAGTAGTGACGCATGAGCGCAAGGTAGGAGGCGCGTTCGCGGAGATGCTACCTGGCGGTCCTCTTGACAACTGCAACGAGACTGAACACTATACGTAAAATAAAAATGTTAACGGAGAATTACTCGTAAAAACGTCAATTGCGTAAAACATTTAAAAAACGTAATTACATAAAACATTTAAAAAACGTAATTACATAAAAACTAGTAATATTTTCGAAAAAATTGTACATGGCCTTGTTTGACACAAAAAATGCAATTTGCAATTTTCGAAAAATCAGGGAATTTCAACGAAAATGAGACTTGCACCATGCTCTTAAGCGTCTTTTATGTTTTCCGTGAACGAAGTTTAATAAAAAAGAAAATGGATCCATTTTGGAAAATATTAAGGCTTCATGTAAAGTCCCCCCCCCCTACCAATTCAAAATGTCCGTTTCAAACCGTCTGGACCTCTAGTTCGACTAGATTGATTGGAGAATTTGGACACAAATAGATGTCGCTACGATGATACGAAGACTTTCTTGACTTTTTTGTTGAATTTTGCAAGAATGAAAGAGAAAATGGAATTCACCAGTGTGCTCATTTTGAAGTTAATAACATGTAATGGTGTGTGAATTTTTAAAAATACTCGTTGTTCTATAACTGTGGGAAAATATTCAAATTAAATCTGTTTTCCTTTATAATGTGCAAGAAATGTGAGTGTTGTGTGTGTGTGTTACCAATGTATTGTATTTTGCATATTATTTTAGATAAATGTGTTTACAATTAATGTTTGAATTTGAATTTATATTTGATTAAACCAATATAAAACATGTTCTAATAAAACTTCAGAAAGAAATTGAACATTTAATGAAATTTCAATACAAATTGATTGCATTTCATGGCTGATTTCACAATTTGAATTTTTGCTCTTCTTCAATCAATGCTAAGTTAGAAGCACAAAAAACTTCAGGTACTGAGAATCAACTGCCTCAAAGCAACCCAGCAGCCACTGACCATTGAGTACAGACTGCTATTGCAGCAGTTCCTCAAATTGTATCTAATTCAAGCTGCCAAACAGATGGATATCTGAGATTGAGAAAATACTGTTGATAAATTTTTCTTTTCTTTGAGGATATTTGGATTGAGATCAAGAGAGCA
The DNA here is from genome assembly GCA_017312745.1 of Gryllus bimaculatus. Taxonomy (NCBI): domain Eukaryota; kingdom Metazoa; phylum Arthropoda; class Insecta; order Orthoptera; family Gryllidae; genus Gryllus; species Gryllus bimaculatus. The sequence continues at coordinate 4,680,873 of BOPP01000083.1, forward strand.
TACACCTAAAATACAGGAATGTGAATTTCTGTACATGATCAGAGCAGATCCAAAAGGCCTGAACCTTGTATGTGGTGATGATATTGATGATAGTTTGATGATAATATAGAACATTGCTTGTTTCACTGAGAATTGCTATGTGAAACTAACAATTTTACATGTAAGTCATAAGTCATAACATACGAGTGAATTATCACTGCTATTTGCTACCTGTCCTTGAAATTGTTATGAAGATGCTCAGAGCTACTCCCTCTTCATAAAGGTCAAAAGCTCAAATCTTGATTTAATCCAAAATGCCATATACATTCTATTATTTACATTTGATCACACATTCATATATCACATCATACATTTGGTGAAGATAGTTTTAACATTAAGGATGTTCACTCTGAATTGAAACGCATTTCTTTACCCATATTTTCCCCTGAATCAACTATAAATAAATAATGTATTATCCAAATTTATGATGATTAAAAATTATTGGAAACTATGAATAGGTGGTTGAATGGTTTTCAGGAAACACTTTGCTTTTAAATATTTTCATTTGTGTAGTTCAACATTATTTTTCTGCTACGCAATGGACAATTAAAGTCTTATCTTTTAGTCTTAATGATTGATAAATGGAAAAAAGTTAATATTTATAGAGGTATCAATTTATTGATTTTATAGAAAGTAGAACTTTTGGATTCTGTGTTGAGACTCTTATTAGAACAAAGAAGCAGAAATACAGTTATCTGTTAGGATTGTGTATGTGGAATAAATATTTCACTGAACCTAAGAATGTCTATTTTTCTTCTTTTGAATAGAATGTTTGTACATATACTTTGTTTTATATGTGAATGAAATCCATGTTTTGTTGCAGGAACTGGAGCAACTGTGAGTGCAACTTTGTTCCATAGTTCAATATCACTGAATAAATGTTCAGTGTTGCTGGACAAAAACTATTGAATATATGTTGTCATGGATCTTCAATCATGAAGTTACGAATGTTTTCAGAATCCCAAAGAAGACAATATCTTTGCAAGGTTCAGGATTTTTACAAAGGCAGTACCTAACAACGTTTGTGTTGAGGTAGTTGAGATAGCTAATTAATTGCACAAAAAACAATTCATAAAGACCAGAATATTCTGGTGAGCTTGTGCAGCAGTACAATGTATTTTTTACTGTTCCTGTGAACTTACAGTGCATAGTTTAGCTGTGCAAGTAGATTTGTGCACCACTTGATGGCAACAGACTCCTGGATATTTTTATTGTATTTCTATTTGTTTTTCTATGCTTGATTTCATGATACATCTTGAAAACTTTTACTGCATTATCTTCAAAACATTTGTAGTGTATATGTACATGTGTTTGTACTGTGAACATTGAGTGTAGTGTATTTATATCTAAATAACATTACTTATCAACAAAATTGGTATTCACTAGTTTACCTGGAAAATAGTTGAAAATGGCACTTTAAAGAGTTCTTAACAATAACTTTGTCAGTTGGAAGTGTTGTCATAGAATCAGTTTTAATAAGATTTCTTAATTAAATCCTTAACAAGAATTGGTTACAAGCTACCCTGAAAGGAGCATTTATAGCTAAATAGTTTTATTATTATTATTATTATTATTATTATTATTATTATTATTATTATTATTATTATTATTATTACTATTATTATTACTATTATTATTACTATTATTATTACTATTATTATTATTACTATTACACTTTATTTTTAGCCTTAGTTCATACTGGCTTTCAATAGAATCAATTGCTAGATTTAAGATAGGCAATCGTTCTAGTGGAAGAAGCAATTTATCCTATTTTACTGATCTTATTTAGAAAGTTTGTGGACAAAGTTGCATATCTGAAACAGAATTAATTTTTGTTCTGTAATCAACTTTGTGAGCAGTTCCAAATTCTTCAGACTCTCATTAAATTGAATTACTCAACTCTTCAGAAATGTTATGAAAGCATTGTCAATATCGACATTTGTTAAACCTCAAATTTCTTTCAATTTTCACCCAGCTCTGATTTCTTGAGCTTCCCTGCTTCAAATTTTTCAATATTATGAGATTGAAGAACTGCCTTGTTAATTTTCCCCCCTATTGCTGTCTTGTCAGTGAAGGTACTAATCCTGATTCCTGGAAGTCTTCTGTCTGTATTGAATGTTTGCTCTTCTGAACAGATATATTGATAGTGCAGTCCTAACATTACTCGAACCACTCGCTAGCAGTTGCAAAGAGGGAGACTATCCACCTAATTATTATATTTATTATTGTTGTTATTATTATTATGATTATTATTATTAGTAGTAGTAGTAGTATTGAGGTATTCTAGACCATTTTTCAAATTATTGATTTTGTTTCCATAATATGTGTGTCATTTTTATAATATATTCTGTTTTGTGTGTAATTATGTACTGTACTTAAATGATTCTGATTCAGGAAAATTTTAAAAAGGAAATGCAAATAAATAAACCACAGGTTTACCAAAAAATGAACTAAGATTTTTACTTATCTAAAGGAATGCTTAAAAAAATTTTTAGTTACAAAATAAAGAGAAATATCAATGAAATTTACTGGATTTTTGAAAAAAATATCAAATTAAGTAATAATGTTGATTTGTTTATTTATTTGTGGTTCTGTGTTGCCTATTTCAACTTCAGAATAGGTGATATGATGTTTATTATAATTAGTCTTTGTACTTAAATACTTTTTATTTTAAGAGCAAAAGTTAGTTTCACTCTTGATACTGACATTGAGTCATTAACAACTAGAATTTGCTGTATAACTGTAATTAAAAGAATAGTTTGAAAAAATATTTGGGCTAATTGTTGGGAAAACAACTGGTTCTTAAAAAAATACAAATTATAATTATGATACTGTTCTTTATCTCAAATAAGATCAAAACATGATTTACTGATTATACTTATATATTCATTAAGTTATTATAAGATAGTATTCTTTAAGTTAATGGAAGAAATTTTTCATATTCAGTAGTCTCTTCAAGACTACTTATATTTCTGTCTTTTTCTGCAAAGTACAATTGTTTATGGTTAAATCATCCCATGCCAGTGAGATGCTAATGAAGTTATTGGAGGTAATGCTCCTCTGTAACCAAGTTTTGATAATGGAAATGAATGGTATGAACATCAGAAGATTTTCATCATCTTTTCTTAGTAGGCCGAATAAGAGAGCCTAGAACCTGAACTGATTGTGTGAGATGAGATTGTTAGGAAATATCTCTTATCTGACTTTCAATCTCATCTGGTCAGTCAGTAGTTAGCAGCCTTATTGACAGAGCTAAACATAATTGCTGCTCCTCCTGCTTTTAAGTCATTATATTACCATTTGCCTCCAAAATGAGAATGAAGTTTAGATCAGTTGTATTGCAAATGAAGGATTTATTGTAGTTTGCATGAACAACGTATTCTGTGATTAGTAAAAAAAATATTTGATAAACTTTGAGTGACAAATTGCCCCATATCGTGAAATTGGTTTGTTGTATGTACATTATAGCCCAGATGGTGCAAATCCAGAATTTTTTCTCACATCACTTCAAGAATGTGGTTTGCAAATTTGTATTAGTACAATCTTTGATGATATTGGTTTCATTTCTAAAGGTTTTGAAAGAACACTAAATAATGAATGGACAGTTTTCAAAAATTAGCGGTCCTGTATGGCATTCCTGTAGAATTCACATTACGCTTATTATGGTAATCACATAAATATTTTAGTTTATTGTTTACAATTTATTTTTTTAGTGTAAGTGTGAAATAAATATTGAATGTCTACAGCGGAAGGCTTCCTCACTTTCCATATCTGGCAAATAGGGTCATCATCAAATTGTAATCGAAATATATATTTTAGATCAGTGTTAGGTCATTTTGTTCAGTATTAATTTGTTTTGGATTTGTTTATTTCCAATAATTTACACACATTGTTACAAATGACTTACCAAGAATAGCATGAGAGTCAGCTGTATGAGATCATTGTGCGACAATAGAAAATAAAGATCTTCACATTTTCTTAATTGTTTATAGAAAAACATCCGACTCCTGAATATGGATTTTAATGATTTGTTGAAGTGTTTCTGCGTTGTTTGGCCACACACATCATCTTTTCTAAAACATTCTTCAAATGAATGTTTGTTTTACTTATTACATTGAGTACTTGCTATTTTTTGAATATAGGTTTTAAATGAATTGTTTTCAGTAATAATTATTGTATAAATTGTTTTGCGTTGGCACTTCGAGGTAGCAAATTAGAGTAACCCATTTTATGTACAGGAAGCACTCAATTGCACAAACCAACAATGTCTCAATTTATAATTATTTTATTATTCCACTTCTGTTTATTCCTGTTTAAAAATTACATTGAAGTCTTTGTCACCACAAAAACAACTGAATGTAGATGAAGTCAATCATGCACTCAGTACATTAGAGTCCTTCAGTATCATGTCTGACAGTGTCAAGCAAATATGAAAGTTTTGCGTAATCTTAGGTGTGCTGTTTGCTGCTTGCGAGCGTAAAAAACAGTAAAAACCTGTTAGTAAAATAGAGATAAAACAGTAAATGAAATAACTTGTCATTTGTCAATTATGTCTTGTGTGTAATTCATGTGTTAATTATCATTTTCAAAAAAAAATTTCTACAAAAACTCCCTAATTTACAAAGTTCCAATGGCTGGAGGCTAAGGGCATCAACTGGTCACTGTAGTGCCTCTGAACGGGAGGTGTTAGGGTTTGAGTGCTAACAGTGACAGTATTTTCAACACTAGCTAGCTGGGTCGAAATCAGCCGCTGCCTGGAGATTTCTCATCCTTATCCTTATCCTACCCTCACTCCTTACACACACTTGCATTCTCTAAACTACCTCACATGCCTGAAACCAGTCGGGAGCTAGCTTAAAACGTGTCTTGACTGGGAGGGGGGGTGCCCCGCCGATGGCGAAACCCCGCGAGTCGACAACTATGTCGTTGCTGGATTTTGCTGTCCAGTAAGGGATGATCACCTCTTCCTCCCGCGATTAAACATGCACCACACTTCCGGGACCAATGACATTGACATGCCTGGAAACAAAATAATCAATAAGTCAATAACAGTTTCCCAAATGTTTGTACCCAGCATTAAATAGAGTGTTTAATTGCCTTTTATTGTTTTTAAATGAAACTATTTTAATACTTCTTTGCTTACGTTTGACAGAAATTACCAGAAAATTTCGTTGTTGTTTTTACTTTCAAATACAAGTTGCATGTAGGATACATGGAAGTTCAATTGAATAAATTAATTCAACATATGAAGTAACTAAATTAAAGTATCAAATTGACAGTTTTGGACCCATTTTGAATCTGCAATTATTTGTTATAAACATGTAATTTCTGAGGGTGTTGGAATATGACGGGCACAGCATGATAGCATGTTCAGTGTAGGAATTGCATAGGCATAAGTAATGTAGTGATTCACAAAAGCTATTTCCAAATAGTGTTGTGTGTTGTTGGATCATAAAATATGCAGAAAGTTGAAGTCTTCTAAATTGCAGAATAATTTTTAGAATTTCTGTCCTTGTAGTGGAATGCAATAATGTTGGGTTCATGAAGCTAATGTTACAATTTCTGTGTGTGAAGACAGCTGAATGTCAGTACTGGTTTCTTTTGTTGAGAGAATACTTTTCAAGTTGTAATAGGGCAAATATAATATTTTTTGATATATGATTATTTTGTGTGTTATAATACTTGTTAATTTTGTTTTAAATTTATTTTGCTGTTGTTTGTTTCATGTATCCCATTTCATATTATTTATTTGAAATGTGTGGTTGAGACAAAGTGAGAATTTTGTTCAAACTAACTTCTCCTATAAATTTCTAAACTTAATTCTTGTGTTTTATGTTTTGTTTTGTTTGTAATAAAGTATTTTTGGTGATGGTTATTTCTTTTATAGTTTAACTTACACCGTTTCATTTCTGTGTAAACCTTATTTGCGGTGAAATTTCCTTATGCATGGGTGTTAAGCAATGAAGTAATTTTATTAGTAAGAGTAATGTTTTTGTACTTTAATGTAACATTCCTTACATTTCTTTGTATACGTGTTGCAAAACATTGTGAAAATTAAAGTTTTATAAAAAAATGATTGGAAATTGTTCAAGCTGTCATACTTTTTACTTTCTCGTCCATATTACGGAAGAAGAGATAGTATTTTAATTGTGTGCCGGAAAGTCTATTATTATTATTATTGTTGTTGTTGTTATTATTATTGTTACTACTGTTGTTAGGCCGGGCCTTTCTTCTCCATGTAACGTACAGCGCGCGCAATTTTTTCATAACGATTCAGCGCGCGCGGCGGTTACGACCGGCCACGGTTTTTGGAGATTTTTAAAAGATTTCACTCAGCGTGAGCGAGATCAATAACTCCAAAACATAAATAATTGTTTTTATTTAAAAACTAAACAGAAAAAGTGCCCGAAGTAACGCGGAACAAATACGTAAAAATTAAATTTCAGCTGATAGCACTTAACTCGCCGATACTCGCAAAGTTAAAACAATTATATATTTATTACAGTAGCATTGATATTTAATGCATCTGGCAATACCTGTATCCGTTTGCCATTCTTGTGGGTTTTGAGAAAGGAAACAAACTGACAAGACGTGGTTTAATGCAGGTCCTTGCATAAATATTATTCCACACGCGAGCGTAATATTTAGAGATATCGTGGCGTCTGTTTAGAACTCTCTCCCGGGTATGCAATGTTGTTTCTTCCGTTTTTTAAAAGATTTTTCTTCTTGTAAAAAACTTTTCTAAAAGTTGTTTTTATTTAAACATAAACAAAATACAAACATCGACGTGAAAATTTAACATTTGTGAAAGTAAATCGTGACAGCACGAGATTGTTAGTATTCATCCTCGGATCCACGGTTACTGGATAAATCACATGTAACTGTGTTGACAGCACACAATCCGGTGCAGGTAATTCCACCAGTCACTCAAGCAACGCCAGATATTCTCAGAATATTTCGAATTGCTTTGAGCCCTGATAAAATACAATGCCATCTTCTTAGAAAAATGAACATCAAATTTAATAATAATAATA
>BOPP01000083.1:4688035-4698045 GCA_017312745.1 Gryllus bimaculatus
TCCTCCTCCTCTTCCTCTTCCTCTTCCTCTTCCTCCTCCTCTTCCTCCTCCTCTTCCTCCTCTTCCTCCTCTTCCTCCTCCTCTTCCTCCTCCTCCTAATGCACACTTCAAGGCGTAACAACCTTGTACTGATAGATACAGCTGAAAAGCTGATCATGGAAAAATTTCACACGTTGATCGTGTAGCGTGGTCAGTAATGGCTTATACAACAATAATAATAATAATAATAATAATAATAATAATAATAATAATAATAATAATAATAATAATAATAATAATAATAATAATAATAATAATAATAAATATCGAAATAGACTTGAAATAAAAATAGATATGTCAGTGAAATTTAAGAACATACAAAAATATTTACATTTTGCTTGTGCTCTAGCGTTCGTTAGTACTTACTAGGCGCCTGGCAGTGTTAAGACTGCTAATGGAAGTCGTTCACCCTTCTACAAAATCACACTCCTCGCACGAAATTTGAAGAAACAGCAACCTGGGAAGGACAACTTAATGTGTAAACATGTCCCTAAGAAATACCTATCATTTGACTTTAAATTCAGTCAACTGATTTTGCAAGCAAACGTGTTCAGAAGGCGATACAAACACCGCCCGCGTGTGCGATGCACGGGTAAATCGCGAGGAAAAGTAAGTTTCATATATTCCGCGACACGTCACATTATTTGTCAATATCTAAATATATTGGAAGGACTTCAAACATTGACATTCAAACACAGACGCAATCGAAAGGCGGGAAAAAAATCACTCATCTTTACTTGATGTTACGTAAAATATGCATGACAAGTAGCGAATCACTTAAAAATTACACCATAAAAATAGTAATTTTGGATTTTTTTCCAAATGTTCAACAGTAATATCTGTTGGAGAATTACGAGATCCGAAGATACCCGGAAGAAACACGGATTTTGGGATTTGCGCACGTGAAAGATCTCTATAACATCATACTATAGTATAAATTTTGTCTTCAAGATTTAACTCAACGTGGGATTAAAAGAACACTATGAATTTATGCAAAAAGGGGTTCGTTTCCACATTGGAGGGAAGTGGTGACAATGAGTAATCATAATAGTTTACAGCAAATATGAACTCTAATCTTGCTTTACAATAATTAATATTTTATTAGAAAAATGTGAAAGGTGCGTAATATATAATTTGGAATATTTAACTTCCACGTTTTTGTACCAACGAGATTTGCTTCGCAACTTCGCTTCATGAAGTATGTACTTGCCAGTAAATTAAATCATATAGAAACTACAAAGAATTTAGGGGTCTAAAATTACAGAAAAAATCACATTTTAAAAATTCAGTTTATCTCAGTAAGGAAAGACAATGTTGCACAACGAAATCAAACTACCACAAGCAATAATAATTATTAATCACATTAATTTTAAATTCTTCAAATAAATTTCATTGTGATGACATAAGGTTTGAATTTAAATAAGAAGAAAGTCTGTTCAACATTGAAAAATATTACTTCAATGTATTTGTAGTACAGTAAATAAAATATTATAGAACTCTCTGGGAAGTGAAATGGCAGTGTTGATTAAAGAAAAATATACCTTAGTATATGAGGTATTATTTATTTTATGTTTATTTCTGTACAACGAAAAATCTTTGAAACCTGGTTTAGAGATTCTAAGAAGTTCTGACAAATCGTTATCGAAATTACAATGTCATTTTAAATAAAAACTCAAGATTAGTGGTAGCAAAAAATTTTCAAGTTACTGTAATGGATTAATTATAATCAGAAAACCAATAAATCTTGATTAATTGATGAAAATGTCACAATTAATTGGAATAAATAATTCTTCTGTAGGATGGTAATATGGTCTACATTTTCTCAGAAGTACAAAAGGAAATGAGGCGAATTGACGCATAAACTCATTTATTTTTATCACTTGAATATTACAAGATATTGAGGCTGATCGTAATAAAAAATAAGAAACGTATTTTAAGTTTCCACAAAACAATTGTAGTTTTATTCTCATTTCCATCCTTCGATACTTCCTGATTTTATGTCACATGTAAAGATTGAGGATTTGATGGACTGAATGTAAGGATTTGTCATAACTTATGACTCATAAGCATTGAAATATTTTTTTTACTTCATACGGTAACAAACCATATAATTTTAGCGGGATCGTGGAAACAAAACACAAGAAGAATACTTTAATACTAGCTGAATGTGGCGTCGCCGACACTTTAAACTTTCTTGGGCTAATTGACTTTTTTTTTTAACTTAGGTAATGTAATTGTTTCATAAAATTGATTTTGCCAAGAGTTATTTCAAAATGTTTTTCTTTCAATTTGTCGTAGTACATATTTTTAAAACCAATTTGAAAACCACCCGACGTCGGTAAACACCAATTTATCTGTTGCACATCCGGGTCACTTGGCTTATACTGATTTCTCATATAAAAATTATTTTCTTCTCGATATTCTTCGAAAACATAACGCTGATCCCCACAGCCCAGACACAGCGACTGGTCCGATGTTACCGCTATGCTCTTCTCGGAGGTGCGCGCACGGCCGTCTGATCCAGGCAACTCAATAGGCCCTCCACTTATTTAGTTCATTTTCCGTGAAAGAAAATTCTTCTTTTTTGTATTCTCGTATTTTTGTCTTCCTCTACCTCTTCATCTGCGCCTTTCTCTTTGCCTTCCCTACGTCTTTCTGTACGCCTTCCTTTACGTAGATCTAGTGGCGTTGGTTTAATTCCTGGCATACTCACTAAGATAGCGTAAAAACACGAAAAACCACATTTTTAGAAATTTCTTAGAATTTTATGGTTGGATCCGAAAATAAATTCTCAGTTTCCCACCAGGAGACCGAGACGCGTCACAGGACACCTCGTTTGCCTCGGTTGTTGCACGGAAAGTGGTCTACCGTAAGCGACTATTGGCACACTCGAGAAGTTACTCAAATACTATACTGATACTATACTACTGATGGTAAAAACAGTACATGGCAGTTGACACATTTTGGGCAAACAATTTCAGAAGTAATGATAAAATAACAAATAATGAATAGAAAAAGGCTCTAAGATAATATAATTAATAACTGAAATAAATCATAAACTTTGATAAAATGATAAAATTTAAATCATAAACTTGAAAAATAAAGATACTTTACTTTTCTATTTACTTGAGCACATGTATTTATAATCCGATATTCAGAGTAATAAGTGCATGGCGAACACATCCACAACCGAGTTTCATTCTGTTTTCAAAGCAAGTGCTTAAGAATTAAGCTTCATTGAAATTCTCAGATACCTGCTGGTATTCCTCAGATTCTAAACCGATACTACTGTCAAATAAGACAAGCTACTTAATCATTTTCCAGGAAATTTTCATGAATCAGAGGCCACGTATGAAAGGAAGTGAAGGGATACTTTCTGATGAATCAGGAAAGACAAAGTTCTTTAAAATTATTTGCCATGAGAGTTGTCGATATCTACTTTTTTTTGTAAATTCTCAAATTTTACATGAACATTTGCCCAAGTAATCTGTAGCAAAATAACATTTCGGTATTTCACTTTTATAAAAAAAACTGATTCATATTTTAATAATAGGTTTATGGAATTCTAAAATTCTGTGCTTTTACCCATTTATTAGTAAACAGTGAATTTAATACAACAATAACGTTAAATATTTGTTAACGCACAACAAAATATTTATTGTGACATCATGAATTGTAAATAACGGAACTGAATCTTCAATAAAACACCCGGATAAACTCCCGTGAAACTGGATAGAAACTACATTCCCAGCCGCAGCGCAGTTTAGTTTTAGAGGCAGTTTTGTTACTAGTCAATATATTTCTTCCCTGCGCTTCGGACCTTAGTTTCGTTATGTACTTTAGTTTCTGTGCACAAGAAACAGTAACGAAATTACTCATTTCTGTTAGTTTCGTTTCTGTTGCCGTCCTGCTTAAAATTCTCCGTCAAGGGTCTCTCAAATAGGTTTATGGAAGGGAAAAAGCTTATGTTTTTACACTTTAAATGTGGAGAAGCGTGTGTAATAGTAATGTTACTTAATAATATGATATTGTGTCCGTGTTGAATTTTTGCGGGTTTTTACTTCTATTCGTTGATTAATAAAGTCTGATTTCGGAAGGTTATTACAACTAATATATTACAAACAGGTTTTGATATAAACGCCTTATTTCGTTGATGAACACTCATTCTAAACATCTGAAAGCTATTCAACAATTTGATATCATGGTAACAGCCGAAAATGACATTATCTTTAATATCCTTATACTATACAGAAATATTGTAGAAATTAATTAGAGAACAAATTCATTAACATAATAGTCGAGTTTTCATTGCAGCTGTATTCACGTTTAAAAGTTGAATATCACATAAAACACCTACATTATTTGCCGTTTTCTTAATATTTAGCGTCCCTAAAGAGGGAATCAAAAGGCGACAATCGGAACATCTTTAGACAACCATTAATGCTTTTACTTAAAAACTATTAGCGTCTAGCAATCCCTACTCAAATATTGAGCAACATTTTAAAAATTGCAATAAAACAATTAGAGACTGTAAATGAAACCACCTTATATCGCACCCACAGTGGAAGACTGCCATAAGTCAGATAAGAATTTTGAGTTATTTTGTGGCTAAAATGCCTGGTAATAAACTTCGTGTCCTGGAAAAATGCCACACCTCAACTCATAAAGATGGCGATTCTTCTGCAAGTAATTCTGTTTTCCTCTCACGCCATTCTGAAGTATTCCACTAGTACAAGACTGCCACATCTTAATATTGGATGTTTTCTTCCAATACACATCGCGTGCATTCAGTCATACAAATAGTTACGAAGACTGGAAATCTATATAAACTCAAACACATGACAACAAATGATTTTTGACTTGAAACATTTAGCTAGTCAAATGGGTAAAAACTTCGACAAGAATGAACATGGAGAAAAAGTTGTATGGACTGACAAAGGTGATGCAAGTAAGGAAATATGCATCATTCATTCTAGAATATGAATGGATGATAAATGAATATAATGGTGAAGAGTTCCAGCAGATCAACACTAGGCAAGGATACAGTTCTTCCTCAGTCAGAATACTTATATTTTTTTTTATTTTGTTACATAGACGAAATGGGTCTCCTCACACCGTAAGAAGCGTTGAACGCATTGGAGTAATCCTCCGTTATTAAGCGCCCCGTATGGGTCGCTGTGTAGCCTAGTCACGTCTTTGTCTCAGCCAAGTCAAGGAATCGCTGATTGGTAGAGTCTTCGCGCTTGCGTCTCGCACACGCCCTGCGTCATATACCCTATGGGTATATGACGCAGGGCCTGAATTGGGAAGGAATAAAGCTAGGAGCAAGGTTGAGGACGCTTCACAGGGGTTGGACTAGCCCCTGTGAAGCAGGTAAACTCGTTTTGTTGTCACAAATTTCACATGAGGTTCTACGGGGATTCTGGGGGAATAGAACCCGGGACCTCAGTGGTGAAAGCAACTTCGCCACTGAGCCACGAGAGCACGAGATTTAGATTTATTTAGTGAAAAAACAGTAAAAACTGTATGTGACGTATGGGGGAGAAGATCATCTGCGCACCTTTTCTTGAATTCCAGTATCCTTTTAACTATAAATAGGTGAAAATGAGTAAAAGTTAAAGATAAATAAATTTAAAAAATTAAAAAAACGCGAGATTAGCAACATTTAAAAAACTAGACATTTTCGTTTTCAAGTTACAGAAAACTTATTTGCAACCTGATCGAGATGGGTTTGCAAAAGATTACTGGAATTTGCGAAAGGCTTATAAGAATCCCCCTGGCATAACTGCGACCAAAAAGGACTTAGTGAACTCAACTAAAATAATGCTAAAGAGATTCTTTCCCAGTTTCATAACTGTTATAGAAATATCATTACAGAAAACTCAAACGATTGTGAAACATTACAACACGGAAGTGGTCGCATAAATGGAGTCTAAATCAAAATTGTTAAATTGAAATAATTTTGTATTAATTTATTCCTATTATGAAGTCAGTTTATTTTTTGAAAGTTAAATAAAGATTTACAAATGTAGCCACTAAAATAATCGAAATAGTGAAAGTTTGTGTTCACCATATCTGCAATAACTCCCTACCAATTCAACAAATACTGAGTAGCAAACTTCTAAAACTCAAAACAATTATTTTTAAATTTAAAAAACAAGTATGCATAGTTAACCCAAGGGTTTGTAATGCAACCCAAGGGTTTGCATTTTCGCCATGAAAACTTCATTTTGACTTGTGGCTATCTTCCACTGGGGGTGCGATACGATAGTTTCCGACAGACTCCAAAACACGTATCTTCCCACATTTGTTATAAATTTAAATGTTATTGCCACCGTGATTATTATATTGAATCGATCCAATTTCCAACTCATGCAATCACTTAAAAATATTCGTTTACTGATAATTGTACATATTTTTATATTAATGTCATCAAAAATGATATTTTATGAAGTCGTTTTTAAAGCTTATGTCACGGCCTTTGCATTTTATTTAAAATAGTATGGAATTATAATTTTTTCTATCAAGAATTAATTAATTCGAATATTATTTTCAAGTTACGGCGGAACGGGCTATATCTGTATGTTACAGTGTTGTAAAATAAGTTTCCCATTTTTCATAATGAAAAAGACGGACATTAATTCGATATACAGATCGTAGATGTGTTTAATGTTGTGTAAAGAAATACCCAATTTCGATGGGTAGTTTTGCTTCTAAGGACCGGTTTCACCAACAGCCGAGTAAAGTTAAGAGTAATTACCCGAGAGTAAGCATTACTCTATGATAGTTACTCTCAAGTAGAATATAAGCCTTTCACCAAGCGTGTGCAGGGTTATTTTACTCTAGAGTATATAATCTCCGAATTATTCCGCGATCCAGCTGAACGCTGCAATTTTTGAGAGCGATTCAAGAGGTCGTGAGCGAGAGTGACGCTGTGAACCAATGCGGATCAACGCAAACCTCTGGTTAATTCTATCATTCATTTCAGTTTCAGAATTCTTGGCGATGTCTTGGCGTTATAATCTTCTGTGGTGATATGGTGATTTGAGTTATCATAGTTTATTTCTTAATTTTTATATTTTTATGTATTAATAAATATTAATTATTTTTCTCTGGGGTGAGTTACTATTTTGTAAGCAATGCAGAAAAATCATATCTGCTGTTCGTTTATCGATGCAAATAAATTTTCTATAACTCGGGAACGAAAATGTCTAGTTTTTCAAATGTTACTATTCTCGCATTTTTAATTATTATTATTATTATTATTATTATTATTATTATTACTATTAATTTGGTTCTATTTTTTAAAACTTTTATTCATCTTTCAACAATTTATAGTTCAAATGTTGGGAAGGAATTCGGAATTCAAGAAAACGTGCGCAGATGATTTTCACCCCCATACGTCACATAGTTTACTGTTTTTTACAAAATAAATATTTCTCTGTAATTATAGTCCTTGTAGTTATTATTTTCCTTTTGTTATCGTGTACTTCTATTATTTCGTATCCACATGGATGAAAAAAATATTTACAAGTCCTCTACAGTTTATATTATACCTGATGAAGTTATCAACTAATTTGGTCAAACATAATCTCGATTGTCATAATTGGAAAATCAATTAATTCTCTCCCGCACCCTTTATCTTCGCAGTAGGGGGTAATATTCCGAATCATCGCTGGAATCACCTTCAAATACTATCATTTGTAATCGTCTAGCCATAACAACACTTCGGAGGCACACGCACGTTGAAAATTGAGCTTACTTCGAACATTACCGGATTTTCGCCGTGTAAAGTTACTCGAATTTACTCTCGTGTAAGAGATTTACACTCGAGTAACATGTTGATGAAACGCTCCATGAAGTAACTCTTGAGTAAACACACTCTTTGGTGAAACCGGCCCTAAGAGGGTTTTTCTTATTCGCCGCTGGTAACCCATCCGAAAGTGGTTTTGTTGAATTTCCTAAAAAACGTAAAAAACACCCAAACAATGTTGGTGTACCTTGGCAATCCTTTAAACCTGATGTTAATACAATGACTACACAGATTCCAAAACACTTAATTTTTCCAAAAATAGTTTAATCGCATCTGAATTCTCTTTATGAAGACTATAATGATTTAGAAAAAGTGTATACAGATGGATCAAAATATGAAAACAAAGTTGGTTATGCAATTGTATCTACAACCCCGCTCAATACCTTTAAATTCAGGTTACCAGACTACTTTTCTAGCTTCTCTTGTGAAGCCTGGGCCATCCCGAAAGTCATTGAATTCGTCTCCCAAAATGGAGAAAAACGCAAAATAGTAATTCACTCAGACGCTATGTCTACCTTAAATGCAATAGTCAACAGGTTTTCTAAAAATCCGATAATTCAAAGAATCTAAGAACAATTATTTACACAAGAAAACAACGGAACCTTCATCTCTATTGTTTGGGTTCCAGCATTGACTTTGGTAGCTTAACATTAAGCCAGCAAAACCACCAGTTTGTGGAGAAACTTAATTTTTCAAGCAAAAAATTAATTTTTGGATATTTGAAAAGCTCCAAATTTTGGTTATATAGAAAATGTGTTTTGTAGAAATAACCTAGCAACATAACGAACGGGAACTTAACTTGTGTGTGCTGGCGTCGCGTCATAATAGCTCACACTCTTTTTTGCCTCGAAAACACGGGTCAATTAATTCGAAATTGTAGTCATTAATTAGCAACTAATTAACAATAAATCGTTTGAGGGTTTCCGTAGAGCTACGATCCGATTTTAACTTATGTCTGCAAGCTTGGCCCGTCAAACCAGCTCATACCAGTTTTCACCATGAAAGCATATGGCAATTAATTCCAAATTGTTGCAATTAATTGGAAACTAATTAGCAATAAATCATTTGAGGTTTACCTTAGAGCTACAACCCGAATTTAACTTATGTGTGTAGTGGCGTCGCGTCAAGCGAGCTCTAATCCGTTTTTGCCACGAAAATGGCGGCAATTCGGAGTTGTAGCAATTAATTAGCAATACATTATTGTCACGTTTCATTCTGGTTTGCTGACATGGCTGTTTCAGCTTGACACTCCTAATTTTGTCGGTTTAATTTAAAATAAGATATCAGAAAGTATTTGTATAGTCAAACTACTGCCAAAACATTGATGATACATCATTGCATTCCTCTTTTTATGATCTATCCATTGCCTGTGAGAAAAACATTGAGTTCCATTTAAAAAATCAAAGATAATTAAATTTCTCGAATACTAAAAATATTACGAACAAATATATCTCTACAACATATTACTTGCCCCTTGACTCCGCATTGCTGAACGAAAATTACATTTCGATATTTTGAACCGTTTAGAAGATATGAAGGTGGCCCACAGTTAGTGGGCCACCTGGAATAAAGGTTCAAACCCACTAAACATAATGACAATTTTATACTGCACGACCTTGATCCTGGCAATAACGAAAGTCTTTGAATTTTCGCCCTCGAAACTGCTTGGACATCTCCATCTACCAAAAACATCTCCAAGTTTCCAGAATGTTCCAAAATATCCCGAATGCGTGGGAAGCTTAGCCACTTAGGAGAGTCAGTTTCGGCCACGTTCCCGCGCAAACTTAGCAAATCACATTAAGCCAAACCACATTATGGCAGACTGTCAAATAGAAAGGGGTAGAATCCAGGGCGAGTGATCAAAGAAACGAGAACCACGATGAAACACAGAGATAAACGTGGAAACTAGAGGCACGTGGAGAGCGGACGTAGGAGCGGAGCGCGATATTGAGGAAGGATCGTAGGCGTCACTTGCGATGTGATTCATCAGACAGCAGAAGTTCATACGCTAGAGCGACCCCATAGGTTACCCGAATTGATTCAAGTCCTCGCAGATTCAAGTGAACTGTGACGTGCAAACACATTCGTGGTATTCTTCATGTCTTCCGGGCTGATGGGCCGTGGTCCAATTGGCTTTGGGATGCCAAACGTTTCGCCC
>BOPP01000083.1:4712385-4797824 GCA_017312745.1 Gryllus bimaculatus
GGGAGGTGACGGAGACGCAGCATGCCGTGTGCGAGGTCAGCACGGAGGAGCTAGTGGCCAAGGCCGAGGCCACGGTTACCCGCGTCCTCAAGGGGCTCTGCAACTCCAGTGAGTGGCCTGCGATGCCGCGCCGCCCCTGCCTTGCACCTCCCCACCTCTATTCCCTGCGATCTTCGGTTCTTCTCTCTTATCGTAAGGGACGTGAAGAAATCAGCTCACTTCTGCGAGAACTTGATGAATGCTCCCGCGAGCGTACGTATAACCTCAAACGATTTTTAAAAGGCGAACTGACGCTTCGCAACGAGAGTCCAATTTCGTGATGACGTTTACAGACTTCGGCCAACTCGATTAACGCAAAACATCCTTCAGCCTGTCCAGCGAAAGATTTCTAACGTATTATACGTCAAAATCGTTTTAATAAATTAAAATGCGCAATTCGTATTTAACTTCCAAACAAAATATCGTCGTTCCCACTGGTCGTTCTTGGTTTTCGTCAACTGCTCTGGCAACACTAGTCTATTCATTCTATTCGTATTAAGGAACAAGATCTCAGACTTCACACAGATGTTCAAAATCCAAAGCAAGGGATGCTCTCCTTCGCGTGTTCCTGTCAGTCGTTCTCCGTTTTGACTCGTCGAACTGGCAGTGTATTTCATTTTTTAAGTGGAACTAATGTGTTTTTAAGAGCATCAAATAGTTCATAAAATGAAGCATCCAGAGAAACAACACTAGTTCACAGCTGAAAAGTGATACCGCAGAAAAGAGCCTGAAAGAAAAATGTATCGAAATTGTTCGCGCTCTTTTGGTCAGAATTACTTTTTAAACATGAACGAGTGTTACATCAATGTATTCCTTTTCTTAATTTTCAAATGTGTGGAAAATACTATTAAAACATAATAACTAAAGGAAGCCTACAGATGTCTCATGCTACTATTACAGGTGGGTCCCACAATGAATTCATTGCAGATAAACATTTTTTTCGATGAGCTTTTTAAATACGAATATTGTTAGATGCAAAATAGAACAACGTTTCATGGCCTGATGGGATCACAGCTTTAGGAGTACACATGTCTAGAAATAAAATTAAATACTTTTTTAAAGTTTTTATAATAAAAATGTTTAAAAGGTTAGATACATCTTTAAAATATTATTTGTAAGTACGAGGAACAAGAAAATGAGCTTACCTTTAGTCAATTAAAGATTTAAAAAAACGTAATCAAAAAATTAAAAAAATACTCGTATTTAGACTGCTATCTTTTTCAGTCTGAAAATGAGATCCTGCAAATTTTGAAATGTTGCAATTATCAAGAAAGTTTAAAACCTCTCGAATGTTTCACTTGTAAGAATTGTTCAGTGGTCTTGATTTAATAACATAAATGTTTTGAAATAATTTAGACTTTCTGGTGTACATCAAGTAATTTCCAGTATCATCTCTCCATTTCCATATAAAATATGGCCAAATGCCCATAATAAATGAACATTTTTGCTTTTGATCATGGAAACAAAAAACTATTTCTGAGATTTTGTTTGCTAACTTGAAAGCAAATATTTTTGAATCTCTGAAATTTCAAAAAAAAAAAAAAAAAAAAAAAGAGCAGATTGTTTTAAAAGAAATTGCAACATTGAAAAAAATCTCCCTGAAAATTTGTAAAAAATAATTTAAAGAAGAAAATTTGGAGTGCGTATTTAAGGAAACTTGCCGTTGTATCTAAATTAAGATTTATGATACCATCTCCAGCAGCATCCGTAGAATGGAGTTTTTCTGCTTTCAAAATAATACTTAATTACGAAAGATAAAAGCAAGGAGAAGAGCGAATTTGCGACATGTCCCTTGTATGAATAGAGAAAAAATTCTTGGATTTCATACCGAAACACCGAAAAATCGATTGACAGAAAAATGTCCGTCTGTCCGTCCGTCCGTGGTCAAAACTAGCGCGTAAACCGTTCAGACGTTTATCTCCGGAATAGATATTCTCCGATTGATGTGAACTAACTCAACGCCCCGCCAGTTCAGAACGGATATTTTGATTTTTCTGGATACTTTACATGAAGCTTCAACAATATTTTCGAAATGTTCTATGAAATAGCTTCAAATTTTTTCTGATTGCACAAAAGACGCTTAAGGAAATGGCATAGGTTGCATTTTCGTTGGTCTCCCTGAATTTTCAGAAATCGTAAAAGTTTAATTTTTTGGCGTCTATAGCTACAATAATGAAGACAGAAACGTTTTCCTTAATGAAATCTGTTCATCAAAAACAGATCGCCAAATATGTTCATGTACAATTTTTCGAAAATATTAGTAGTAGCGAATTGCATAGTATTGCTTGAAACATAGCAATTTTTAAACAATTATTTTCTCAATTAACATCGCAAAAGAACAATATTGATGATAGAAAATTTTCTGTTTAATGAAATCTAATCTACAACATCAATTTTTTAAGAAAGGTCATGTGCTTAAAAAAACGTTTAGTTTTTTCAAATTCGAATTTCCCGCTCGTCGTTTGCTAGAATGTTTCAGGAGTTATCACGTTTCAATGCAACAACGGAACGCCGCGACTCGGCGGTTTGAAATTCTCATTATATCATTGTTAAATGTTTGTGAGTGTCTCTGATGAGTGCATGGAACGGAGATGTGTTGATGTATTTCCTTTAAATGAATGAATTTTTCACGCCTAATCTGCTGCAATTTGGAATTTGCGGCTTTGCTAGTCATCTGCGGGCACACGAGCGTCGTGTATGTGGACAGAATATAAGATGTGTTAATATGGACGCATGTGTAATAATGTAATAAGGCCACAGATTGCTGTATCATAATTATACGCAACCGTTGTTGACGCGAGAAAGTACGTGCTCACCACTAATTTTCTCCCCGTCTCGACCGATTAGTGGTAATTTCGGCTCGTGATTGTGTGGAAAATTCTTTCGATGCGAGGAATGCTGAAGTGGCAGCGACTGCTTAGTGACTGTAAGCACATTTCAAATTTTCTGCAGGAAAGGGGTTCGCTTTCTTGCAGAATAAGCAATAATCATCATAAATGCTAATCGAATACCAAACGTATTGGGCATTTGAAAAATTGAAATATCAGCAGTCGGCTCGTAAAATAAGGCATAATTGAATTGGATTAAATTGAAAGATAGACTTGGAAACTGGGCAAATCTAGCAATGTCCACGCAAACATGCGCCTCGCCACTGCTCTAGAACTAGTCAAAGTGTTAGAGTTGCTGACGAGAGAACATTAGAAACGAATTATTCGTGTAGTATGACTATCTTCTTAGACTTTTTCCATAATGACGAGGGTTATTATTTTTATAGGCAAAATATACAGGAGACCAATTGTAGGACAGAAATTGTTAGAATTACTATGATTTTTAGCCAGTTTGAAGGTAAGAATAAGAATTCTTAAATCAAATATGTGACGCATAGTAAAGATTGAGGCAGGTTTTGAAGATGAAAATAAGATTGATGGATTTTGGATGGGAGAATTTTGGTGATCCGTAATGGAAATATTTCGTACCCTTTTACTTTCCGTGCATTGATGTCCTTGAAGTGTTTAGTTATTTCTTCATTCGTCGTTGCCGTTGCGCAGAATGGTGTTTGTTTTACGGATGCATAATTGAACTAGGTGACCTTTTGTAAGTATTCCTTGACGTCTTGATTAATCTTCAATATGAAATCAGCTAATATTCATTTGCACTGTGTGACTCCAACGTTGGTATTGGTTTGAGGCAGGACAGAAAATTCCGACGCACTTCGTTCAGGGGCACTGTTCAAAACCCAACTAAGGCGAGGTGTCCCCCACTTAGCGAAAGTTCATTTCTAACTGCTATTAAAACTTATCTCGTTAATCTCGATAATCCTGTCTACTGCACTATATTATGTACTGGCCGGGATCGAGTTGCGTCGGATTTTCCACACTAGCAAGATGGTTAGACGGCTATAGTTACTGTCTGTGAGATAATTGTAGCTGCTTCATACGGAGGTTTTCTGTGATTTTTTCCATCAACACCAGGCATGCCGTATCAGAACCCTAACAATCGAGTCACGGACCGCGCGCGATCTTTCCTTCCATATCCTTGTTACCTCCTATCCCCTTACACTTACTACATCATCTCATATATCGGGAAATTAGAACTTGTTCCGGCTGGATCGGTGCCCCGCTGGCGGAGATACCTAAAAGGGTATCTCCTGCATGTCGACATATGGTTCGACACTGGATATCATGTTTTAACTTACGGGACTGATAACATTAGCGCCCCGAACACGAACATGTAGCTTGACTATGGGCACGTTTTTTTGAACTCTCATTTTGCTTGTAATGCTAAGAGTAGAGGTAAGGGCGAGTTGCTATTTTGTTAGCAATGCAAAAAAATCATACTTTCAATTCGTGTATCGATGCAAATACGTTTTCTATAACTATATGTAAATAGCTTTAATACATATTATGGCCGTAGCTAAAATACTAAACACTTCAATTTTGACTTTTGCCTGTGAAGTATTCAATTTTCTCACTTAGATATTTTTTCCGAATATCTCTGAGATCAAGAATGAAAGAAAACACTGCAATTTTGTGGCGTGTATGTAAATATATTTAATTGAAATCTCATTTTGATTTGAAAATTAAACTATTTAATAGTAGAGGAGAAGTGGATTAAAACAGATGTAGTTGATTGGAAAATATTTGAAAAATATTATATTTTTATTGTTTACAAAACATGGTGTTTGATTCACTGATAAGACGTATTGGCTTATTGTAGTTGTTCTGTAGTGCTGCCGCTGTCCTATTTGTTTTATGTCCCTGTTCGGGCGCCATTGTATTCGCTGACCTTATTGCCGCCCACTTGCAGCGCTTTACCTGTCTGCGGCTTCTGGGGCGGACGCCGAAGCGGGTCACAGTGTCCTGGAACGTCTCAGCCATCGGCACAACCGCACACGAGCATAGCACGACTCAGAGATTTTGTTTCCTGGCTTGCTTGTCCTGGAAAGACCAGGAATAACGTACCTGCTTTTAAATGATTGCGTGAGGATGAATGATAAGAGCACAACTGCGCGTCGCCCGCAGTACGCGCGGACTCCGGTGATTGTCATTGGTCGTTGGCTCGTTATTGTCAGGTCGTAGTGTGTGGATGTATTACCTCGTCGTATGTAGATCCTTCTCCCTGCTCTGCAGGCTCCTCTGTCAGTCGGCAGCTGCACGTCTCTCCCTGGTCGCGTTCTCGTCCACGATACCGGTCTTCAAACGATCTGTGTCTCGCTCCTCGATTCTGCGCAGTTAATTCAGCACCATTGCATTGTCCGTTTATTCGCATTCCGCTCTCTCTCTCTCTCTCACTCTTTCTCTTTCTTTCTTTCGCTCTCTTTCTCTTTCTTTCTCTCTCTCTTTCTTTTCTCTCTTTCTTTCTCTCTCTTTCTCTTTCTTTCTCTCTCTTTCTTTTCTCTCTCTTTCTTTCGCTCTCTTTCTCTTTCTTTCTCTCTCTTTCTTTTCTCTCTCTCTTTTACTCTCTCTTTCTCTTTCTCTCGCTCTCTTTCTCTTTCTTTCACTCTCTTTCTTTTTTCTCTCTCTTTCTGTCTCTCTTACTCTCTCTTTCTCTCTCTCTTTCTCTCACTTTTTCGCTCTTGTGCTCCATTGACTGAACACGAACCAGTTTTTTCACAGTTCATCGCGTACGTGATCTATCGTACGTCACTATCGCTATTGAACTCGCGTGCAATAACACCTTCGCCTCCCTTGAGCCCCAGCGTGACTCTCATTTCTTCTCGTGCACTGTTGCACGACAGTCTACCTCCAGCACTTGAGTCTATCGGTCAGGCTAACTCCTGCTTTCACTGCCCCCCTCCCCAGCGCCCACTTCTCTCGTCTACTCCATTTGACAGTGTTAGTCTGAATCGTCCTCGTCCCGTATCGTTGAAGTTGTTGGTCGGACCTCGTCACGTTTAAAGGGAATCCTCGGATTTTCTGTGAAATGTCGTCTGCGGACACGTGCGTTCATGCCTCTTTCGGTAGTTTCTCTTTCGGACGCATTTGTTAAGTCATGCGGGGGCCTTCCCTATGCAATTTTCAATGTCTCCGACTGGGACAGCCGCCCTCCTAACTCAGCTTCTGTCGCGGAAGGAGAACTGGCCGTACCCCGAACTCGTCCGTATCTGTCGCTGGCATGCCGATGTGTAACAATAATTGCCTTCATCGGGTTACAATCCTCGTCATTCTCATTACACTCATAGCGACCGATTGGGAACAAAATCATTTGCCCTTGGTGGCAGAGACGAAGACTCGAATCAGGCGGGAGAGCAGATTTTTAAAGTTAATTTTCTTCTGGAATTTGATATCTTCTTTTCTAATTATATTTAATAATTTACCGAAACCCGTTGAAAACTGTGTGTGACATACTATTGGAAGTTTATTCTGTGCACTTTTTCTTGAATTTTGGGGTCCCAACATTAACTCATATACAAGATGAATAATGAATATAGGTGGAAACGATCGCTTTTGGCAAGAATTGATAATAAAATCGCTCCTGTGTAATAAAAACTTTTCGCAAAGGAATATAAATTACATATTTTGACTATTACCATCATAACGGAATTACGATTTTGTAACGGAATTTATTTACTACCGTGAAGATGTGGAGAACAATCGCTCGAATTTCTATATTCCTTACTGATCTCTGGAAAACGAGCAGTAAAGCTACATTTATGTCTCAAAGCAAAATAAGAGACCATCTCGACATGCACACAAAGAATCAGAAGCTGGGCTACTTTACTTGTTTGTCAGATTTATTCTTTTAGAATTATACAGTGCAAATAGAAACTAATACATTTGGTACTAATGGTACTAGCACGTTGAATTTCATTGTTAAATTCAATATTATTTTCTTTGCTTATAATATTACGTCATATCTCGAGCGGCAATGAACATTCGCGAAATATATACAATGAGCAGAGTGAAGGGTGACTGAATTTCAAAGAATTCGAAACACGTAACATACTTAACTTGATTTTGTGTTCAGCTCATTTCAGTGAACATTCTACATATTTGAGATTTGACTGAATTGAGGTACCCAAAAATGAGTTGAGGTACTCGAACCCTAGGATCCTGTCAGAGGCGCTGCAGTCAGTGGCAATGCTGGATTTCAGCTAATCTCAGCCTGATTATATGTTCTGACCATCAAAGAACTGAATGGATCGTTTCCCGGCCGGGGCAAAGCATTCTTTGCAGTGTCAAAACCTCTTTAATAATAATAATAATAATAATAATAATAATAATAATAATAATAATAATAATAATAAATTTGTAGATACTATAATCACAAGTAACTTATCATTATCCTTTAAAATAATAATTAATGATAATAATTGTGAAGCGTGGGGTGGCGCGCGCGTGGGCCGCACAGCCGTCTGCCGGCGGCGGTGGCGGCGGCGGCGCAAGTGGGTAGCCTCGGCCGGAGGACGGCGCTCGGGGGACGGCCTGGCGCACGCCCGGGCCAAGGTTCGAATAATGAAGCCTCCGACCTCCGCATCCTTGGCCTCTGCAGCGGCCGCGATGTCACTCCGCAGCCCCTCGCCCTCGCCCGCCGCCTGCGCCCGCGCGCCAAATATGGAGGTGCGACATATTTGAGCCGTTAATTTATTTAGAATGGGCTCGCGCGCTCTGCCCACGAGTGCTTGGGACGATCCATTCAAGCGGGGAACGCAAATGTGATGGGCCGAAACCTCAGAGTGCAGACAGCTTTCACTAAAAGCACACCTTTTTCAGAATTAATCATTACTTGGAAATCAGTAGGGGAGGAAAGTCAAATGGTGTAAAGGTGTTCACAGCAACAGTTGCAGTTCAAAGAGAATATATTTATTCTTGGCAAGCATATACTCAGTAGCCGGATACAATTATTAGTTGTGACTTTACAGTTTCTTTACATTTAGGAGCATGATTGTATGAGTTATTTAGTGAACATGTAGAAAGCGACGTCAAATGTATGTGAATAATTGTGGGTAATAAAACTGAGTGAAAGCTGTTTGTTTATTCGTCACTGTGTAGATTTTGCATGCCCATTATAATGCGCGGCTGAAGGAATCTGTTGAAATTTTAAGAGGGAAATGTGTGGACAAGACGGGGAAATGAATAGAGAGTGGAGTAATGTCTATTTCATTTTAGAATAGGGAATTTGGTACAATATCGGCGCACTTCTTAATGGCACGGAGTTCTTTGTTTTGTAATACTGTGTACATTTTTGGGAAATTCAATTTACTTGTAGAATTAAACGAAGGACCGAGGCTCTACATACACGTTGTAATTCTCTATTCGAGTATACGAGAATTACCGGTTGACTAAACTTAGATCCAGCATTACCGTTGCCACTGTATTGTCTCTGACAGAAAGGTCCTCGAGTTTGAGTCTCAACTGTGATGGATTTTTGATTCTAGCTAGTTAGCTAGGTCGAACTCGGCCCTGACTGGAGGAGAATTCTAGCGGCCGGCTGCTTTGATTGGTAGTTTTCAGTAGGGTTTGCGATTCCAACAGGCGAAAACCGGAGCAGTACACTTACAAACGGGCCATGGACCGCGCGTGATGTTTCTTTTCTTTGCCTTGTCCTTTCCTCACGCTTACTTTCACCACTTATGCTTACATGCACTTCACTACCACATACGTGGGAAGACCAGTCAGAAGCTGAGAGCTTGTTCTGGTCGGGGCGGTGTCCCGCTTGTGGGAGATTCCTGCCTCGGGAAATCCCCGCGACCCTACGTCGTGTACGTCGGCGTCGGATCTCGCCATCCAGCGGAGGAAGATCACTGCCACCTTCCGCGATAAAACATGCACTACATTTCCGGTACTAATGACCTTTGCAGTTGACGATCCTAGAAACGATAATCAGTCAAATAATATTTCAGTGTAACACTAAAAGTAATAGTATAATAAAAATATCATTCTTATTACTGCCCTTATCATTGTTATTATTACTTTTTGGTAATTAGACATACATCTTAAGCGACTAGATAAACGAACGAAAACTATTTCGACGGAGGCGCAGTAAAAATATTTAAATTAAAGAAAAATTCCTGAAAATCCTTGATATATTCTGAATAATTGGAAGATCTATTGAGGTAATTAATTCATATGTCAAAAACCAGGTTTTATGTTATTTCGATTTTTACTTTATTCAAAACTTAGAGTTTCACTTTTTCAGGTCCATTAGACCCAATGATTACAGGCGAAAGTTTTCTAAATTATATAAATGCACAAAAATTTAAAGAATTAATAATTAATAACAAATTTTCATTTTAAATATTACTCTTGAGTGTTAATGAAACCAACCCAATCAACAGATTCAACATTGTATTCTTCTGATACGTCGGATTTTATTAACAGTCGACTGTAAATTTTAAAATGAAAATTTGGTATTTTGTTTAGTTTTCAACAAATGTATGTATTTATAGAATGTTAAGAATATTTCCTTGTTATCATTGACTTTACTGATTCTGGAAAGGCAAAAAAAGATTTAGGAAGCGTTCAAATAAATGTAAAAATCAAAATAATATCAATCCTGGTGTCACTGTAATGTGAATTATCGTAATAGGTCTTTCAATTATTCAAAATGATATTTAAGTTCATATGTGAAATAGTAAGAGCAATACAGTTTGAAACGAAACTTCCAAAATAATAAGATATAACCCAACATATGCCAAAAGCATTTTTTTGCATAAAAGCTAGCCTAACTTAATTGCAATAATAATAATAATAATAATAATAATAATAATAATAATAATGATAATAATAATATTAATTTTAAATTAAATATTTAATTGAGCAACACTTGATTATTTGAAAATTTGATTATTTTCTTCATTTTTGTGTTACTTTATTTTAAACAATCATTTAATGACATTTACCTTAATGGGACGTTGGTGAGCAAGCACAGAAATCTGCTACCTTTCCTAGACGTTTATGAAATAATGTAAGATGATGTAGGTGATGTTTGACGACTATTGCCTACGCCTCTTTCGATATATTTGACACACAAAAAGTGTGAAGTGAACGGAATTCGAAAGCACAACTCAAGCAACTATAGCTGCCCGTATTGCTGTTGAGGTTGGTTCCATTTGTAAGATAAAAAGCGTCATATTCTGCTATCCAACTAAGACGAAGGAGGTCTTCATTTTTTTATTTTTTCAGCTCAGATGATATCAGGGATAGATGGTCTAGGTATCCACTAAATGGTAGATCTCGGTAGATGGTATTGTCATCACAAGGTGTGTTGATTATGATGAAGGCTGTAAGAGATATCGTATCAACTTTAATTTAACTACTGGCATGTATGCACATGTTATTGACGATGTTCCTGTGTCTTTGGAATTTCAATCTAGTGATTAATTATAATGTATTTTGTCCTCACTTAATTTTTTAATTCGAGCCCTTTTTGTGTATTTTTCATGACATTTACAGATATACTATCTGAAGAAAATATCATTAAAGGGTTGAGATGCCACGTCATCTTATTTCTATGTAATGTTGCATTTTGTAATTTTTGACATATTATAGCCGATCAAAATGCGTTAAACACAAGATAAATAAATGCAGTTCTTGTTCGTACTTCGACAGAGGGGGCACGTGGCTGTGATCTAATGAAAGAACCCGCTCGCAGTTCCCCCTGCTTCGCCCTCGCCTTCCGCAAAGCCCCACGCGCTCTCTTGGACCGCGCCCACTCCCCTCCGCCCTCCTCTCATTTCCCACCGCTGGCGCTGATGCCGGAAGCCGTTCGCTCCGCCGACCCGCGCGCCCAGAATAGCCGCCGCGCAGCTTTCTCCCGTACACGCTGAAATACGGCTGGCATCACGACCATTCAGTTCTGCGTATAGTAGCCGCTCCAACATTGGAGGCGTAAACGGAAAGGAGAGCGTGGGATGATGTGGTGGAAGAGAGGGGTGCGCAGACGGCGAGAGTGGCAGGAACGGAAACATGTTGGTCCTTTGGGGAAAGCACCGCTGGGGGGGGACGGGAGATACTGCCGACTGATCTAGCCGTAGTTGTTAATCGACCACACGCTTGCACAAGTACGACTTTTTCGACAGGATTTCGATTTCGATAGTCCTTCCGGCCCTGTCCGACCGTCAGTCTCTGTTCGTCCGACCATCCGTCCGTCCGTCCGTCTCCATCTCTGTCCCTGCATCCGTCTCAGTCGGTTCGTCCGTCCCTGTCCATCCGTCTTTCATCGTGCGTCTTTGTCTATCCGTCCGTCCCTATCCGCCCGTCCGTCTCTATCGGTCCGTCCGTCTCTGTCCGTCCGTCCATCTCCGTTCTTCCGTCTCTTTCCGTCTGACCATCTCTAAGAAAAAATGCCTTAAAAATTGCCTATATTTTATTCAAAATTACGCAAAAATACTCATATTTTAGAAAAATTGTACATGAGCCTACCTCAAGATCAACAACAGTCAATTTCAACAACAGGTTTTATTAAAAATGATATTTTTCTCCAGTATTGCAGTTGTAGGAAGACGCCAATCATTTTTTGGACGTTTGCACTTTTCGAAAAATCTGCAATTTCAACGAAAATGAGACCTGCGCCATTCTTTTAAGCTATCGGAAGACAATGTTTAATCCAAACATATGGAGCCATTTTTTAGGAGATTTTGTAAATGTTTTTGAGACTATGTAAACTTCTCAAAAAAATGAAAATACACATTTCAAGCTCGCAGGTTCTCGAGTGTCTTTAAATAGATAGAAAAATATCAATTTTGAAGATAATCGGCTGATAATCGGCCTTGACTATATACTGTAAAGTATTTCTACAGTATATAATCACGATTTATTCACTTTTTCGTTACCAAGACCCACCTATAAGAATTTTCTATCGAAAATCCACCGTTTTCCGGTGCAGATTACAGTACTTACTCTTCTTACAAAGTAACTCGTGGAAATAAAAAAAAATGGCTGGTCCACGAAGTCGGTGAAGCTAGCATAGCCAGAACACAATGAAATGAGAGGTTAGCGGACCACTCCTTGAATCTCATCATCTGCAGAATCTATCCTCCCCGCTGTCGCGGCGGCCTTCGGAACGCCAGACTCCGATTGCGCCCACATGATGCTCGGCCGTTCGGTTTTCGGTTCTCTCACAGACCGCACGCGATCTTTCCTTCCTTCTTGTCCTATCCGTAACCCTTACTTACACTACAAGGTCTTCAGCTTAACTCGCTATGCATGTCTGGAAACAATATCTCTTGTTGTGGTAACGTATGAATTGGATACCTTTGGCATCCTTTTCACTTTTCGCGACCCACGGCCACATGCCTTGAGTTTTCGGGGTGAGAGAATGTTGTTAACTGTAGTTGGAAGAAAGAGAAAGCGCTTATTCTGTCTTCAACATGCTGCAACCACTTCACTGAAAAGAGTAAACGCTTGTCTCTTGGCAAATGGTGGTCACTTTGAACATTTTTCTCGACGGTCAGTTTTTTGTCATTTTAAGGAAATTATATTTCATAATTTTTTATTAATTATTTTCAATATTTATTAGTTTACCACTTATTTATGTTTAATTGGTATTTTTCATAATTTTATTAAGGCTTTCTTATTTGAGTACTGTTCAGATTCAATAATAATAATAATAATAATAATAATAATAATAATAATAATAATAATACAATATTATTGTTATAAATAATGAAGTGGTTGTCGATAATGTTTCATGAGATATCTTTCTGATTTCTCTATGAGTCGACTTTCATTATATAATAATTATTGTTACGTTGATGTTAATAAATTGAGAAAGTCATAACTTCCCTCCACATCTTCAGTATTACAGTTTTGTTTCTTAAGCATACTGGACCGAATCGCCTAAAGAGACGTTTTGTTTCTTGCTCATGTCTCTGCTCACCCCTCCCCATCCCATCCACTCTGTGCAGCGCAAAAAGCTTCCGGCGTGTGAGCCGAGTACATGCGCGCCTAAGCTCTTGAATGAGAAAAACACAGAAACAAGAAAGTTGCTGCAGCATATAACCTGATGGTCGCCTCCTCCGCTATATCTACGTGCGAAGCACGGCTGTCTTGAAAGGTGGCAAACACACGCGGTTGCCAAATTTCCACAACAAGAACAAGTGCTCTCAGACATGAGTTGCGAGTTAAGCTAATGATCCTGTACATGTCGGGAGGTTAGAGCTTGTCCAGCTGAGACTGCTTAATTAGAGGGCAATACCGCGATGGGGATAACACTACAAACCGTGTAGGTCGATTAATTTCAGTCGTGTAGGTTGGCACCGGATATCACCACACATCGGGAAGAACACTGTATTAAAATATGCACTACACTTACAGGACTATTTACTATAGCAGTTGACGCGACCTGAAACACGAAAAATCAATCAATTGTTCTCCCACAATTTTTATACCTGATAGGCAGTTCTCCTTCCATGATTCAGCTCTGTGTTTCGCCTGACCCGTTAGCTTATGTAGGCAGTTATATTTCCCTCTCCCAGCGTCTAATCTTATTTAGCTACAAAGATTAGGCAGACTTTTGGTCGTCGGCTACAAGAATTCGAGTCGCTTGTTACTTGAAGTTGCGTATGTTGTGTCTCTTTTCCCTTAATCTTAATTGTTAGGTTTCTAACTCCGATTTGTAATTAATTTGTCGCGTCAGTCTTAGGAAAGGGAAGTGAGGGATTGTCCCTCGTCCTAGTCCCATTTGTTAGTTTCCCGTCCATCCTCGTACACGCCTATTTAAATAATTCCTGTTTTACTTTAGAAATGTTGAGAGAGCTCACTCTGTAATGGGTTGCGAATAAGGTTGTGAAAGTACATAGCTATATTTTCGGCAGGTTGTCGGGGTGTCGAGCGACAGTGATAGCTCAGAGGCAGCGATTATTTCGCAGACACCGTCTATGAACAGGACGTTCTAGGGATAGTCCAAACGGTGGAGGAGGATATTGGACACTAGCTACATAGATAGCTGGAATTTAATCTGTGCCGGGAGGACAATTTTACTGTAATGTATGTACCCAACAAAATTATATGAGTAAGTAATGATCTCGAAGAATAATTTCCCTAATTTTGCTTATTACATAATTGCGCAATTGAAAATCCAGAGTAATGTCATACTCATATCCACTAAGTATAATATTTATATTAAATGAACGCAGGGAGTTTTGTGCTGGTATTGTATTGTAAAGGTAACCATGCACATACTCCTCTTCTCTCCCGTGCGTCGTCGCAAGACTTTTGGTAAAAGATCATCGTTAACGGAAGTCTAGTGATTTCCAAACACCCGTCAGCCTCTTGCTCAGGAAGGGATGTTGCGAATCATGAATGTGGTTGCAGGTGGTTAGAACTTACATTATATGAGGGGGCGGTGAAGGGTGCTGAGCGGACGAATGATCTTGCGTGACTTCTCCATTGTAATATAATTATAATACTATTATTTTCATGCATTAATTTATGTAACATAATTGAAATTCCCTGGTTACTTGAGAATCTGCTGTTGGAAGAGTATGAAATGTGTATATCATTGAATTTTCATCATTCTTCATTCAATTGTTCTAGAAATGCATGGTCTTCTGACATATGCTTAGAGTTAGTTACAGGGAATCCGGAAATTCATTTGAGATTATTAGTCAGCCTTTGTAATGCCCGATATTTCTAGAGCTTATTCCTCTGTTAAAATATTTTTAGATGACATTCGAGTTACAAGATGGCGTCGGAAAGGCATTTGATATAACCTGTTCATTCCCAGACATGACCAAGACGTGACCCAGGCGTGACCCAGGCATGACCCAGGCGTGACCCAGGCGTGACCCAGGCGTGACCCAGGCGTGACCCATGCGTGACCCAGGCGTGACCCAAGCTTGACCCAGACTTGACCCAGACTTTCCCAGTCATGAGTCAAACCTGACCACATCTGACTAGACTTCACTAGATCTGACGTATGGGGCAATACAGAAAAGCTAGGCCAGACCAAATAAATTAGAAAACTATCTAGAACGAGAACGTCTGTGCTCTTCTGTAGCACCATTGTTGTGTTTTTGGTCTACAATTACATTTTGGTGTCCAATTAAAATATTAATTCATCTTAAAATTTACTAAGGAGAAAATACGTATATTTATTTTTTACACAATAGCATTAACGTATAATACAAGTAGAACATCTCTTGATTCATAGCGGTCTCGAAAAATGTCAGTTGCTGTTGAGCGAAGCAATTTTGTAGAGCGTGTTTCACATTCCTTCCTCGAGGAGGAGTGAACGAGATCGTGCAAATTCGAAATTTCTTGATCCACTGTAGTTGTGATGAAAGACGTGCAAAACTATACTTTTTGTACTCCGATGACTTTTTATGAAAGTCATTATACAAAGGGCAACAGACGATTATGATTTGTGGGCGTGGAGGCATGACACACTTCTTTATCTGCCACTGCGCTAAAGAGGTGCGGTGTTCTGTTGTGGGTACTTGTACGCAGTGTTCCTCTACGTGTTCCTGTACGTGTCTGTGGTGGACCATATTTAGAGGACAGTCGTGAGTTGTTGTAACAAGTGACGCGTCTGGCCAGTTAATATCTATAGCATACTTATTGTTACAAATTTTAAGAAAACCTATCTTCAAAATTTCTTTTAAGATGTTAATTTGACTGATCCTTGTAATACATAGATTTGAGATCGTCAAATAATGGAGAATATTCCAATCATACCCAAATAAGATGGTACTTCTGCATTCGAAGCACGAGTGCATTACCCCTTGTAGCCTAGTTTTTAAAGTAGATACGTTTTTTTTTCAAAAAATTTGGAATCACGAGGTAACCCAGGGTGATTTAGTGCTCGAAAGACTCCAAAGATCTCGAAAGACTCCGCCAGAAATGCGGGGCTGTCAGCCGAAGTCTGGAAACAATGGACAACCTCGAACGCCTAAAGCCGAGGCACGGTATCGAACCCACGACTCTTTGAACCGACATAATTATAGCAAGTACTTTCCAAATGTTACTATTGACGCAGTGGTGTCATATAATGCGTTTGGGTTGACACTTAGCATAGATTCTGAGAACGCTATTCACGTGTTACAAAATTTGTTGGAAGGGATGGGGATTCGTCGCGTCAACTCTATTCGTAGATAATAGGTACATGAAATATTAAGTAAGTTGTCGCTGTTCATTGACCTAAATAAGTTTTATGAATTCTTATTCCCCAACAACCACGCCTTACTGGCCTCGCGTACTGAGGTCGTTGTGTTTGACTTCGTGTTTATTTGACGTGTTCTCTGGATTCGGATCAGTGGCGCGGTAAGGGCGAAAGCATCGGGGCGGGGCCGGAACTTTCGTCGACATGTGACATCGCCTGCGATCAGTGGGTCAACCGAATTCCGCGTGCGTCGGGCGCCTGTTCCCGATCGCCCGCCGAGGAGAGCCAGGCCGCGCACCCGCGGCGGCGGAGGCGGCGGCAAGGCCGCGCGGAGGTCGCCCCCGCCGTACGTTGTGGCGAGGTGACGGAAACGTGGCCAAAACCTCGCACGACTTCCAATTGAGATGTAAACTCCTCTAGGAGTCGCACGGATATAATTACGCTATATTCGCCTTGTCGCCGTGCTGAGCTTCTATAATTACATTTCAAGTGTTTCCTGCATCGTAATTGGCGGCCTACCATTTCGACTTCATAGCTAAGAACTAATGTTTTATTAAATGGTGTTTAACAGGTTGGATTCCAGGCCGAGGCGGTCTATTCGTTCAACGGATTAAACATAATACAATAATCATGATTACCTGGCATTTTGGACGAGATAGAGGTTATTGACATTTATGAAAGAAGGGACTACCTCTGGGTATATTTTAGATGCTTTAAAGAACGGACAACAAATATCATGGATAATTCGCTGGTGCGTTTTGCCATGTCTCTCGTTACATGTAAAACAGTTTCATATTGCGAAACATTAAATTCAGCTACCATCACGTACATGCGAATGCCAGAAATCTGGTATTTAAATAACGGGAATAATTCTGGAGATCGAACACGACGATCAAAATCGTAAATAAGTTTTCAATGGGTTTGAGACAATGCTGTTGGCAACTTAATTTGTTTCGTTTGACTGATTGTAAGGTAAAGTCTGATATCAAATTTTTAGTGTCATGAAGTGTAATACGCATACCTTTTAAACTATTATAATTGTAATTCATACCTCATCACATAAAATAGGTTATATATACATTATGAACGAAAAAATATTTCACTAGCATACACATCACACCTTACTTTTTCTTCATTAGCAACAAGTGCACTGCACACATACGTAACAATGTTTCAGCACACTGAATTAATCATCGTACTTTTCACAACAGATATACAGGTGTACGTACTATTCCTCTGCCAAGACTACTGATCGAAATTCAAACTTTAATTTAGATGTTTTGGCCACGTTTTCGCCATTTGGTCCCACCGTGACCGCCCAGCGCCTCGTGAGGAGCGGCGCGAGGGCCAAATACCGCCTCGGAAATTAGGACAACCGTTCGTTTGTCAGCATTGAACGTGAGTTGCACTTTCTCGGGGCAGAAACGCACAAGTGTCTCCACTCGATGAAACTGTGGAAACAGAACGCTCTAATTATCGTGTTATAAACAGAGTGCAAATTGATAAATTTCTTTAGAAGGGCGAGTGTTCAAATATAAGCAAAAACAATCAAATAGAGGGGAAGGGGTCTCCTTGCTCCCGCTGTTGAAGGACCCTTAACCTCAATAGCTAATGATATATATAAATCCAACAGTCATTTTTTCAATAAGAAATGGATTCCTGGAAACAGAAAGCCCTCCACGTTGCATATCCTACTGCAGTTGCCAATCCAAATGTCGACGGGGAAATGTACAAATTGCTCAGCATACGATACTTGTGCCCTGAGAGTGAAGGTTTTATGGTGGCAATCCAAGACCAGGTTGTCCCACCGAAGGACTATCTTAAATACATAATTAAAGACCCAGAACCACATAGTGATGAGTTCCAAATGTGTGGGCGGGATCATGAAACCATCCAGCATATCATCTCAGGTTGCAGCCTAGCCCCAACAGACTACAAAACGAGACACGATCTAGTGGGCTGGATCATCAATGCCAAGCTCGCTAAGAAATACACACTCCTGCGGGACACTGATACACCGTACTACCAACATCACCCAAGAACAGAGCTTGAAAGCGAGTCCCATAAGTTGTGCAGGGACCTCAGTATTCTGATAGATAGAACAATCCAGCAGAGTATACCAGATGTTACGCTCTGGGATCAACCTGCCAGGAAAGTTTGGTTTATTGGTTTTGCAGTTGTCAATACCAGCAACATGATGACAACATATCATCCAAAAATCGATAAATACTGAGAACTAGCATATACAGTGAGAGAACAGTGGCACGTTGCAGACGTTAAAACCGTCCCAACTGTCTTGTCAGCAACTGGAGTCGTACCAAAACTTCTTGGCAGATCGTTAGACAACCTAGATATGGACAAGAGTATTATCATCGTTCTTCCAAAATCAGTCATCAGTGCTCATTGGTCAGGAGGTTTATGGGAGGATATGTGGGATTCTGAAGCTTTTAAATTTAGCTATTATATTGTAATTTCAAGTTTGATATTTTATATTGTATTATATTTGCTATAGAATGTTGTAAAGGTAAGACCCCATTACCTTTCACACTTTTTTATTATCTGCGGATGTGTCGAATAATATACGCACGTGTTGCCTCTGTCCACTCCGGCAAACCGCATTCATTACCTTGCCAGTAAACCCAGTACCCATGAAACGGGACCAACAAACATTCTCACATTCTCCATTCCACAATGCAGAGTGAATGGTGGCGAAAATAGTGAAAAAATATCGTTCCCGTTTCTGTAGCAGTATGAATGAATACTAGCAATTCCCCAGGGAAAGTTTTATTTTCAAACTTACTTGATTTGAACATTTCATAGTGAGAAAATCGTAAATGTTGCACCTAGAAATGTATTAATGGTATCCCTGGCAGGATCAATCTAACACTCCCTATCCGCTGGTGGGAGACACCTGGTTGGCAAAAACCTCGCTAACCGACGCGTAGGTCGCGCCGGGAGATAGACGCCGGATCTCTCTATCCACCGGGGGATGACCATCGCGACCACGCAAGGGAAAAATGAATGATTTTAACGGGCTTTCAGTTATTTTCCATATTTGGTGCATGTTGGAACTCTTTTGGACGTAATTTCATTCGTGGAATAGTTTTATTAAATACCACTCGTGCTTTGGAAATTGTCAAATAAATCCCCTCCTTGTTTGGCGAGTCGGGGCTTTATCAACAATTTCTATTATATTGTGGTATTACCTATGATAAATTTTCACTCAATTTCAGAATCTGGCAGTATTGAGTACACCTGGAGTGATAGCGACACGCATACTAGCTCATTTTCGTTGTTCTTGCTATGGAGACCCCCCCCCACATCAGCATTAAATTTAATTTATTATTATGTAGACTGTACATGTCAAAGACGTTTTCACTTTCTAAGACTTTTAAATTTAAAGATGAGGTCTTCTCCTCAAAACGTAATTGACAAGAGTATAAATACCTACTATTTATTCATGTAATAATGAATTGTGTAAATAATTTTATAACATAAATATTTTTACACTAAATTAGACGCTGTAAACACATTAATGTAATTTAAGATATCCTAATATTCAGTGCTATACATGTCTGAAGCTGTTCCAAGAAAACCACAGAACACCAAACTTCACTGGAAATCAAAGGAACTTTATGGCAGGCTTGCTACAGCGCTTTGAAGTGAGCATATCGATATAAATAAATCGACTGACTGATTAAGAGCCGCTGGACTTTTGTGGTGAGACGGAAGGTTTTGTGCTGGCCATTCACGATTAGGTAGTGATCACTAATAACTAAAGGCGATACATTATGAAAGAGAACATCAGTGACAAATGTAGCCTGTGTAAGAAGGCCACCGAATTTATTCAACACATCTGCAGTAAATGATCTAAGCTAACACAAAAAGATAATTTACAATGTCACAACAATGAAGGACTTGAACCAGCTTCAAGAAGTCGATACATGCCCTTGAATATTAGAATTAACGGTCTTGTTACGGAAAGTTTGGGGCCTGTAAAGGAGAAACATCATCTACATGCGTGCTATTTCAGAGCCATGCAGAAGGCCATACTGTCAACTACTAACATCGTGCGTTATCTCTCTTTGTCATTGAAGCGGAACCAGAGTGCACTGGAGCAAGAAGAATTTGCATGTCTCACCATATGTGCTGCCGCTCTGTCCTTGAGTATTGACACTCCAGACGAGCGGGGAAATTGGGAATTGTAATCATAATACTAATCACTTTAATAATAATAATAATAATAATAATAATAATAATAATAACAAAAACAACAATTAGAGTGAGCCGTGTGAATTTTCCGTACTTGGAAATCATCAACAATTTTAAAGTGAAAATAGATTCATGCTCGAGACCAACTACGAATGTTTGTCAATCCATACAATGTAGAAGTCTGCTCCAAAATTGTGATAGAACGTCCAGAACGATTTCATTGCGAAGATTACGGCATATGAAACAACTTCTTGAAACGACGTTCTTTTTCTTGGGGCACAAAAAGCCTGTTTTAACCATTGTTTCCTAGTGACCCCACCAGTATTGTTTTCTAGTGATACACGATGGAATGCAGCGTAACGTCCGTTACGGATTGCACACGGACCTGCTTCTTTCTCTATTCCATAATAAGCGGGCCTCTATTTTTGCGTTTTAAATCTGTTTGATCACGGGCTGAGGCGCGGTGGCGGCTCGTTCTCACGTTGCACGGTTGCACAGCCCCAAGATAATCATTAAATCCTTATCCTACGTTAGGAATATATATTTCCACGTAATGACACTCAATAATTGAGATATCGCAACCATTTCAAACTATTAAATTAATTCGAAATCAAAGCGCGCTCATCGGGCGCTCGCTGGCCTCTAGTTGCTAGCAAGACAGTGCATCGACGTGTGACGTCACGCTCACATGAACCTGTAACACTGCGAAGCGCGAGCCATCTGACCAGCCGCGCATCTGTTTATGCGTCAACATTGCGAGCATTTTAGTTATTTGTACGTTAGGGAGAGTGCACAAATTCAATTAATTTTTGAACGGTATTGAATGCATTATTTATTACGTAAGGAATTTATTTTAATTTGATATTAGATTTGTAAATATAAAAAGTGTATTTCAAAAGTTCAGTTTCTTTGAGGAAAGACAATTTCTTTGGCCGATTTGGAAGACTATTCCTGTTTGTCTCTATTGCGTGCAGTGCTCGGCAATGGTTGCAGTAGGCCTACGAGTGATTGTGTATTAGTTCTCGCAGTGCTTGTTCGTGTAGTCGTTTTCCGTCGGTACGCGTAGCCGTGTTTGTGTGAGTATTCGAACTACAATTAGTTTTTGTGATAGGTTATATGTGTCATCGCACTTGCTGCTTGAGAACTGGGGCAGACAAATCTGCTTCCTCAACAAAGTATGAATCTCTTCAGAGTTTGTGCAAATTTTTTTGTGTTTTTTAGGGTTCGTGATGATTAGGTATGTTCAATATTTATTTTCCAGATATTAGACAAGTATTCAAAAAACTAATTTAATAAAAATTGATCATCTGTCTTGAAAGTGTGGAGTCGGTTTCCCTGTGATCATATATTTGCATTTCGTGACAATTTATTTTCATTACTAGAATATAATATCAGTTCACGTTCTATTGCAGAAATAATAGAAATTATTAGACCTGTAAAAGCTATTCCAACTGTTCAATTTTTAAAAGACAAAATGTAAAATCAGTATAATGAGCAATTATAGAAAAATCAAGAATCCGTTTTATAAAGTGGTGATATGGGTATGATTGGAAAATAAATTTGTTGTGTTTTCCCTGTAAATTGTTTGGAGGCGAGAATACGTAAACAAAGAATGGGTTTAAAGAATAACGAATAGTATTGGGAATCTCTTCTATTCGATGTTTAACGATGTAAAATTTTAAGAAGGAACATGAATAATCTCGATCATGAATAAAAACAATTTGCAGTTATCATAATGCAGTTAACCATTTGCAGTTAACCATTTGCAGTTAACCATTTGTCTAATTTTACTATTTCCGTCATTCAGGTTACATTAACATAGGTTATATTATTAAGGTGTTGAAGAGGATCGTAGGTTATTTCAATTCAGGGCATTTTAAGGAATGGTGACATGTCTGATGGGTTTTTTTCGTTGAAGGCGTTTTTGATGGGTTATTTTATTTCAGAGTACTGCTCGGCGAATGGTTATTTGTTAAGGTGAAAGTAGTATTGCGTGTGATGTGTATGAGTGGTGGGAATAAGATATTTTTTTTTAAAATAACTGAAACATTCAGCAGAATTACCAGTCATTGAAGACGTATATGAAGTCAGTTATTCATGTGTTAGCTTTTCTTAGTGCTGATTGTCCTGATGTGACAGAGGGTGAATGTGTCAAGAGGATGACGTTTCGTATCTGTGTGGGGTTGTTCGATTGAAGATGTGGCGATGTGGTTTAACGGAAAGAGAAAAGGAACGTTTGTTCTTTGAGTATCGCAGCCGTGTCCTTCAAGTTTTGTATGTCTCTGTCGCAAGTCAGTTAACGTGTTGAATGTTAATATCAAGGTACCAGCTGACAGGTGCAAGCCTGTAAGTCAGTCTGATTATCCCGTTCTGATCAGCAAGTTGTAGTTTGATTGGAAAGATGAGGCCCATGTCTCATTGCCGTCAGTAATTACTTTAATTGATATTGGCTTGTAATATTTCCGGTATATCTAAAGTTTGATCTGATGTTTCAGGGTCTTGCTTGATGGTCATGGTGGTCAGTAGGACGTTGATGGTTCGATATACTTTTTGGGTCTGTCCTTGATGTGTAGAGTGCACAGTAGTTTCCGGTCGACGTCAGTCCAAGGTACCTCACTTATTTCCATGTAATGTCTGTGTCGTTGACTCGGATGAAAGCTATCGACTATTGTACCACTGAAATAATGTCGCTTGACATGTTGAAGCACTGATGGTGATTTGATTTTCTCTGGCCCAGTCTGTAAGTAGGGCAGCCGCTTGTCTAATTTTCATACTGCACTCTTAGTTGAGTGGTTGTTAACACTGTGTACCAGGTCGTCTGGATATAGGTGGTTGTTTACGTCGCCGGAAGGTGAATATGCCATTGACGCTATAGTATATTATTGAAGGGTTATGAAATGGATGCGTCTGAGTGTTTCGAAATAAATGAGATTAATAAATTCTTGGACTTTTTAATGAAATTCTTCTGTAATGTTGGGAGTAGGAGTTTTGTCCTTCAATTTACGTCTATCAAAATGTATTTTCACAGAAACTATTTATTCATATGGTAATATTTGAATACATCATACAAATATGAACTCCTCTCAAGAATTACTATTAGATAATGCCATATTTCTTAACAACATAGGGGATATTATAATGGTCAACTAGGTTATTCTTTCGACAATATTGTGAGTTTGAAAGATTGAAGCTAAGTAGTCAACTAGTGTTTGAGCATTTCATTTGAGCTTTCTGGTTACCATATTTTAAGATATGAATAATGGATTTGGCGACTAGCTACAGAGGGAAATGACATTACGAGATTACTCCTCTCCAGATCTTCACACGCATAGCCGAGGCACGCCTTCATAAAAGTAATTGGCGACACTAAATTTCATTCCAATTGCATCATGCGTGGAGCGCCAACAATGTCTTCTACGCTCGTGTCCCATCCTTGTAGGGCATGAAGGATAAATTTGTAAATTGTACAAAAACAACTAACCTGTGCAGCAACTAGTGGCGCTGCAAGTAGTGGCGTGAAGCAATAAAGATGCTGCTGAACAATACTACACAAAATTGTCATAAATTAAATATTTTAATAAAAACAAACACACGTGTTCTCATGAATACTGGAATAACGTGGTTTTAGTACATTACATTACATGGCATTAAATTTATTTGACAAAAGTAAAATAAAATTATTCATTAATTACTTGCTGCAAGTCATGGGACGCAGTTTACAATACTGTTGAAATAACGATAAATACATTTCTTTTTTTGTTTCAACAATTTCATTTCATTTTAATACTTGCTTTCTTCTTCAAAAGGAAAAATAAATATTTCACGGAAAAGCAATTCATAGATAACAGAAGGGATTAGGATATCATGTAAAAACAAACGAATTCTTTCTTTCATTTCTAAGCATCATAACGTATCTCAAAGTTTCCTCCTCTATTTTAAAAAATACAAATCATTGTTAAGAAAAGTCACATGGCAGGCTAAAATCATGAAACATGACCAGGATATTTTGAACTCAAATAATAAAAGAAAAGCAATGTGGAATATAGTAAAAAAATCGACCAAATGAACTAAAATCCTTGTAGAGAATGTAGTTTTAAAAGATAACGATATAAATGTGAACGATCCGGCAAAAGTGATCAGGCAACAGTGAAAAGGTAACAGAAATGAAATTCAAAATTATCGACCAATTTCTCTTTTGTCAGTTTTTTCAAAAATATTAGTGAGATTTTTTTACGTACGCCATCCAGTTTCCTTGATCCTCGAGCAAATGCTGAGTTGGCCCCTTGTTTTGCTTCTGGACATAAATATTAACTTCTCCCCATAGCACGTCACACACAGTTTTTAACTGTTTTGACATAAATAAATAAATAAATATATAAATAAATAAATATATAAATAAATATATATGCCCTCTATGAGAATAGGCGTATTGTCACAAACACATATTTGCACTTTCCAGTCCGAGTCGAAAATATTTGATTTTGGATTTTCTCGGATTCCTGGGTATCTAACAAAACCATAGGCCGCCTCTTAGGGTCGAGGCTGCATACTTTTCTTTCATTTTCTGCGTGCATTGGAAATTAATAAACGGATATTTGCAACGCTGATTACGTCAATCCAAAAACGTGCATCACCACAATTCAAACTGGTTTCAAAAGATCCTGCGTGCTCATGGAGGGATAATTGAGTGTACTACTTCCTTCATCCACTAACAATACCAATGTAAGGCGTGAAGTAGTACGATTGTGAAGGCATGCGATAACATGTTTAGTTACCAGCGGTTTTACGAAACGATCCTCCCGTGAACCGATTCTGAAAGCATTTCACGTCAAACCCGTTATGTAGAAGAATTATAGTTTATAGAAATTTGAACTTTTGTATTTTTTTAACCGATTTCAAAAAAGTCAACAATTCGTTTGGTATACGTTTTCCTATATCTTCCGACACAATTTTCACAATTGTACCCCAATTTCAATGACGCTTTGCGTTAAGTATACAATATCGTGATGGTAGAATGGGACCAATGTAACGAGATTCTGATAAAGGAATCGAAGGATATCATAATAAATAATGGATTGGTGCAACACTAACGTGTAAATAATACTAGCAGCGACACCATACATAGGATATTTCCGAAAACCAATATTTGCCCATTGGGCTGGCTCAACATGAAACTGCAAATTTGAAAGGAATTTGAGAGTTCGGGCTACATAGCTCGTATATTTCCAAAATTTTGTAAAAAAAGGCTCAACATTTTCTTGTAAACCAAGGCTCAAGACTTTCTCATCTACTACGCACGTACGTTGTAAAGAGAAAGTATTGCACTGTACCTTAAGTCAGAGAAACTCGTACTGTCGAACACAGATATCGAAAAGTGGATAAATCTTGTTCCTATATGTAGTTACAGCAAATTACTTTCTTTCACACTTTGTGCAGTCAGAATCTACATATTGAGGATCCGCGATACCGAAAAATTGATTGATGCAAAAGTCAGTCTGTCAAAAATGTGTCATATTTTTTTTACTAAAATGTTTACTAGGAAAGAGAAAAGGAATGAATAATGAAAAGCACTTAAAGTAATGATAAATGATTTCAAAGGTGCATTTAATCTTTCAAATCATGAATAAATTTAATATTTAAATCATCATTACCAAATCGAATGCTAACTGTAGGTTCCAAATATAATTCTTTATTTTGAAGTGCTTTTTAAAAAGCAACAAAAAACAAAACAAAATAAGCATATTATTGGAACAATAGGGAGAGAAATAACACACGGATATTAAAGTGGGTGTCATGGAAAATGTCTCTTGGTTGCAGAAGAAATAGAGGAACGTTTTCGGAACCTAGAGGCACAGATGGAGAAGACGTTGGAAGCACATCTGGAAGCGCAGGTGAGATCATGAATGGCCTCTTACTTAAGATATTCAGTAAAACTTGCTGAATGCGGAACGTGTATAATGCGGAAATCTGTGTAATGTGAAAATAAATAGCGATCCTGCCAGACATAAAATTTACAGTATTACATTGCATAAGGCGGAATTTTTTTAATATGAAAAAATACTTGTTTCTTATAATTCCGCATTGAACAATTTTTACTCTATTAGTATTGATATCATACCAATGTCATGATATTTCACATCATATGATATTTCTGCTATGAGAACCTACGTTATTTAATAAGAGGTCCGATACTAACTTCTCCGACTCTCGTCGATTAAATTGAAATTTTTTTTCTGAACAAAAATTATAACACAGAATGTAATCGTTTGGGCCTGCGAACTCGTTATTGCTAAAACCAAGACTTTTTTAAAATATTTATTCTAAATGTGGTTACAGTAAGATCTCACTCATCATCGTTAATTAAAAATGTGTGACTATGCATGCAAAAATTCAAATTAATTTATATGTTTTGGGAATCGAATTTTATCGTCTGCGTAAGTAGAACTTGAGTCACTTCAGACGTGAAGCACACGAGAATGCGGACGAAATTATGAAACTGCTTGCTGCACAGTCACAAAGTTATGCTTGCTCATTGATAAAATACCAACAGATGTTCTTGTATCCCCAGCGCCGCGCTGACGGCCTCTGATCGAGGATATTGAAAGTTTTCTTACCCTTCATAACTGAAATCTTTTGAGAATCTTGAAGTTAAAATAACAAAATTCAAGAAGAAAAAGCCTTTTCCGAATTTCAAGTTAAATAAAGAAAATTCAAGTTGATGAATATAATATGGACATTGTGATTTTTTCTGGAAACTATTTTACATTTTTAAACAAAAGAGTACAATTTATATTTTAAAAATAGAAAGAAAATATCCGCACCAAAATTTCAATAACGTTATTATACTCGTGGAATGCTGCAAGATATGATTTAGAAAGCAGTGTAGAAAATTGAGTGTTGTGTCTTCGAACCTCTGAAATCAGATGCATCACGATATAAGTCATGAGTGATTCTCTATTATTAAATCGTTATGACATTCTCGCCAACGGAAACCAATAATATAATCCTTGGCGAGAAAGCTTTCCAGCTCATTAGGCCACATCGTCTATCTGGGCTCTCGTTCCTGTACAGGGTGCTCACTTTCTGAAAAAAGGAAAGGAATTTCATTACTCTGAAAAAGCAGGAAAAATGAAGAAACTTGTTGAAGAATTTTTAGAACGCAGGGACAGTTTTGAGACTGTTAGATAACCAGAAATTATTTCTCAAAAAAATATCCCAGCAAAAAAGTGTGACTCAGATTTTATTTGTTGAAGATTTATTTTTAACTCGCCGTGCGCGAAACAGGGTTTCTCACGCTTGTTTTACGTGTGCAAAACAGCTAATTTTTTCACAGTGTGCAAAACATCGCGAAGCGTGTAGAAAACATCTGTAACGATTCACAATTGCCTTTCGTCTTGACGATGTCTTTGTTCATTATTTTCAAACAATAGTGTTACGACACTGAGTGGAATCCATTTACTTTTGTACAAGTAAGGCATTTCTAGATATTTGATACTTAATTTATATTCCTTTACTTGATGCACTGTGTTTGGCTCACGGCGTATTAAAATAGTATACGCAACACGGGCGCGATGTGATTCCCGCACTCGGCTCTTTG
This sequence comes from Gryllus bimaculatus, assembly GCA_017312745.1. NCBI lineage: Eukaryota > Metazoa > Arthropoda > Insecta > Orthoptera > Gryllidae > Gryllus > Gryllus bimaculatus. The sequence continues at coordinate 4,740,275 of BOPP01000083.1, forward strand.
TCGTCCGAGCTAGGCTCGAACTACAAACTCGACTCGTACGGGAATCACTTGTTTCGCGCCCTTGTTATGTAAACTAAAATTTTCATTTGTACTTTACAATAGTGAAAGGAGAGAGCTGCCAAATTAGAATGAAGCTTGCTTTAATATTTTTTTTTACCTGTGGAACTCTCTAGAAAAATCATCAGCAGGAAAAATGCAATTAAAAACCGTGAAATGTCAATGAAATGCTTGGAGGAACAGCGTGTGAAGCGCGTTGTTTGTTGCGGCAGGTGGGGCGCGGTCTGCGCGAGCTGAAGGCGCTGCTGCTGGGTGTGGAGGAGCGGCTGCAGGAGCAGGACGCGGCGGGGCGGCGCGCCGTGCGGCGGCTGGCGGCGGCGGCCCTACGCTGCGACGCGCGCTCCCGTACCCGCGGCCCGGGCCCAGGCGGCGACGCCAAGTGAGGGCGGCTCCTCCTCCGCCTCAGACTGCCTCGCCTCTTGATTCTTCTCCTCATCATTCTTTCTCCCCCTCTTCCTCTCCTTTTCATCCTTCTCCTCCACTTCTTTCTACTCCTTCTTCTCATCCTGCTTCTCCTCATCTACCTTATTTTCCTAATCATCCTCTTCCACCTCCTCTCCTTTCTCCCTCCCTGCTTTCCCACTTCCCACCTTTCTCTCCTTCCTTATTTTCTACCTCGCCCTTCTCTCTTTCATCCCATTCATCCTTCTCTTCCTTCCCCTCCCCGCTTTTCTCTCCCTCTTCACTTTCTCTCCCTTCTCATCCTCCTTCTCTCCCTCATTCTTCTTCACTCCCCACTCCGCTTTCTCTTCCACTCACTTCTTCACTCACTCCTCCTCGTTCTGATTCTCTCCGTCTTCTTTTTCTTTGATGCCGTTACAGTTCAGGTCTGTTTCTAGCTGCACGTGTCTTAACCCACCCTACTGGTACTACTAACTTTTGATGTAATGGTGAGTCACTGAATTGGGAAAGCAATCGCCTACAAATAAGGTATGGGGAAAGCCGAGAATGGGAATCGGGGCAGCATGGGATAGCTTGAAGGCGTTTTCGTTGCTCCTACTTCGATCTAGAATTCTTGAAACAACAGGAAACTCATAAACGACCTTTGGACTCACGTAGAACGTAGTTCCTATAAACGCACAATTTTTTCCAAACACTTCAATAACTTACTGTCAGTTTTGAAAACTAACCTTCAAGTCGGCTCTAATAACGATCGACAAATACTAGCTTCAGCCATCATTTTCATAAAATCTTGTCTCCGTACCCGGAATCCAGACGAGAATAATACAAAAATTAGGTGGAGATGTAACAGTACATGTTAGAAAATAAAAACTCAAAATTATTCACACTTTATCCCCAGTCTATTTCACGAACTGAATTTTTGTTCGTTGAGGTTCTGGAAAATGCCCAGTTATTTTAATAATATTACTTTATTGGTCACCTAAAAGCAATCACAATTGAAAGAATGACTTTTGGCAATATAAAACCAATACGGCAGTATTATCATAATGGGTAACTTTAATTGTGTTTTCGAAAAAATGAGAACAACGGTCTATGATTTCTTATCTATTTTTAACTCCCTGAACTTGCAGGTCTAGAGAGATAGTCAAACTCATACTCTTCAAGCGATGAACGTTAGATTTATGAAATCATTGTTTCAGATCGCCTTAAAGCAGTTTATTAAAGGACAGAAATCGGCTCTGAGAATATCGAGACATGATTTCTTCTACTTACTGTGTTCACTCATATGCCCTAGATATCATCATAAACTTATTTCTGAAAGATATTTTAAATCATTTCAACCCAACGTATTTTCTTGGTGACGGTCTCCGAGCCCCACGTGATGTTATTTAACGTACAGGTAATCGACACCTTGTTTTGTCTTATTTTTCTCTGAGCGTCGGTTTGGTATTTTTCTCTGAGCATCGGTACATTTTTAATCACCTCAGGTATGTGAGGAATTATCTCTGGTTTCTATCTAATGTCCTTTTTCCCCTTCAGGAGGGACTGACGTCGAGTTATGCGCAGAAGTTATTCTTTCTTTACGGTGATGAGGTTGATTCGAATGTTTTTGTTTCCATAGTTAGTTCACTGTTGTTGTTTTTAATCTTCTTTGTAGAAGACTAGCTTGCTAGTAGTACTTCTCTGTTCCCACCTGGACTTCACATATGTCGTTCTTCAAGCCACTATGCAGTCGTCAGCTCGTTTTTGCCAGATGTTCAGAGACCTCAACATCTGTCGCGGTCCTTGTTGACGCGGGTGATGTCAAAGCCGGTATGGATTATGCTTATTAGAACACTTTTCAACGGAGGTTTGCTCCTATATCCTACTGTCAGAGGAGGCGTCTGTGTCTCTAATAACTCGAGTTCTGAGTTCTTCAGTTGATTGTTAAGTTGGTTCTTCCACCACCTCTCTGGGGACCAGTACAGCTGATTAACTGACACCATCTCGATAAACCTTATCCGAATTTATCTTCCAGTCGCCTTATGCAGACCCCCATGACACAGCTGTTCATTGAGATGTAGTCTAAATGGATTGTTAACACACTCTTAGAATACCATAAGTCGATTTAATAGGAATGTGAAGGATGAGAGTGGATTTGGGTGTGAAAGATTTCGATTTTCCACGCGAAGTCTGTATGACACCCCATACGCCACACATTATTATTATTATTATTATTATTATTATTATTATTATTATTATTATTATTATTATTGTAATCATCCTGCGCCGGCGATCTGGCATTGGTTCATACTTGGTATTTCTACGAAGCATCTGCAATAGACAGGGAAAACTACATATATTAACATACGTTGTTCCTCCCTTTGCGCAGGAGTTCTAATTCGGTTCGCTCCACGAAGAACGAAATAGAACGCCGCCACCCATTCGGTGCATCCCGGCGCTAGGTTTGCACGGCGCGGCAGTCGAGACCCGCTTACAGTGGTGTCCCGAAGAGTGCCATATCCCTGCCCTGCCTGCAAAATCTTAATAAAAAGTACCGCTAGTATCTCGTAATGAGCAGAGCAAAACATTTTCATACATTTAAATTAGTTTTTCTCCAGATTTTCAAGATTATGAATGATTTTATCCCGATTGTAGATTTATGGATGATGATATTATCCCATTAACTAGGATTGTAAACGAGAATTGAATTTTGTGACAAAAACCTGATTAACTTACTAGCACCCAATATCCCATTACCCTTTAAGACCATGTGACGTTAGAAATAAACATAATTATCAAGTAACATACAAATATTATTACTTTAAAATTAGCAGATGTGGTCTAACTGTACTTTGTGTACCCCAAGCGATCTGCGGTAGACTTATAGTGGGAACGTGAGCAGTACTTTGAGAAGATTTCGAGAAGTTATTAATTTCTATACTGAAAAGTCTGAACGCACAGTGTATTATTAAGATTTTATTAGTATCAATGTATTGACATACATTCTTAGTATACTATTATTAATAGATTATGTAATTTAGTCTCTTATTCATTCTTGTAATGATTTTGTTATTTAAAAAAATGTTTTCAGTAAAATAGAGTTTACTAGATAATGTTGAAGTAATAATATGTTCCATACATTTGAACATATTTCAATGCTGAGCTACATTAAACATTTAGTTGTGTGTGAGAGATGCAATCTTTAAAAATATGTAAAGAGTTATTTCGCTACAAATCCCATCTTTTTGTGTAATCGAATTGAATAGTGACCTCAGGGATCCCAAAAATTCTGAAGTATCTTCCTTTCACTTCTAGGCTGTCCGGGTGACCCTGCGTCGTTGGCAGATAGGCCGACCTTTCGCCTGTCATGTCGCAGGCTTCTTCAGGGTACTGAGGGAAGAAGCCTGCGACATGACAGGCGAAACGTCGGCCTATCTGCCAACGACGCGGCGTCACCCGGACAGCCTAGAAGTAATGGACTCGAGCCGCGGAAACCTACGTGTATATCTTCCTTTCAACTGATCCTCAAAATTTGAGATCATCTGTAATGAAACTTGAAGGCAAACACAGTTTGATGTGTTCATGCGCAGGGAATACCAATGGAAAGGCATGCCCTCCTCCTTCTCCTACCCTAATTCTCCTTCTTCTTCTTCCCTCCTCATATTCTTCTCCTTTCTCTCCGCCTCCGCCTTTTATTTTTGTTTCGTCTCCTTCTCAATGCTCTTCTTCTCTTTCTCCCTCTCGGTACTTTTTCTTCTCCTTTCTTCGTGAATGAAATTCCTTCAATTGTACCTATTGTCTTGTAACGCCATTAAATATCGTTGAAATATACTTTTAAATTTACTTAATTAATCAATACAAAAGCAAAGGCCGTTAAAGTTCTTTCACCGAAAGATCCCAAGATGTAATTAATTTGCATGTAATGAAGTTGAATAAAGACCTTTAGAATCGAGATAGCTGACAAAATCAATTATTAAAAGTCTTCCTTTAAAATCGCTGCTTAAAACGTTGAACATATTAATATATTGTCCGATTTAAATATAGTGGCTTGTGACACGTCAGTTGTGACGAGTTTATCCAATCGGGAGCTTCAAAACCAAAAATTAAAGTCGTAACTAAGCTCCTAATCGAATAATCGCGTCCAGTTTACGATGCCACAATATTAAAATCGGACAATAAATGATGAGATCAAAGGCATTTTTGTGTCACGCGCGTGCGCAGGCGAGCGTGGGCTGAGGTGGCGCAGGCGGCGGCGGGGGCGACGGCGAGCGGCGACGAAAACGCGGCGCTGACGCAGCCCGACGCCCAGCTCGCGCCGGCGGCGGAGGGCGCGGAGGCGGCGGAGGAAGAAGAAGAAGTGGGGGCGCAGGGGGCGGCGGACGCCCCGCCCGACGCGCCCCGCGCCGACGAGATCAACCGCCTCAACTCCACCATCTCCACACTCGCCGACGGCCGGCGCGTCTTCACCTACTTCTGGCGCGTGCACGACATCACAGCCAAGATGTCGCACTGGGAGCCCAACCGCTCCGTGCGCTCGCCCAGCTTCTACATTTCGCAGGTGCGCACTGGTCCCACAAGCGCTCTCTCTCTCTCTCTCTCTCTCTCACTCTCTCTCACTCTCTCGCACTCTCTCTCACTCTCTCTCACTCTCTCTCTCACTCTCTCTCACTCTCTCGCTCTCTCTCGCTCTCTCTCGCTCTCTCTCGCTCTCACTCTCACGCATACACGCACGCACAAATTGTCAGACCAAAGACTTTACACATGATTATCTATGGATGTCCTCGTGCAGAATCCGAAGCCAGTATTGCGCCACCACCCTCCAGTTTGCTTTTAAATCGGGAAAACACATGCGAATACTAGATGTTAATGTCTTGTAGCATTACACCCTACAGAAGCTAAAAGTAGTCAGACCCAAGACTTGACATATGTTTCTCTACGTATGTCTACCCGTTGAATTCGATTGTGAAACCACAATTTCGCCACCACTTTCCAGATTTTTCAAATCGCGTGTTTTTTTCGCGCTTAAAAAAGTGAATTCGCATTCGAATTCAGAACGTCTTCAAAGCTTTGGGTCTGACAACAATACTCGAAGAAAAAAATACAATTTCAAATACATACTCTTGCCAGCTGCCATCTATCGCCGCCCAAAGGAAAATTAAAAAAACTTTCTTAATTTTTCAGTTTCCTAATAATAGAACATTATTAGAATATTATTTGATGTATATTAAAGAACAAAAAAATCGTGCTAAATTGATATTTTCTTTGAAAAATTTGCAGCCGTTTTTAAGAAAATAGCGCTTAAGCCCTACTGTAAATTCAAAATTTGAAGCTCTTTTCCACAGAAAATGTTTGAGTTTTCGAAAAAGTTAATTTGAAATCATTTGAAGCACTTTAACTTGCAAATACAATACTGTTTACAAATTGCTGAAAATGTGCATATTAACGGCGTGAGAGATATAACAAAAAAAATACATTTGTGCAATTTTTGAAAAAGAACAAAAAATACACTGAAATCAATTTTATGACATATTAGAGTGCCATTAGCACTATAAAAGTTCCAAAAGTTTCAAGAAAAAATGTGTAGCTGTTTTTGGTGGCTTTTGAGCGTTTTTAAAATTTTGAACTAGTTTTTACAGAAAACAGTTTAGTTTTCGAGAAACTTTACATGGCATTATTTAAAACATATATACTCATGAATACAATAATGTGAACAAATTGCCACTAATATAAATATCAACAACGTGAAGGAGAAGTCTAAAAACTACATTTTTGTAATTTTTGAAAAGAAAAGAAAAGAGCAAGATGGCGTTGATATCATTTTATAGAATGCATTTAAAACTATCCCTATCAAAAGTTAAAAACAATTGGAGACTTTTTTTAGAAAATCTTAAAATCTTGAAAGAAATGTGAATGACTTTAGTGAGAGAACTCACTATGAAAAACAAATATTATTTGAAAGAAAAATCTCTTTCTTCAATTGTGAAGTTGTAGGGAGAAGCCCGAAAAACTTTGATATTCTCTAAAATTAAGAGTTTAACCTAAGGACCGGGTATATGCCACTTTTTCTAAGTGTAAGTTACTCTATTCTTACAAGAAATTTAAAGAAAACAATTTTAAGCCATTTTTGAGAAAACTTTGAAAATGTTCGGGAGTTCCATGTAAATTACCCCTAAATTTTAAACACTTTTTTTTTCAAAATCTCAAAGCTTCGACTTGAGCCACTCGGACAGGGGTTTCTTCAATTTGGAAAAAAAATCCTACGTATGATTTAGGCTCTAGTGGTGTTCACAGACGGACGACGGACAGAAAGACGGACAGACGGACGTTTTGAAAAAAACAACAACAAAAAACAACAACCAAAAACAACAAACCTTTCAATGGCAAGGGACCGCAAAACGTGTATTTTCGTTGAAATCTCGACGTCGATTTTCCGCAGCATTACATAGCTTTCCCTATACAATGTATAATACTCCGTATATACGTACATATACATGAAAGTAAAAATTGAAGGGTGGTGGCGCAATTCTGGCTTCAGATTCGGATTCAGCGCATCGACGTACATACAGAAACACGCGTCTTACGGGTCTGACTACTTTTTTGTGTGTGCCTGTGTTATTATCAGCTGGATCATTCAAGCTACCGATTGCGTACCTGCGTCCCAGCTGATTGAATATCTTAAGTCTCTATATTTAAATATTTTTTGCGCCCTCACTCTCCAAAATAATATAAAAAATAAAAAGAACAGAAGCTTCTGGCGGCTCGTGCCTTAAGACCCATTCCCCATGAAAAAGTTAGGCGTGGACAAAACATGAAGATACCATCCACAATGACATTGCAAGTAAACGTGAATATAGCTACCCAACGATATCGATACAATCAATAATTGCTTCGTAAATTCTATATATATATAATCGAACGACATTAAGGAACACGAATGCGATCGTGCTTTGATGATAAGTATTTCGTATATCATAAGCATCTCGGAAGATCCTACGAAACGTTTCTTGAAAAATGATGAATGGAAATTTATACTGTTACGAACTACATCTAACGAAAACGCTAGATGATTTTTGGATTTTGTAACAGCACACGGTCGTGTGCTGTTCTCCGGTCACATAACAGTGGATGTGCAAGCTTGCAACTTGCTAACTTTAACGGTTACGTCATGTTTTATTTTCACGTTAAGACTCGAGTTCTGAATGGTTCCACATGACAACAAACTTTTGATTTTACAACACGTGTATGTACGACAAATTTCATTGTAAATGAGGATTTAGAAATGAAATTTCGAAGATATAGGAAATATGTAAATATGTAAACGGTAAAATAATATTTAAAACCTATTTAATTAATCATGGAAATTTATTACATTCCACTGTGACTATATCTTTATTGGAATTCGGAAATGGATTAATTGGCTTCTGGAAAATATGAAATAAATATTCTTCCTTAAAGTTAAACCAAATGTCTAGAAATATTGCTTCGATAGTTATTCCAGATCTAATGGTTGGTAATGTTGTATAATTATTCATCTTCAATTTCAATTTGTTATCTAGAAACTTTGTAGCCGTTTTACAAAAGTTCTCATGTCCAATTTCAGAGAAATTGAAATTTTTGTTGAAATCAACAATAATATTACAGATGTTCTCCATTCTTAGTAAATACTATAGAAGATTTAAAATACTGAAGTTATTTTTAATTTTTGAAAAGCTCCCGTGGCAAGCTGCGCTTTCTGTGCCTTCCGACTCGCTCTAAATCCCTTGCGCTTTGAACTCTACTTTTAGGCGATTATTACTGCCAATTGTTTTCACTGCGGTGCTTTACGTTGCCGAAGGCCGCCGTCACAGGTAACTCTTGAAAATATACTGAATTTCAATTCTCTAGTCCTATGAGACGTATCGAGTAGCGGTTTTTACTGCTATGTACTAGGTCTTACGAAGGCAAATACAAAAGATCATGAACACTTTTCATCTCCAACGCGTAGTTTATCCTGAAAATAACCGCCCCGTTACTTGTTACGCTCCTATAACTTAAGTCTCGACTTATTTTGTAAATTATTTTACAACACAATGCCAGATAACATTAAATGATTAAAATATTCACACGCTTAAGCGGTACTTAAAATATGTTTTCTGCATAACTGTTTCTGTACACTTAGAGACTATGCTAAGCGTGAAAAAGGAAAAGAATATAAATTTTAACAATATTATTTGCCCTTTTAACCATATTATTTTTGTAATGTATTAGTTACCGTTTAGACTGAATGATTATAAATAGTATGTCTTTTTAAAAGTGTGACGATGGTGCGTAGTGTGTTAGCTTGTGAAGATTGGGAGTGGAGTCTAAATTTTTTTATTGGTGAGAAAATGTAAGGTTATAGGGAATGTAATGATGAAGTAGAGGAAGTTATTGCTTCGCGACTCGGGGATTTCTAATGCACTCGTCGTTTTACCTATGACAAACGTGCGCAGATGTAAACGATTCCATTCCATGTACCGCCATTAAACACACTATTTTATATTAGGTCATTGAGCTAACTGTCGGTGGTCACTTGTATTTAGTTTAGGGATTACCATATGTTTTCTTAAAGATATAGCAGTGCAATGTTTATCTTCATTGTTAAATGTGTTAAGGAGGCCGCGCCGGTGCCAAAATGATCTGTACCTCTATATGTAAAGAAATGTTTTCGGAGTGCAGATAAATGAGGCCTGTGTTTGGCGCAGGGCGGCTACCGTATGTACCTGCGCCTCTTCCCACGGCGCGCGGGCGTCAACGTGTACGTGCATGCGGGCCTCACACCAGGCGCCTTCGACCACTTGCTCAGCTGGCCCTTCGCCCTCAAGGTAAGCAGCTCCCCGTCCACACGCTTCCCCACTCCCAAGAGCCTTGGATTGCCAACTCCCGCGCCCTCCCGTACTTCCGCCCTTCCTTCACCCCGATCATTCTCACAAACTGCCTACGTCCTGACTCCTACACTCCCCATGCCCCTACCCTTACATTCCATACGTACCCTACTCTTGCAATCCCTACGTCCCTGCTTACACACGTTTCCTACGTCCTCACTCTTACACTCCTTATGTCCCCACCATTACACTTCCTGACTCTTCACTCCCCATTTTCCCGGTCTTTCTCATACCCCTTACACTCCCACACTCTCGGGTTCTATGTGTCAGAAAATAGATAACGAATCCTGCTGGTATGGGCGCGGCCTGGGAGTTTTTAACAAAAGTATTTACAAAATTCCACATTTCGTGCCTTAAATCTGTTCAATTCCTATCTGAGAAGTAATTCCTTTGCCAGTAGTATTGTAGATCCTTTATTAATTACGTGTTTATTATTTATGGGTAGGTCGGTAAAACAAACGAAATTATAAAAACAATTGTATGAGATTTTTAACATGCGATTAAACCTATGAGTTTTAAAAATATACAACTATTTTCAAAACACAGACTCCTTTGGTTCGAATAAGGGCCTGCGCTGACGCGTGCGTGTGGTCCGTTGCAGCTGCGCATGAGCGTGCTGGAGCAGGCGGCCGGCGCGTCGGAGGACGTGGCGTCGCGAGTGTGGGACGCCGCCGAGCTGTGCTCGGGCTTCAACTGGCAGCGGCCGCTCCAGGGCGACAGCTACGAGTGCGTGGGGCTGGGGCTGCCGCACAACCTGCTGCGCTCGCGCCGCTACGTCTGGCGGGATTCCGTGCTCATCAAGCTCTCGGTCTTCTTGTAAAACCTTCTGCGCAGTGTACAAGCGCAGTGTAACAGCGCGCTGCAGTCCGAGTGGCGCACTTGAATTCCAGCTCCGCACGAAAATTCGAGTTCTACACTACATTTCTGGTTCCAGTCTATAATCCTAGCTCCGCACAGAATTTCTAGCTCCGCATTGCAAACCTAGTTGCGCGCTACAACCTTAGGTGCCCACTTCAATTCTAGCTGTGTATTTTAATCCTAGCTGCGCACTTCAATCCTGAATGTACACGTCTATTCTACCTGGGCGCTTCAGTCCTACCTGCGCAGTTCACTCATTGCTTCACACTTCAGTTCTAGCTGCGTACTTCAATCCTAACTGCGAACTTCAATTCTAACTGTACACATCAATTCTAGATGCACCCATCAATTCTAACTACGCACTTCAATTCTACTAGCGCTATTCAATTCTAGCAGCGCACTTCAATTCTAGCTGCGCACTTTACTTCTAGCTGTGCACTTTACTTCTAGCTGCACACTTCCCTTCTATATGCGCACTTCACTTCTAGCTGCGTACGTCAATTCTATCTGCGTACTTCAATTCTAGCCGCCGATTGTTCATGAGTTCTGTCCTCGATCGCATGGGGACCGCCACTACCTTCTTCCTTCATTTCATTTGTGTAGTATCTTGAACGCACTGCGAATGCGTTGCGCGTTATCACAGTGTTGTGGCCACCTCTACCCATGTCGGGGATCTATGGCTTATCTTTCAACATGAAAAGAAAACGGTATTCAGAAATTGCATTAGCTTGTCGGCACGCGTAGTGCATATACAATAATACAATGCAAGTACAATATTTATGATAGCATTTCGGTCCTTTCGTGCAGTTTTAATTCTCTTTACTCCAGCCTTTAAATGCCTATATCTTTTCTTTATAGTCCCGAGGATCGGGAAAATCGGAAAAGAAATCGTTTTCCGTGTTCCCAATGCCTTCTACACCGTAGAGGACACATTATGCCTACAGAACCAACGCACTAATGCGAGAAATCTCGCATGTGGAAACCTGACTTCTCCTTTAATAAATAGATCAATTCCACATAGAATTCGAGATTTTGTCCATCTTTGACAATCCTTACCAAGAAATGGAGGTACCCAGAAAAAAAAGTAACACAAAAATGCAATTGAAGATCCTGAAAGACCTTGCTTTGGAGTTTACGATGTGAGGAACATAACAAGAGAGCTCGGACCTACAAGTTCTAAGTGTATAAAATGTTCTGTTGTAATATATTCACAGTCGATTTTCAAGGAATCTGACCATTCATTGGGTCATGTCTTGCGGATTGCATTTACGCGTGTATGTTTTATCGGGTTATTAAGAGAGAAAGGGAACCGATGCGAGCATTTTTAGGGGGCTTCAGAAAAAGACGAGGACCAATAGGTGGGGTGAAAGAATTGAGGTTTTGTCGGGGAACACTGAATTTACGATCTACGCGTCGACAGACTAAACGTTAGACTGTGTCAAACAATGTGCCTGTCCCCCTGTGATAGCGGCAATCCAACATGCGCTGCAGTTATACGGGTGGCCTGTATTTTAGGCTGACAGAGGTAAGGGGAAATTAAGTCACAATCGCAGCACTAGGAGTCGTCAGAGAGTGTCATATAATAGAAGAAAGGCGCAATGGTAATAAAATTAATTATGACAGTGCTGATAAAGATGTAATCTTTTATTCTCCATTACAATAATTATGTTGATTATTTTAAAAAAAACTTATTTGTGAACGTGCCTTAACTTACTCGGCTTGAAGGGTCGCGGGTTCGAATCCTGCCTCGATCATAGACGCCGTATTCTGGTCTTCTCAACCTGAGAAGTGAATTTTATCTTCGTCACACAGCAACACAATTATACTGGGATATTGCAGGGAAAACTAACATTATAAACTTTCCTGACCGGGATTCGAATCCGGGGTCCTCTCAAGAAAAGTGAGCACGCTGACTAATGAGCTAAACCGCCAGACAAACTGATACATTGAAATTGTCAATTTCAGTGATGATGTGTAAAAAAATTATTCGCCCAACCTTCACCTATAATTCCCGAATTTGGTCCACGGATTCTTGACGAAATATTAAAAATCTATAAATGTTTCAAAATAAGATATTTAAAAAAAATGTACTAACTCCGTGATTTGTGCGTATTTCCTAATTTCATAAACATCTAGGAATTTAAACAATGTACTCTCCCTTGCAAGTGCATCTTTCTTTCACAATCTTTCTAAATGCATCTTTCTTTCACAATCTTTTGCTAACTTTTAACTCTAAATGCACTGGTCTCTAATGTACCTGCACTGGAACCTAAATGATAGGTACTGCAACAGAAAGTCTCTGGTTTGAAGAAAATTTCTTGAAATATAATGTAATTAAAAATTCTTAGTTTTATTTTTGCTTGTAGCAAGGTCAGCAGAAATTCGGGTTTCGCCTAAAAAACTTTTTTGTGTGGAAAAAGTAAGTTTTCCAAAGAAAGGGCACATGTATGATGTAAGAGAGACATGTGAGATCTTCGATGTCTCAATTTTTTATGCCGCTCCTGATTGGGTCTCAAATTGAACGTTAAACTCCCCCTTATTGGATCTCCATTGGAATCTGCTAGTACTGATTTGGGTTCCCGAATTTTCAATGGAAATTGCCTTTTCTTTCTTTCTATTTCAGCGAGCCTTGCCCTGGCTATTATCTCTGCTGGCATGCTGATTAGACGACCGTACTGTAGTGCCTAAATTTTACTTGGTATAATGCAGATTTTGATTCGTTTTACTTTATTATTGAAGGACGTACGATTAGACAGCCATCTGAAATATAGTGAAAAGAGAGAGAGAGAGAGAGATTTCCATCCATACGGAAATAAGCCTTCCAGTTAGTCTCGACTGTCCGACTTTACCGGCCAGCACTCGGTGTCCCCAGTGCCTGGGTCTAGTTTACTTTCCACGTTTGGGAGATAAGAGAGACATGTGACGATCTATTTCCTTCATCGTAACTAGCAAATTCCGCCCGCCTGAGCTTTTTTGATTCGTCACACATCTATAGAAACTAACGATTTTAAAGGAATGCTACAACCATTTTTGTCCTGGCCAGGAAGCAAATCCGGGAACGCACCACAGGAAGCTAGAACGCTGCCCATAAGCCACCTTAAGGCGTCAGGTAGTATTATATTTTGATAATAAAAGGCAGAGTAATGCAGAGAAGTTTGTTTTTTGTTACTGTCTAACAAATTTTCTATTATTATTATGGTGAATATGATTATTATGTAACCTATCAATAGGGTTGTATCTGACAAACTGTTTCCATTATTTATTATTTGCAGAAACTTAGATACATATTAACGTATATTGTACGTATATGTATTGAATTGAAATATTCGATCTTTAAGTATTAACGAACATTCTATTATGAAAATAATTATTATAACAGATTGATGAGCGTTCAATGGCGCTTGGACAGACAATGGCTCGTAGCTTCACCTTCTCAGAATCCGATGACACATGTTCTTTTTATTCATTTTTTTAATTTTTATTTATTTTTTATTTCTTTATTTTTATTTATTTTTTATTTCCTTATTTTTATTTATTCTTTATTTCTTTATATTTTTTATTTGTTTATTTTATTTTTTATTTTTATTCATTTTTGTTTATTTTTATTGATTTTATATGTATTTTTAAATTTATTTTTGGTTTTTATTTATTTTTATTTTTTTATTAATTTAACGTCAAAAACTGTTAAAAACTGTAGGTGACCTATTACGGGGAGAAGTGTATTCTGTGCACGTTTTCTCTAAATACTGAGGTCCCTACCTCAACCAATATACAAATTGAATTCTGAATACAGATGGAAATGAGTACTTTTGGCAAGAAGTGATAAGAAAAAGTGAGTGTAATCAAAACTATTTACAAAGGCAAATAAGATATATACTTTGGCTATTATCCCTCATAGTGCACTTCGTGGAGGAATCGTTGTCCTGCCGTAATGACATGGAGAACGATAATTTGAATAAATATACTTCCTACAGAACTCTAGAAGATGCGCACTGGCAGTGTAGTTCTCCACTGAAATTTTCGTTGAAGTTCTTATTAGCCATATTAACTAAAAAGTATTCATTATCTTAATTGTGTAAGTTGTAAAGAATTATAAATTAATGAAAAACACATTGAATTTCGGCATCTACCAAAACTATCAGAAATAATCAAGTTGACTGAGCATCACAACAGTAGACCCTTCTTCTACAAAGAAAATTCTGATCGTTACACTGCGCAAATTAATAAATAATGTATTCCATATTTACTCATATTTGTTATTATGTATTTATCATTAATATACCAGTATCACGAAATATTATGTATCTCAGATGCATGCATGTTCTGTTTAAAGTGTATATTTCATATGTTGAATTGTGATTATTTAAGCATTATGTATACTTTACGTATTTGAAATATAATTGTACCAATTCAGCAATTTCTTCATTGCTTCCGGATATTGATGAAATACGAACCTATTTTATTGTTCCAATTGCGTGGCAGAATTTTTTTCGTCTGCTGAAGGATCATTTTGCCCATTAATATCAATACGACCTGCATAAATAAGAAATGAATTGTGCTAATGTACTGTAACATGTAAGAGATAAAATTGGAAGTAGGAAAATGCTAAGTTCATTAACCAATACTTTTTAAAGCAAATGTGTATTTTATTTAAATCGCTCTGTAGAGCAACCTCGACAAACTCATTTTTATTTGAAATAGATTGAACAATATGATGCAGTATGTTAAACTTTTGCAAGTACTTAAACGAAAGTTTTTCTGCTGTATCATACTGCTATATATTTACTCCATTTTGCCTCGAGTGTGTGGTCAAAGATTGTAACGTGTCTCAGCAGTGACAAATTGTGAGGAAATTGGGTCACAGTGTATATGAATTGGTAGTGGGAATGGGAGAAACAGGAGGAAGTTCAGAGGAGGATGTAAGAGGGTTCGAAATGAGGGGTGGGGTGGAGAACGTAAGGAAGGTGAAAGGGATGGATTTTTGGCAGGAGACTACGTAGAACTGGAGTTGATATGTTGTACAAGCTTGTTACAGATTGCATGTTTTTCAGCAAGGTTTATGAATTGAATTGATGCATTTTTACGTGGCGAGACTCAGGCCATGAGGCCTGCTCTTCCATCTGACCACGCGAATTATGCTCCGATCACAAACTAGCTGAGAAAGGAGGTATTTCTTGGGCGAAGAAGCAAGCGATGTAATTTATCTCAGAGTCTTCATTTAGGTAATGATATTTTTCATGCTGTAAATCTACTAACAAGGGACAGCCGGCTTTACTTTCCTTACGAAGGAAGGGGTACGAAGAACTTTTCGACCTTAAAAATCCACGACTTCGATCGCGTTTGAATCCGCGAACTTGGGTATAACAGTCCGATACGCTAAGCGTTACTCCTTCGCCGCCGTGTATGTGTAGGGACCATGCCAAATGAAGAGTTTGCTGCGAGGAAATTAATTTCAAAAAGTGTTACATTTGTTTACCTGAGTTGCAGTTTTAATTGTTGGTTTGCGTATTTAATCTCGCTCGTTTTAATAGTGTTGTTCTGTTGTACCAC
Organism: Gryllus bimaculatus; assembly: GCA_017312745.1. Classification (NCBI taxonomy): domain Eukaryota; kingdom Metazoa; phylum Arthropoda; class Insecta; order Orthoptera; family Gryllidae; genus Gryllus; species Gryllus bimaculatus. The sequence goes on from BOPP01000083.1 coordinate 4,756,027, forward strand.
AATGGGATGGAGATGGGTTGTTTCAGAAAGGAAAAATAACGAAAAATCGCGCTTAGAAACATCAGTTGATGCCCTGAGCCACCTATGCTGGTGAATTTTGAAGAAAAACATACCTTATTAGGTATCTTCCCTTAATACTTTAAATTTATGTTTTTATCATATGTGTACCTTAATTTTTACAAAATATTCAAAAAACAAATTTACCGGTGTAAATGAATTACGTGTAATAGACTGTGCATTGCAGAAGAAAGAAAAGATTCGAATTTACGAGTATGTTTATACATTGAATGTATCCTCCATAAATATAACACTATCCATTACTATTAAAGCAGAAATAGAATATTATGATGTAAATATTATCCCATAATTGAGTTCATATACAAAAAAATTAAGATTATATCAAAATTTATTGCAATAACGATAAACGGCTTATTCAATCTCATCACGCACTAGAAACATTTAGTCCAGTACATTTAGAAGAAGTGAAATTTCGCGAAATATTATGATATCCATCACCCACAGTTGTTCTGAATGCTTCAAATAATCTGTAAATGGACTTCTGAATCAAATAAAGGAATAAATGCGATATAAAACCGGATCGATTATTGCCTACTCTTTGAAATACATGTTCGCAAAACAAACGTTTTGCATTTCGAAATTGTAATTGAGTGACAAGATCATTTGTCACTGACCTCTTCAAATAATTCCCATCAAGCTCTTCTTCGTGAAGTTGACAGCTACATTGACAGCTGTCAGTTCTCTGGCAGATAACGACCACGGGAAAACAGTAACTCTTAAGGTTCAACTCTGAAGACGCTATGAAACTCCAAACAAGCAGCGGAATTAAATCTAAAATAAATGCTACAAGATGTTCGCAAGTAATTTTACCATAGTGCGCGGTTCCTCAAAGTCATTTTGTTATATTAAATGTGCAGCCTCACCTAAGTTATAAGAATGTTTACACACAATTCATTAAGGAAATTGTCGCCATTACTCTTTCAGTCCTGATTTATGACAAAGGAATTGTATTATTTTGCCATAATTATATGTTTACCTTTTTCGGAACTAACATTGTGTCAAAGTCAAAGCTCTCTTAATAGCGATTAGTGAATAAATAATTCCAGCCAGTAAATTCTTGAAGCAGTTGTCTCTCCCTGTGCATCGCCTTTCATGAACGGCGACCGGCTGCGCAGTTGTTAGCTACTGTTGTTTTAACTTTTGTGAGCTGTGGCCAGTTCAATTAGTGGCAGGAAAGTAGATATGTAGCAGATTTTCTGGAACTTCTTCTAGCATTATCCGACACCCTTTTTATTATTTACCCTTCCCAATTATTCTATTTAATCGTGTTTCCCTTGAGCCGTAGGATTGGTCTAGCCAGCCTTCACAGGTTTTTCTTTCCCCACCCGCGGCAAAACTATCGGTATATTGTATTTTATATCCCATTGCAACCGATCCTGTGGTTGAGCTAGAAAAAAAAAAAACTAGCACGGTGATTATTTCTCATGTCATTAAACATCCGTCCGACTTTAGTTTAATGCGTAGCCGAGTACGTAGAAGCGTTAAGCTTGTTTTTGAACTAGTAATTTGCCTTTAGACGAAAGGCGTCGTGAATGGATGCGCCCTTCGGGCTGAATTTATGGGCGAAGCGCCCCTCCGCGGTCTCCGGGCTCTTAAATCCGCCGCGGCGCGGAGTAACTGCGCAGGCGCATCGCGCCGCAGAGCTTTATGAATGGGCCCGGAGGCCGACGGGGCGGGGCTCCGCCCTTGGCCCGAGGGGCGAGGGCGTCACCGGATGCACGTGCGCGGGGAGCCCCGCTGACCTTCGCCCCGACGCGTGGGGGAAGATGCGTCTTGATGTGGCCAGGTTTGGGAGTATGAAGAGATATTTTACAAAGATTTTTTTTCTCGTTAGGTTTTGAAAGGAATTGATGAATAGAAAGAACGGGCGATGATCTTTTCCTCCTTCCTCTCCCCCTTCTTTCCACCTTCTTTCCTTCGTCGATTCCTTTCCTTCCACTCTTTCTTACTCTGCTTTCTGTCTTTCTTCTCATTGTTTGCTTCTTTCCTTCTTCCTTTGTAGAATTTCATCCCCACCTACTTGGTCTCTACCTCGTCTTTTTTTCCTCACTTCTGTCCCGTTATTATTACTCAATTTGAAGTTTTCCTCACTCTCCAAATTTTTTCACGCAAATGATATTGAAATTGATGTATTCAAAGAACCAGGAATGTTAGTTCTTTCTTCCTCTCCTTTATTACCTTATTTTCTATCGTCGTTTTCTTTCCTTCGCTTCTTTCTTCTGTCCTTTTCTTCTGTCTTTCGTCTCATTCTCTTGCTTCTTCCCTTCTCCCTTTAATACTTATTTTCCCTCACCTTCATTGTCTCTTCCTTGCTCTCCACAGTCCTGTTATTCTTATTCTTCAATTTGGCGATTCAATTTGACTTGACAATCGTTTTGGGAAGAAGTTCAGATTTTATAATTATCTTTTCGTATGTGGTTTTGAATCAAATGAAATGTTCAAAGAAACATCTACGAACCTTTACTTCTTCCTCTCCTTTGCCATTTTCTCGTACGTCGTAGCAATTTTTCCTTCCTCTTGTTTCTCTCTTTCATCTCATTAGTTTGCTTCTTCCACTCTTCCTTTGTATAGTTCTTCTTCTTGAATGTTTTCTTCTTCTTCTGCACAATCCAGTTATTAATCATTCTCAGTTAGACCATTCAATTTATCGACCAACCTTTTTGAAAGGAATCGAAATTTCACAATGATCTTTTCTCATGCGATTTCGAAAGGAATTGTTTTATTTAAAGAAATAACGATGTTCTCTTACTTCTTTCTCTTCTTCATCATCTTATTTTCCTTTGTACCTTTTGTGCTTTCTCACTTCCTCTTATTCCTGTTTTTGTCTCATTTTTTGTTTCTGTATCTCTTGCTTTGTAAATTAGTTATTCTTCTTTATAAACATCTTCTTCTTGTTTCATCATTCTTCCCCGTATTGTATAATTGTTCTTTGACTCTTTCCTCGTGGCCTTTTTCATTCTATTCCTCTCATTCTTTCCTTCCTCTTTTGCACAGTTTTTCTGTATTTAATTCTTTTTCGTCTTCTAAGAATCTGTTTTCCTTTATTTCTCACCATTTCGTCTTCTTTTTCGACTTCTTCAATTTCTTTGTCGCCTATTTCTTTGTCTCTACCGTTCCATACGAATCCTTTACTCCTCTCATTTTTAATTTCTCATATACGTAGGTATATACGGAGTAATATACACAAGTATAGAGAAAGTTATATAATAATTCGGTAAATCGATTTCAAGATTTCAACGGAAATTTTTGAAATTCCAACAGACACGTTTTGAGGTCCTCTGATACCGATTTTTTTTCTTCAAAACGTCCGTCCGTCTGTCTAAAAAAGGCTCCAAATTTTTTCCTCAAACTTTTTGTACTGATAGTGCTGAACGCACTGTTTAAATTACCTTAAACCCATTTTGCTGTAGTTTTTCTCAATAACTTACGCAAATGTATTTTTAAAAATATTTTTTCGCCATTAATATGAACATTTCCAGAAATGTTTCATTATCGCATTTTTGAGTAAAAGTGCTTTAAATGATTTCAAATGAAGATTCTCCAAAACTCAAAAATTTTCTGTGAAAAAGAGCTTCAAATTTCGCAGTTACAGAAAAGTTTAAATGACATTTTCTCAGAAACGGATCCAAATTTTTCAATAAGAAATGCCACGTAGGACAAGGTTCTACTGTTTTATAATATTCTTAAAGTCATATATTAGGTCTACAATTACGAGACACGAAAAACCGAGAAAATGTGAAAATAATGAACTTCGGGTGATAGATAGCAGCTGGGAAGGGGATGAGGCAAAACCGAAATCTCGCCTATACAAAAGAAATAAAACTAACTAGTTCAAGAAAATATGTTCCATTCTGTAGTACCACTAGTTTTTCCTCTTTCTCTTCTTCATCCTCGCTTTCTCCTTCTTACTTTTCCACTTCTGCTCTATTTGGTAACTGATGTGAAAATGAATAAAATATGTTGTTATTATTATTTATTGTAATTAATTATTATTATCATTGTCATCATCATTATTATTTCTGGCGGATGTTACATATGGAAAGCGAATACTTTTATTTACGCGCAAAATGATATGAATGATGATTGACATACTGGTTGGACGTTGCCTTCTATGCGACATTTACAAGGTGGCATTACTCATGCTTTTCTCGGATTCGAACTCACAGCTTTTAATTGCGCTTAGTGCAGCTGTGCTGTGTGTTGGCTGCATTCGGATTCAAATTATGTAACTTCACGGTGCTTTGTTATGACTATATGCAATATCGTTGAAAAAGAAATTTCAAAGTTTCCATGTAATGGATAACGTCAAATTATGTCTGATGTTAATTCTTCAGTGTATACAGACTTAACAACGCTGAGTGCATAACGTGTGTTTTTTGAGTCCTGTATTAGACGGTATGTTGTCGATTTTCCGAGTAATGTGAAAAGATATTTTCTATGTTAACAGTTCTTTCTTATTATTACTAAACATCGTTCGTCAACATAAAACATTGTTTTGTCATTAACGTCCACTCTATACTTTTCAAAATAATACAGTCAGTATGAAACAGACACGAGCACTTCAGACAAACACCACACACTGCAATATATCCTAAGAAACCAGTTGGCGCTATATGAGAATATGTAGTGTATATATCAGTTTAATACTAAGATAGCTATTGTGAACAAGTACTTCATTCCTTCTGTTGCTCGATTAACTCAGCAATATTCAGGAGAAGTAATGCACTACACTCACTACGTATGTAAGGCACACGGAGCTGTGGCTATGGATTTTTTTGTGCATTTGTAGGATTAAGTTCTCAGAAATCAAGTAAGGAAATAATATAAACTTCGGACGCGCATTTAATGTTTCCTGGCGATAATAAACTTCATAAAAAATCATAATAATTTGTTTTTTAAAAACACGTCTGTACTGAAATTGTTTAATAAAACTGTGCGCATGATTTTCAGGGTGCTCTTAGTGGCAAACGCTGTAGAAAATATACGACCTTCATACCTTCACATTACTAATGTTATGAGCTAAAGCGTTTAGTTTTTTAAAGGTCTAAGTTCCAATGTCATGATAACTCATCTAATTATTATTATTATTATTATTATTATTATTATTATTATTATTATTATTAAAAATAATTTTAAGCGAATCTGTGTGTCCCAAGGCCCATAGAAGATTTCATCGGTCACAGAAAGCCATAAGAGTATCAATAAAATCCAAGAGAGTTCTGAATACTTTCAACAACTCGTCATTGTGTCTTTTGTCCACAGACATATTACATTGCACTTAGATCATTGCGAAACAAAAGGCTCTAACTGTCTCAATCTTAGTAAGCTCTGCAACATATCGTAATTAATTTATTTCACTCCATATTTAGCAAGGATTGTGAACGTATTCCAGTATATACTAGTAAATTTCATTTTCATAAAAAAAACAATGGTTAGTGATACTACGTTGTATATTTCAGGAAATTTGATGTGTGAGTAAAATTCAGACTGAAATACGTTCTCTAATATCCAAATCACCGAAACAAAATTATTTTTGACATAGGATCAGTGTGACGTCAATTTCATTCTTATTAAGATAAATACATTATTGATTGGTCATTGCGAGAGCCCGTGGCAAGTAACGGCCCCGTCGCGAGATTCTTCGTCATGCATGCCTCTACACGGCGACTCCGATTGGCCTCAGTGACTTGCTCCTTTGACAGAGATGTCCATTGACGTAGTGCCTGCATGTCTGTGGGTCGCGACCCCACGAGCCATCTTGCTTCGGTGCTCCAGGACACATTCGCGGGAGAACACACAACTACACGACTCCGCAGGATTTTCTCAGGAGGTGAGGAATAAAATAATTTCCGACCATTTTGGCTAAAGATGTACTTGAGTAATAGCGTTTCACACACAATTTAGCTGTTCACATTGAAATCTCTTTCATAAAACTATTTTTGATTGTAAATTTGTTGTTATGCGGTAACAAGGAATTTGTTTAGCCCTAGCCATTGTACGGGCTGGCTCTGTTTAACATGGAGAAATTTTAAATAAACAAAAATCGAAATTTATTGAAATAATAGTGATAACAATACAGAATATCAAGAACCATGGAAAATATTTAAAATGATTAAAAATTAGTAAAAACGAAAATTAAAATCGGCTGACGTATTTTCGAAATTGAATTTTAAATATTTTGTAATATCTAAATAAAAATATTTTTGACATTTAGCAATAAAATTATATTAATTGGTATAGATAACATTTTTTCCTTGTTTGTTTGGATACAGGACGAAATAATAATGCAACATATTGAATTCCCGGGTTTAATTTAACGTTTATTTCCCCGCGTTTTAACGTTAATTTAACAATTAATCATCTAAAACCGTTAGCTCTGGTGAAAAGGAGATTTCTTTTGAACTCTTCACTGAATAGTTATTATTTAATTTTTTACCATCATTCCCATAGATTTTACATCCAAATAGACCACAAAAAGCATTACTAGCTCAATCTGAGATGGTGTTTGTAAAATGTTTTTTTATTTTTACAATTTTTTTTACCGGTCCCATATTTTAACGTGATGTAGCGGTTAACTCGACTTCCAGCGCTGGGGCCGGGAAGAGATCGAGACCCCGTCCAATCCAAGAGTAATTTGTGGAGGACAAAGCGGGTTCTCGGAAGGTTTTCGTGCCGTTTCGTGACCCCATGCCTATCTATCTTTCATTGTCCTATCATCATTCATTCATTCGCCCCTCCATCAATAACGTTCACCCAAGGACGAAAAATAAACGAAAAGTTGACACGGCACAGATGGAGTACGAGAAAAGGATGTAGAGACGGACAATAAGAGAATGAGAAATAGGATATGAATGGGGAAGAAAAAGAAGAGATAATAAGTAGATGGGGACTTATGAGAACAAAGGAGAAGGAAAGAAAAGATGAAGCATGATGGGGAAAAAGTGAAGAAGTAATAGAAAGAGAATGAACGAAAATAAATTAGAAGGGAAGAGAAATACACGTGAAGAATGAGAAGGATGATGAAGGTGAAATGTATTGTGAAGTACAGCTATATATTAATTATTAAGTACAAGGATTGTGGCATAAGTCATGGCAACTTTTTAATTTCAGAATACGAGCACGAGTAGAAAATGTGATGTATACACATGAAAGGTACTAAGCACACGGACATTTATGGACACACCAAAATTGTGTTTCTCTTATTTATGAACCATTTTAGCATAGACGAGTTCATAACATTCCAAATGCTTTACATACCCTTTCTAAAGGCCCGATTTGGCAGATGCTCGATTACCGCATATGACACATCGGTCTGTACACGCACAGGCCGTCGCGTGTGTTGCTGATCACTGGTTGCTACGCGTCCTCACAGAATCTATCCTGCCCATCTCGCGATTACCTAGTACGGAAGGGCATTATTCCCAAAAGTCTTCCACTTCTCTGTGTCATTCTCTGGCATTTCTCCCATGAAGAACGGCTCTCTTTGTGTATGAGCGCTGCTCGAAACGGGTTACATTCATCTTGCACGGCGGCAGTCAGACGCCAGATTTCACTTTGCTCTCTGTGCTAATAGTGACACAGAGCCATCTGTTGTTGTGAACATACATTTCTTTTACGTGACAAATGAAATTGTCTTATCTGATAGTATTCTTTTAGAAACAAATAGTTGCCATGGCCTTTGCCCCAAAGCTCGTATTTATATGGTTTACCAATTCATTACTACATGTTAATGGACCTGAAACGAAACCAGCGGCGTAAGTACCATAGTGTGACGTCATGGATACTCACAGCGACCACAGACACAGAGCTTTCGTATAACAAATATATTTATTAACAAGAAAACAAAACAAATATATACACTTAATAATCTACTTACACCCTAGCTCTGATAGACCTACTATCCCCTGATCGCGGGAGCGATCCAAACCTGATTGAAGATGGGTTTGATTGTGGCATTCGCCACTCCTACTTTTGAAGCGCGCACAAAGCCTAGCTTCCGTGACCGGATGTCACGCTGGGACACAAAGTCCGTTCTGGCGCACCAACGGCTGGTTTGCCTCGATCGCAGGAGCGATCTTATCCGATTGAGAATCGGCGTGAATCGTGGCACTCAACCACTCTTCACCTCGGAGCACGCACACAGCATCGCTCCCCCGTGACCGCAGTCACCCAAGGACATAAAGTCCACAGGCTTCGTCAACTAGTGACTCGAGCCTCGCGAGCCTGGCTCGCATATGCACCGTCGTGGCGCCAAGTTTTGTGCACACGCACGAGGTTCTCCCACTGTCTCCAGAACCCACCCATTGGCTCTGTACACTCTGTTATATAGGCGAGGCCCACGTGACCTACTACGTCACGCCACCCCCTCGCTTGTTATAACAGTGAAAAGTTTCTATAGGCCGGATACTCCCAAAGCCTTGTGTCTCCCGTTTCCGCGTTCTTCCCTTTACGGAAAAACCCTTCTTCCTGTGGCGAGGCTAATCCTCTACCAAGCGTCCCCAAATAGATGCCACGAGGCACGCTGGCTAATACGTTACAATAGGGACTGACAGGAACATGTCGGGGGCTCCGAGGGTCCGGTGGCCTCATGTTAGTCCCCAAATTCAAAATGAAATAATAGGTATTTTATCTAACACTGTGTGTGATAAAATCATAGAAGAAATAAATGAAGTATCGTTTTTTACTGTCTCGCACTTACTTTGTAAGATGATAAATTTAAATCGTGCGCCGAAAAAACGCAGCGCATCTGTTTTTGGGCCGAAAAACCGTTATTGCCGCGCCCTGGTATCGAAACAGTGGATAAATTCTGTTGCTATATATAGCAAATTACTTCCCCTAATTTGCGGCGTAGCCAGAATCCATGTTTTGTGTGTCCTTAATATTGAAAAATAGGTTACGGCAAAACATAACTCGGTTTGTCTCTCTCCGTCCATCGTCTGTGGTCGCTAGCGCCTAACCCAATCAACCAATTTTCTCCACAATTGATATTCTGTGATCGATCTGAATGAACTTGAGCCTTTGCAGTTTCAACCCGATATTTTAATTTTTGAAGCTACTTAGCATGAAACCTCGAAAACATTTGCAAAGTTTTCTAAAAAAAATGGATCCTAATTTTTTTGTTAAACTTTGTCCTCAGATAGTGTAAAGAAGGCTTAAGAGCAGCTTATAAGAAAGGAAGCGTACATGCAGGCAACATGTTTGTTGAAATAGATTTTTTTAAATTCCAAAGGTGCAATTTGTAGGGGTGTTCTACAACTACAATATTGAAAATAAAATTGTTTTCCTCAATGAAATCCGCATTTTAGAGACAATCTTGAAATACGGTTATATTTAATTCTTCAAAAATAGTTTTCGTGTAATTTTGCGTAAAATGTAATCAATTAAAAAATTGTTATAATTTTTTCTCAAAAACATCTCCAACTTTTTCTTTAAGTTTTCTTCTCGTATGTGTCAAGGAACGATAAAAAGTACGGTGATTACCCCATTATCGGTGAACTCACCGTATTTTCGCAAATTGCAAGAAGTTAACATGTCAATACCACAAAATTAGTGACGGATTTTTTTCGTAAACTAAACTTTTAAGTCGGTTCTATAAAAATTAGCTCCTTAGAAAGGGTCATGTACAATTAAAAAATGAATAGCTTTTGCGTAATGTGCTTGAAATTTATGCAATTTCTAAAAACAAATTCTCGAAAACCGCTCCAATTTCTTTAATCTCTTTAAATATTTTCTATGAATAGAAGAAGCGATGCTCAAAAGCATAGTGCGTCTCATTTTCGTGTAACTCTCTGAAATTTAGAAAACGGCAAATTTAGAAATAATGCGAGAAAGTATGTGTTGTAGCTCCGCTAGTTTATTATAACGGACACAACGCAAGACCTATCAAGTTGACCAATTAAGTCAAATTTAACGATATGTTCGAAAAAAAAATGGATGCAGCAAACCGATTAAAATAAAAATTAACGAATCTTTAATAGGATTTAAGAAAGTCGGAAATCAATCAGCACTGGGAGGGGTTGGAGTGAATGGTGATACTATGAAGAGCATAAAAGAGCAAAGCCTTGATATATCTAAATGTAAAGGTCAAGGAGATAATGCCGTAGCATTTATGAGTGGAATTTACGAGGTGGTCAGAAAAAAATACATGAAGGTGACAATACATTGTTTGTGCACTGTGCTTCTTATTACTTAAATCTTATGTTTAATGATGCCATGAATGAAGTTCACAAATTTTACTGTTTGTTAGCAGGAAATTTCTTTGTAGTATTGATATGGAACATACTATCAGACATGATGGATTCAGATAAATGCGAAATAATCTTGCATTAAAACCTCTTTGACTTGCAAGATAGTCATCACGGAAAAATTACTCAACAACTATATATTTTAATATTTTTCAAGATTTAACAAAAATAACATTTTCTAACAAACGTCTGAAAGGAATGAAGCCCGTAACTTGAAAAAAGAATGGAAATTTTGAATTTGTTTTCCATGTAGTACTGCATTCCAAAAATACTAACATTAACCAATACTGTTTCGATATACCTTTAAAGCCCTGATTTGGATTTGCAAACGGCACAGAATTTACTCAATGAAGCTTAAGAAGAATTGAAGGAAGCTCGGAATTACTATGATGATATGAAAAATGATGCAATAGAATTTTCCAGTCTGGAAAGTAGAAGTGAAATTTAACGATGAACGAGTAAACTAAATGTTATTTTGCCGAACTCTGCTAGGACTCACGATTTACAGACGGTCAACAAAAATACAAACTTAATATTTACTAAGGGTATTTAGATATTGCCATTGACCAGTTGGAGCGAAGATTCGTTGAATTAAAAAATACACCGATAATTTTATAAGTGATTCAATCACAAGTTTTGATAGCTCTTTCGGAAGATGAAATTTAAGAAGATGCAAAAAAACTTCAATCAAATCACCCTGCAGACGTTAAGGAGAACTTGGCTTAGTTATTGTCTTCGCGCATTTGTTTAAAGAAGCAAATTTCAAACCTAATGACTGTTAAAGGTCTTGCAAACATATTAATAACTCAATATTGCTCATTATTACTACGTTTTCCCTATGTGTACAGTATTTGCTTTATTTTGGACCCTTTCTGACTCGCTCCTCAGAGCCGAAAGAACGTTTTCAAAATTAAATCTTCTCACATATACCATAGTATTAATACGCGCATTGTAGTATGAATACAAGTTTTGAAAGGAAAAGAAAGCAAGAGCAGAATAATTGCAGGAGAATCGCTTCGTCACAATATTTACATGGGGTGAAAACGCTTAACTTGGAATAGTTGCATCTAAACGCAATCTTCATAATCAACTTGTTTATAAGCTATGATTTTCCGCTCAAATATATTGTAAAACGGCTTGCTTTTTAGACAACAATTTCGGAAAACCCTTGAATTGCGACACGAGTATGCGGACTGAAACGACTAACCAGATGCTTGTTAGAATGGCTGCTTTTAATTCTCTTGTAAAAGAAATAGAGGAAGCAAATTGAAACGGAAAAAAATATTCTAAATCACTGACAACCACAGATGTCTAATAACCCAGAATTGACAGATTTAAAAAAAAAACTTTTTGCCGCTTCACATCAACAAGCACATTTTCGTATCTTGCTGAACCAAGCACAGAAAATGGACAAGTTAATATGCAATATTTTGTAGCAGGAAGAGCGATTTTTAAATACGAGTTAGTTAAGAATATGAAGGCATATCACTTACAAATAATAAAAATGTTTTATTCAGGATGAGATGAATACTATTGTATTATATTCTTTATGTAGTATGTGATTGTGCCAATGGGTTGAGAACTGATTGCTGTTGTCCCAATGTGGCAACGTTGTATATTATGTAGGAACCGCAAGATCTCCTTCGATACTTGTACGACCTGCCCATATTCTTATCAAATAAAGGAAGAAGAAAAATGTGAGCGACTGTAACTGAGGTAATGATGTTTTTATGTATTACAATTTCATCCTTATATTTATACATTACTTAACTTAGTTTTACATAAGAGTACACCATGTGTAATATTGTTCATGTTTTTGTTTTATCTTAATTGTTTATTTCATATTCGGCACTTGTCGTTAAGAATAGCATTGATTTTTAAACCTACGGTAGTACAGTTTTCTAAATTTCATATGTATACTTCTTTCAATATTTTGACTTTAAAATAATCTAATAGAATTGAACGTATTATAATGATGGATATTACGTTATTAACATTATTTTAAATCATCTTGAAACGTTTATGTGTATATACCGGTAATCCTGGCATTTCCTAAAATAGGCAGGCAAAAAGGCATTTATTTTTACAAAAAGAGTGATAGGGTGCTAAAGTAATGGTGCTAAAAGGCATATAAACAACGAAAAGTCACATTTTAAATGAATTATTGTAAAAAAATATATAATTAAAATGATTCACATTTGTATTTTAAATCTGAAATTTACATTAGCAATTACATGCGAGAAAACGATCTTTTTCTTTATAATCTTGATTCCACATGATCTCTCGGTGTGATGACTACGAATGCATTGTACTCGTGACAGTCTCTTCAACATACTGTTGTAAAATCCCTTTTGATTTTTGAAACGACATACGTTTAGTTTAAAAAAAGTGTTAAGACTTTTTCTACAAAAATGTGTATTTTTAGGGTATGAACGACATTAATGTTAAATAAAATAAGAGGAGAAACATAAAAGGTAACCTATCAGCTTGCTTAGACATGTGTAGGTAGTACGCGGCATATTCCAAACCGGTCCGGTATCCAATATTTAACTGATGCTTAACCTGAAAGAAATAACCTGAAAGAAATTACATGGAAGCAGCGCTGTCTACCAACTCTTTAGGAAAATGCTGCAGAGTTGGTTTGATCCTTCAGTTGCTGATATCCATCGTGAATTATGCCTAGTGTATAGGCCTGAAATAATGAGTGATAAACAAGTTCGAAAATCGTGTGGAGAATTTCAAAATGGACGCACAAATGTGCACGATGAACAGCGGAGTGGCAGGCCCAGTATTCGGACCGACGACATCGTTGATGAAGTGAACCAAAGGCTTCGAAGTGATCGGTATCTGACGATTATTGGTCTGGCTAATGAATTTCCAAATGTGGGTCAAAGCTCAATTTACAAGATTGTCACTGAACTGCTTGGATAAACTTTGTGTGAGATGGATGAAAAAATTGAACGCTGATCAGCACAAGAACAATGAATTCGTAGTGCGCGACAGTTTTTTGAGCGCTAAAGGCAAGATTGAGGTCACTTGCTTCCCCACATTGATACGAGCGACGAGATGTGGATACCGTACACTAACGCAGATTCGAAACAACAGTTAATTCAGTGGCGCCATTCACGTTCACCCAAACCAAAACGTTTAAGCAATATCCATTCTGACATTTAAGGAATTCTATATATTACTAATTTAATTAACAGAGGTAGTCTGCTGTGGTTTATAAAATAAACACCATTGTTATTTTATATCATTTATTAGTAAATTTTATTCAAACGTTTCGGGACCTCATTTCGTCTCCTCACCAGGTATAATCTAAAAAACATTTTAGTATCTTAATTTGTTATATATAATTATTTAAGGTTTCTAAATAATTTGAAGACGTAAAAACTATAGACAAAGACAAAAGAATGGTAACAAAACTATTTTCAGAAACAGAGTATATTAAATTTAAAAAAAAATATGAATACGGTAACATTAGTCTTCAAAAAACAAACTTTTTCTGTAACAAGAACAAAACACGTTTTTTCTGGAAGATATTTTGCCTCTCAATTCAGGTCTAATTTCAGAATTTCTGTATCGGCCTCACTTTTCATGTGATGATCGTTCTTGGCAAATGCGTTTATCTCCCTATCTATATACCCCTATTACATGTATCTGAAAAAATATCACGCTCTGATAAAAAGATAATCAAATGTATACATTATCTACAACAACGTAAGTGTTAAGAAAACTGAAGAAACATATCCAAAAATATTTTCTTCACGATTTCTTGCGATACTTTGCCGCTGCATACTTTTGCATCTTCATAAGTTCGAGCAGTAAGAGTACAACATTGCGTCCCTCAAATTGCCTTAATAACGATTTCCCTTCTGAGGGATGACCTGGTGGAACTCATAACAGATTCGATATCACTACAAATAATTGTGTCACTTTTCTTGGAGAAATAGTTTAAAAAAACAAACTATTAGGCGATCACGTAAAAACCTTTTATACATCACATGGGGGCTCATTTCAGATCATGTTCGCCAACCTTACACCCAAAATAAAGAACATAACGGTTCCTTATCAGAGTATTAAGATTCAGTTTTTGCAATTTCATAGTTAATTGTTCTCAGATATAAACAAATGAATTTGGCCTATTTACACAATTACGAGGCTTTCCTTTCTAAATTAACACAAAGCACAAATCTTCATAAACCTGTAGAACAATAAGTAGTCACACCCAAGCACTTTCCACGCTATCAGATCTCTCAATTTGGGAACCCAACCGGCAAAAAACACAACGCAATTCTACCTGTTCTAGCAAGACGTATCAGCAATGTTGAAAAGCAGTTTTTATTTCCTAGAAATGAATTTTCTGAATTCAGTGTCATGTATAGGAATTCGTTGTTCACTATTCGATTGTTCCTGAACAATTAAATATGCATAATAATTAATTGAATCTACAGCAAAAGTAAACAATATGCCGCGTTTGAAAGCATTTACTAAATAGAGAATAGCGTGTCACAAGAAAACTGAACCCGATAGGCAAAACCTGATTTCATATTCCAATTCAGGGTTCGAGTCTTAGCTAAGAACACCAAGCAGATTCTTTGTTACAAAAATGCTGTTGAACAGTGCCATTGATACTAACCAAATGATATCTAAATACTATACTGTAATTTATGCACTAGTACGAATATAAAAGGTCTTATAAAGCACGAAGTTATAGAAACTCGGATAATGGGCCGTCAACCCCTCCATCTCTCAGTAAGACGTGACCACTCTCAGTGTACGACATGAAAAAGAACGGCCTCTCGTAAGACATTCAAGTCGAACAAGAATGAAGGCAGTCACAAACATAACATAGGACACATCATGCTATCTATCCAGAGGTGAGCATGACATTTAGATATTGTACCAAGAATTGTTATATTGGATAATTATGAAAACGATAAAGTTAAGTTATGTTTAAAAACATTTTTAATGATTCAATTCAATTTTTCTATTTAAAATTAGAAAAACATGAATAAATTAATGTTTAAAAATAGTTTAGATGCATTGAATCATTAAAAGATTTAGAATAATCCAATATAACAATTTAGATCACAAAAAGTCATTAATTATTTTAGCTTGCACCTAATTGGAGGAGTTTCGGAAACGTAAATAAAATTTACTAATAAATGACATATACGTATTTAGTAAAAATAACAATGGTGTTTATTTTCTAAACCACAGCAGATTTGCTCTATTAAATAAAATGTACTATGAATGTGAAGGTAGCTAAGTAAACCAACTTTAATGATTTATGAAACGTTATTAAATGTGTATTGTGGTCCGAATTTAAAGCAGTAATAGAATGTTGCATAACTAGGAAACGTATATTTTGGGAAATTACAATATCAAG
Organism: Gryllus bimaculatus; assembly: GCA_017312745.1. Classification (NCBI taxonomy): domain Eukaryota; kingdom Metazoa; phylum Arthropoda; class Insecta; order Orthoptera; family Gryllidae; genus Gryllus; species Gryllus bimaculatus. The sequence goes on from BOPP01000083.1 coordinate 4,771,741, forward strand.
ATTTTCAGATAGAACCCTAGTATTATATGATTAATAAGTTGGTTGATAAGGAGCATGAATTGAGAAACGACAAACGACAAAAGTGAAAACGGAATTATATTTTTCGTCCTTCGCTTTTGTGTAATCGATTCCACCTAGAAGGGAGTATTGTTTACAGAGTACTCTATCCTCAAAAGAGATCGGAGGCCATACCCAAATGTAGGATGGAATTCCTCGCGAGCGAACAATGCCTGTCTCCATTGATGCAAAAACATCAAGCATTGACGAGTATCATCTTCCCTTTTCATTTAGATATTTCATACTCCCTGGCCGTGGAACCTCCGCTTCCACAGAAAGACAAAACATGACTATGCCTTCATATTGTCCAAACTTGAAGGTGTTTTTCCAACGTTATCGGTGCCGGGAGAAAAAAACAACAAGAAAATGGCGAAAAAGGTAAATAAAAGACACTAGTAAGGCAATATACCAAAAAAGTTTTTGTAAAGGACACAATGAAAATCTACTAAAACAACTCCTGAAGGACAATTAAGTGATTCGTGTTGTTAAAAGGCATGCAATGGTAACGATAATAAGAAAGCATTTGGCGAAGTGTGGGGCTCTAGCTATAAATGGGAAGTTTTGTAAAAGTTGTGCAAATATGTAAATAAATCTACGTCGGTTCGCATCCGACATGGCTTCGTTTTCTGCTTCATCTAACTTTTACGTTTATTCTATTATTGTAAAATAGAACGTTTTTACATTTTTTGGGTACTTTAACGTTTTTGTACTTTCTAACTGAGTTTTCGATGTTGACGAAGCTTTGAAAAATTCTGAAGAATTTTATAGAAACCCTCTGAAGTGTTTAAAGTATAATGGACCAACGTCGACCCATCAATAATTTTATTTTACTATAAGAAAAAATTAAATTATTAAAAAGCAAAGAACTCGTGGTCGGCTTTCGTGGTCGGCAGCATCTTATTACAGAAAAGGTACTAGATGAAATATGTAATTCCGTATATCGTAGTGGCCTGCGAGCTTCCTTGAAATAATGAATGCGTTCCGCATTGCCTTGAATATTCCATACGTTTGCATCTTTGGTTTGATTACTATATTTGGAAAGTATAATGAATCTAACGATGATTCATTGCTTTTTTTATTTACAGAGATACAGTGGCTTTTCCATCGAGAAGCTGAATTGCGAAACCGGCTAAGTCCACTTTTGTCGCTTCTTCGTGCAAAAACGTTTCCTTATTTGTATTATTAAATTAGAGGTGCTACAACAGCACATTCTTTCTCGCATTACTTCTAAATTTGCCATTATCAAAAATTCAGATCGAGAGAAGTGATTCAGGGCATCAACTGATGTCACTTCCGTGACTCTGACGGGGAGGTCCTAGGTTCGAGTCTCGACATTGGAAGTATTTTTGACACTAGCTAGATAGCTAGGTCGTGTTCAGTAACTGTCTCCGGCAGAATTCTAGCGGCCAGCTGCTCTGATCTGCTGTTTTTTGTCGTTCCTTCGATCACCACCAGGCGAACGCCGGAGTAGTACCATAATAAACGGGCCAGCGACCGCGCGCGATCTTTCCTTTCTGTTCGTTGTCCCAACCTCGCCCATTACACATACACACACATACAATTACACTTAGATGCACTATATTTCCACACACGCCGGGAGAGCAGACGGACGCGGTTGTGGCGGTGCCTCGCTGGTGAGAGATACTTGGTGGGGGAAATCCCTGTACGCCGATGGGTAGGCGTGATCTCGTCACCCATCAGGAGGTGATAACTACCACAACCCCGCGATAAAATACATACACTACACTTACGCGACTGACTTAGCAATTAACGCGCCTGAAATCACTAATCAATCTAATTCATTTGGAACTTCTGAGAGTTCAACGAAAATGAGACCTGAGAAATTTTTAAGTTCTTCACTTTATCCTAGGAACAAATTTAAAGAACAAAAATGTAACCGTTTTTTCAAAAATAATGTTTTTAAATATTGCATTAATTTCAGGAAGCAATTACGGGAAAACAACCTGATTTTTTAAAATGTACATGGCATTTTTTAAAATCTGATTGTTTTAGAACATATTTAATTTAAGACAAAAATCTTCATATTCAATATTGCATAATATTAATTGCACAATATTACATAATATTAATATATTATGAGCCAATACAATTTGAAAACGATATATTGGCTTGATCTACGAACACCTCCAAGTGAGAGAGGCATAAAAAGCAGAAATCAATTTGGTGACACCTAGGAGAAAAAACTCTAGGAAGACCCAAAAGCTGATGCGCGGAATGTGTTTCAATAAAAAATTGGCTCTAAATCTATAGAAACGAAGAAGGGGATTGCAAGAGGAGAGGAGAAAACTTTTTGACCCTGCACGGCTTTCGGTATTCCGGACCACTGTGCACCACTCCGCGCCGCTCCGCTCGGCTCCTCTCGGGCGGCCTTCGCCCCCGCTTTATGCAAAGGCGGCCCAGCGCTCGCCTTGGGCTGGCGCCCCCGGCCGCGATTGAATGAACGCGCGACGGGGAACACGTTCCGCGCACGTCGGGCCACGCCGCGCCACGCCGCGCCGCGCCACGCCACGCCACATCGCGCCGCGGAAGCCGCCACGGGAATTCCGCTCATCCATCCGTCGGCTGACGAATGTCGACTTGGACACTTTTTCATTACTGCTCGACCGGTGGCCCTTTGGCAGATGGGTAAGAAAAGGTTACAGATTTCTACTTTTGTGATGTATTTTCAGCTGACCATCTGAAACCAATATATTAATACAAAGTTAATTATAATAATAATTATTGTATTAATAATAATAGTAATAATCATTAAATATAATATAAATAATTATATATTATTACATATTGTATCTTTGGCATTATTGACAATCGTTGAGAAAAAGAGGAATTAATGAAAGGCTGATGAACTCAGGTTGTAATAAAAGTGCATATTTATGTTTCATCCTCGAATTGTGGTACAACGTTTCGCGACTTTTGGTGTCGCTTCTTCAGACGCTGTCTGTGAAACAAGACTTTTTAATTAGATAATTATTAAAGTGAAACATAAGAACTGAAATTAACAAATACTCGTAAGTACAAAGTACTGCGAGATTTTAAGGCTTGCCTAGTACCATTGCCACAAAAATTCCTTTGTAAAAAGTTAATGTAAGTTAATTAAAACTTATCCACATATTATATGCAGACAGACTTAAATAAGCCGAGGTGACCCATTGTCTTAGCTTTTACTAAAATGGAAGACCAGAGGTCCCAGTCAACTATGGCCTTTCTGGCACTAGCGGCTAAGATACAATGATGAGTTTGGAGTCATTATGAGGGGCTTTCAGTTGAAAGAGAAGAGTTGTCCGCCAGTGGGGCGAGGAAAAAAGGAAACCAAGAGAAAGAGAGGGGAGAGAATGGGAGAAACAAGTGGGGAAGGGTTGGGGAAAAAGGAAAAATAGATAATTACTGACGGTTACTGGGATACAAATGGCAACACTAAAACAAATTCAAAAGGTAAGATTTAACAATGACATGTAATACCTAGACACAAGGAAAATGCCATCAGCAAATTATGTAAGACTTGGGCTCAAATATTTATTTCGTTTTATTTAAGTTATTATCATATGCCTTGGTAAATATATTACTCTCTAGTTATATATATATATATATATATATATATATATATATATATATATATATATATATATAGAGTTAATAGTATTGTTTATCTTGATGAATAATGTTTCCAATATTAATCGGGAATAGGATCTCGGTTTATTGTGAAATATGCGCAGGTTATCAAAATCGAGAATGTGACAAACTCAGTCTATGTTTATATAGTATATTAAGCTTACCTCTGGTGTCTTTAATGCTATTTTTATGTTCACTCAATAGTTCTAATTTTCCGTTTCGTTTGTCTCACGTAAGTTGTTTCACAATCTTGACATTGAATATCACAAACAACATTTTCGACATCTAATTTAGGAATTTTATCTTTAGCATTGATTATCAAATTCCTATATTTGTAATGATATGTCTAGCTACATCCTTAATATTGTCCCTCTTTAGCTTTTTTCTGGTTGGTAACATTCAGTATGTAAGGGAAAATAATTTGTTTTTTGTCCTCGAGGGACAATTTGTTTTGACGGGCTATTTATTTCTCCTAATGTGCTATCACTCCTCTTACTTATCTATTTGTTGATAAAATTCATAGGATAATTGTACTCGGAGAGTATTGTAGTAATCGTTGTTAAGTTGAGCTCATGGTGAACTGGGTGCGACAATTTTGTCACCATGAGCTCAACACTACTCCTACCACATGTGCCGGAAGGCCGGTCGGGAGCTGAGAGCTTGCCCCGGCTGGGGCGGTGGCCCGCTGGTGGGAGATGCCCCGCTGACTGTGGAAATCCCCGCTAGCCGACGGTAGGTCAACGTCGGAACTCGCCATACAGCGAGTGAAAGATCACCGCCATCTCGCGAGCAAAAAAATATGCATTACACTTACAGGATGAATGACCCTGATAGTTGACGTGCCCGCAATCACTAAACTATCAATCAAAATCCTGTCTTCAGGTTTCACAATCTTGATCACTGCTTGACAAGACATTTTATGCCAATTTAAGTGGATAAATCTTGACTCACACTCCGTCGCCTCTAATCCCCACGTGTGCTCAACATCGCCTACGCAATTATCCAACCCGGACTAACCGCTACATCGGAACCGCTAACACCCAAAACAAAATTTGTATGTATGTACTCGGCGCGACAGCCCGTGAACGGGCACAGGCCTACCGGCGACGTCCCTACGTCGCGGCCTTGGGTTAAGGTGTGGTTAATACATAGACATCCCCACGCCGTATTCCGGTCTTCTCAACCAGAAAAGTGAATTTTCTCATCATTACACAGCAACATATACCGGGACATTGCAAGGAAATCGCACACTTTAATCTTGTCTGACCGAGAATCGAACCCGGGGCTGTGTGGGGAAAAGCGAGCACGCTCACTAAGAGGCGACCACGTCAGGCAAAGCAAAATTTAGGAATGGAATTATCCGAGAAAAAAAGACACAAAACTATATTATCATTATTATAATTATAAAAATATAAATAAAATATAAATATATTTTGAAAATATAATTCCACCACGGAACAAGTAAAAAAATAAAAAAATCGAGGAAATAACATAAAGGATTCAAGAAAAGACGAAATAGAAGAATAGGAAGTGTGATCTGATAGAATTAACGGTATTTTTTAAACGGATTTTAAAAAGCAAATGCGAAATGAGGTTCTCCTTCACCTATGCAATGTGCCTAGCGGTGTGGTACCGTTATATGGGAGCGGAAACTGGGTCCTGGACAAGAACCAAGAAAATCGAGCGGAAGCGATGCAAATGAGATTTATGCGGCTACACCTGGAAGAAACGAGAATAGATCGCTTGAGGAATGAAGTCATCCGAGAACAATTTGGGACGAAGAGCGTTCTTGAGAAGCCCAAGAACAGCGGCCGAATTGAAAAGGTTACATAGAGAGGATAGATTACTCATTCAAATGTAGGATATTATAGATGGGCCCAGACGAAAAAAATAGGGAGAGCCAACTACATTTTTGTACTCACTTGTCTATCCGGGACACGCCGCGTCCAGGTGCCAGAACATTTCTGTACCCCTTTCGTCCATATTTTTTCTGTATATACTTATATATACAGAAAGGTATATAAGGTATATACTTTCTGTATATACCTTACTGGTAAATGAATAAAATATACAAGAAATGTGAAATAACTTTCATTACACAATTAATAAATAAAAATCTAATTGAAAATGTATTGAACAGTTGTATTTGTATTTCATGTTGGGAAGATGTCCACGTCTTATTTATTTATTTATTTATTTATTTATTTATTTATTTATTTATTTATTTATTTATTTATTTATTTATTTAACGTGAAAAAAATGCTAAAACCCTGTGTAACGTATGGGAAAGAAGTGCAGTCTTGGTTGATTTATCTGTACAAACAATGCCAGATGTGTATTAATATAGTTCTAACAATTCTATTTGAATAAACAAAGAAAATAATAACTTGGATTCATGTGTTTATCTCGAGCTTCTTGATTCGGACAATAACTAGAACATGATGTATTTTATATGGTATCAAAGACTATACAATATGTAATTTACCAAAGTTGTAATTAACTATATTAAGAAATAAAAATTACTTTTAAATTAATCACAAATACAGTTTTATCAATAGTAATATGAATAATACATATAAAGATTCCCGAACACCCGTTCTCAAGTAAAACCGTGCTTGCGCCATTGGCGATAGAATACGTATTATGGATAACATTCAGTAATACTTGTCCCATTTCTTTAGCAACTATTAATATAATTTTAAAAATTAATTTAAAATTAACAAATGTATTTTTATCGTTTCAAGAGGTTAAAAATATTTGTGAAGAAATGGTGTAAAAAAGAAGCAACAATGAAATAGAATAGGTAGAAAGTGGTGCCACATCACATCACGACACTGCAATATACTAAGTTGTAAAATAGTTTCAGACGCTCCAAAACAATGCAAACAAAGGCGAGAGGTAAATTGAATTTCGAGAGGTAAATTGAAAACTTCGAGTTTCAATAAAGATCCCTTGATAGTGTAATACTTCTAAGAATTTGTATTCATCTTAAACTCGTTCTGTCTCAACGTGCGTCGTGTTTCAAGCGATCCACTTTCTCCTTCGTAAAACGCGTCTCATAAAAAGCACATTTAATTCGAAAATTCGTAACCAATCAGATGAAAATCACATCTTCACGCGTGTCGTATGGAGGTGTTCTGGCGACGGACCGGTTGTGAAATATTTGTCTGACAAATCCATTAAAACGGACACAAGCCGAATAAATTTGTTGTTGTTGTGGATCTGTCTCTTGGACAAGGTGGTTTTTAGGAACTAGAAAAGAGCAGGAACCATACGGATTTCTTTGAGGACGTTTTGCGGATCAATCTTTGCGAATCACTTTCATAATGTTTTAAGAACACCTGCTTCAACTTACTGCAGAAAACATTTGTGTTCCCAAAGGAAGTGCGCAGATTGAATTTATCCCACATACGTCACGTATATTTTAATTGTTTTTACGTGTAAATGAATAGATCAATAAATAATGCAGGTTGTGTTTATTATGTACTTTTGAAATTTTATATAATTATTACATAAATATCCACTTCTTATTCTCTTTTAACTTGACGGGGACCAATTGATAAGTTAGCTTGCCTTTCCTTCAGCTTCGTTTTCTTCGCTTTCGAGATTTAATTCGTTATTTCGCTAAGCTTCTACCCCTTTCTCCTGCCACATTTTATTGTTACCTGCTAATTTTTAAATACTGTTATTTAATCGATCTAAAACTAATTACATTTATTGTTCAGTAATTTATTCTATATATTTATTATATAATTTTACCCACACACGGAGTGTACAACAAAAGATCGGAAAACGTGAAGTCAGTATTTCACATTGCGACACGCTGATTTCGGTATAATACAAAATTGAACGCGTTGCAGTTTATTGCGCGAACTCGCGAGAGGGTAACTTGTGAAAGGGCAATATCCACCAACTAGGCCGTCTTAGCTTGACGTAGGCCGTTACAAAACAGCACAGTGTGCAATAGCAACCATTTCTGAGTTCGCGCCTAGCGCCTAGGGATCAATCGCCTATCCTTATGAAGACGGGTTTAACAGTCCTTTATAATATTTGGTATCACTCTAATACAGAGATATTTTACAAGATGCCTATTTGTTGCAATATCATGTTTTTCACCAACATGTAACTATGTCACGAGCTTATCAGCGCCTTAGAGCCGTGAATAAAACTATCAGTAAAGAGCGCGCTCAATTTTCTTCGGGATGGCGCTGTCGACACCTGAAGCAGACTGTTCATTTAGACAATTTTCTCAGTTCGCGGAGTCAACATCGCGCTCAGCTCTGTTCCGAACAGTGAAGTGTCTGCCGTTAAGGCTTGCTTAAGTTATTCCAAGTGTATAACGTACTTTCGTCAATTGGACTGTCAATTATAAGTGCTACCAATTACAGTACTAAATTCATAAACCATTGTGATTTAGTACCCAGTAAACCTGGCATAGGGCAAAGCATAGTTGAGGCCTTGGCCGCTCTGTATAATCCAGACTGCGCCATGGACACCTCATTCATCACGACGCCGCTATCCCATGGTGAACATCAAAGCGGTGCTACACAACAAGGCAACATTGGTCTTCAATATGCTATTCTCAATCAACACCCACCGCACGCGGGAGTCCAGGAAATTCCAATTCCGGAAATTCAGAAACTACCGACAAGCGACGCCACTAAGGTCAGTGCTCAGCAAACTGCCAGCGATGCAGCCCAAGGCGTAACAAAAACAGTAAGTGGAAACCAAGTTTCCGCGGACAGTTCAACATGTAGCGGAAAGAGAACATAGAATGACTCGGATCAAAATGAACCCCCCCTAAAAAATCAATCAACAGTGCTAAAAGTGTATATTCATGGCCAGTGGATAATAGATATGCGCCCTTAGAAAATCTAATAGACTATGATTCCAGGTTTAATTATATTAACATCACGCCAAGTCAAGATGAAAATGTCAAGATTCCACCAATTTATGTGAATAACATAACAAACTTATCAGAGTTTAATAGAGAAATCAAAAATATTGCTATCCAATTCACCTTCACTACAATAAAAAAACGAATAAAGCTAATGTTCAAAACAATATCCGACTTCAGAAAAGCAATTAAATTTTTTTAAATACCAAAAGAAATTTTCACACCGATAAAGACCCCGCAAATAAAAAATTCACAATAGTTTTTAAAAATGTTCAGCAATCTTAATCAACCAAGGAAATCTTCGAGGATGTCAAAGAAAAGTGCCCTTCGCTAATCACGGTTACCTGACTGCACAAAGACAACACTCCTATCCCAGTGGTAGCTGCCGAGTTTAACGGCCAACAGAGCATAGACATTGTATTACAAATAACGGCAATTTGCAACTTAAAAGTGAAAGCTGAAAAAAGACGTAGAACGAAAGGACCCATTCAATCCCTAAGGTGTTTAGACTTTGATCATACCCGCAAAAATTGTAACCACACCTTAGGCTTATCTACTGCTCAAAAGATCATTATTCGGTTAATTCTCCAAACAAAATGCTCACTCCTGTTTGTAAGAACTGCAACGGGTCACATCGTGCAGACTACTCTGATGCAAGCCCGTTCTACAAAATCTAACTGACCCCCACCCCCTAGCGGAGATCATAATGGAGAACCACCATCCAAAACTTCACAGCCAACCAATCCCAGAAAGAGACCCAACAATAACGCTTCATCTCGCTTACCTTATCACAATTTTCCATAAATCCCACCCATAAAGAACATTCCTAATTTTATTTTCATCCCAACTACAACCTCCAACTCGAATCCTCTTTATCAACCCAATCAAAACCATCCAACACCAAACCACACAGACTATAATAATAACAACAATTATAACAATTCATTCATACACTCTCTAATAAATTCCATTACAACTCATATCGTAAATATAATCAATTCAATCATCCCAGCAATAATCAGTAATATACAAACTTCGTTGTCATCGTACTTCAATAGCAACCATGGCAGCACAACACACAACTTAATAACCTTCATGAACTGGAATGCGAATAGAATAACTAATAAAAAATAGAATTTACGCAATTTCTCCATACCGATAATGTTGACGTTGCTTGTATTACGGAAACTCATTCAAAATCTAGCAATGAGTTCTACTGTCCAGACTGTCACATACGGAAAAGATAGATCACCTAACAAACGAGGAGGAGTCGTAATGGCAATCAATTCAAACATAAAACATCACCTCATACCAATACCTAAATTCAATGAAATAGAAGGAATTACTCTTAATGCTGAAATATTACCCTTGGACCATTATAACAATTTATAAACCTCCTGATCGTAAAGTAAACATAAACAACATCAAAAATTTATTCAAGCAAGCAATAATGTTTTAATACTCGGAGACATGAACGCAAAACATAAGTCATAGGGCTACAAAAACAATAAGCGTGACGGAAATAACCTTGCACATTTTATAAATAATTCCACATTGAAAGTAACAACGCTGGAACCTACATACTACCCCCATGACAACTCAAGGGCCCCCGACATATTAGACATTTCATTTTTTTTTAATTTCACGCTTGCACAATATTCCATTTAGATGCAGACCACATCCTCGTACTCATAACCTCCCAACAAATTCCACCCCCTCATGCTCCATTTCCCAAAACAAAAATTTGTAACATCAATTGGCCCAAGTTTCAAACAGAATTAAATTCATTAATCCCCAAAATTAAAATACTACACACCCCTCTCGAGATTGACCAATCAGTATCATTTCTAAATTATATCATCCAAACGATAATCCAAAAGTCAGAATTAAAGACAAATGCTTAGAAGAAACCCAATTACACCAATCTTCTTCCAGAAATCATGAAAATTATACACAGCAATGATGTACAAACTAACAAAGATAGGTACCCCACATTATCTCACTCAAATATTGTCCACCTACCTTAACAATAGAACGTTTTCTGTTTCCGTAAACAGTCATCATTGAAATCCGAGACCAATAAGTGCAGGCTTGCCACAGGGTTCACCACTATCCCCTACACTTTTTAATGTATACGTTTCTGACCTTCCAAAATTAGACAACATTCGCGGATGATGCAGCAATTTTCCTAGCCGGAGATTCCTTAGTACACATCAGAAATTCTCTTCAGTTGTATCTTAATCTCTTTGACAGTTGGTCAGAATATTTAAAAATCAAACTTATTCACACAAAAATAGCTATCAAAATATTCACTTTAAGACCCTACACACCCCCAGCACCGCTCACAATAAATAATGAACCCATTAACTGGCTACCTCCAAATAGTACTGTAAAATATCTCGGGCTTAATGTAGACACTATACTGAACTGGAGCCAACACATCAATAGTAAAATACAACAAGCAAAAAATAAGCTACATCAGCTAAAACCCATCATTAATCGATCTTACCACCTGCCATTCCCAACAGCCATAGTCATCTACAAAACCATCATTAGACCACTCCTTTTATACGCCTGTCCAGTATGGATCTCCGCAGCAAAAACAAACTTTAACAAGCTTCAAATAATCCATAACCAGTTTCTTAGAACTATCACAAATGCTTCTTGGTTTATTACAGCTCCACAAATAATTCCAAATAGACTCCATACTGCATCATATAACGTTCTACAGTTCTATCATTCCGTACCTCAAATTCCTCACCTAGCCAACTTCAGGCACCGGAAAACTCCTCACAGAACCAGAATTAAAAATAGATATCCATACCATACATTCCTAATCAAATTTTCCGAAATAGATTGTTTTTAGAGGTGTCTGCAACAGATTTTCTCGTCCAAATTAGTATGTAGTTTATTTTTAGGTAAATTATAATGTAAGCCTTTACGTAAAGCCTATACGTAAAGTGCCTTAAAAGTACTGATCTGTAAAAATAAAATTAATTAAAGAAAGGAGACATTTTTCTATCCTGGTTTAATGTTCTCTCGGGTGAAGATATTGGTACACGTACGAAACATTCATTGTAATCAGTTACTTCAAACAAAGGAGTATAACACAAAAACATTATTTATGAAACAATAAGAAAATATGGTGTTTGACGAAAGATATTTTGATTTTATGAACATAGTGTAATCGTTAAAACGAAAATCTACGCAAAAAAATTAAAGAGAAATATACCAATAAAAGCACACATGCTTATGTATTTTCTGCTTAAACGTAACTCAATGTAAGTGTCAGTTTTTTCACTACCGCTCTCTAGCGGCGGGTTGAAGGAATGTGATTTCATTGTGCACCCATGCCTCCGAAGTCTCCATGGTGGTAACTACCTTGACAACACTGCTCTTGTAAATTTTCTTTACTATATGTCCAGAACGTACAAACAAAGTTTTATTGCATCCTAAAACTGTCAGTAAGGGAAGGGAGGTTCCGAATTTTTCTGAATGTTTGAAATGCAAAAATGCAAATGCCTTTAGATGCATTATCTCATATTTCTGTTTCAAACGAAATAACCACTATTAAAATTCTTTTCAAATAGAACAAGTCTTACCTCAAGTGCATAATACCTTCTACACATTATATTGCAAGAATAATATATTCTTTGAATTAATTATTTTCTTAGAACAGTTGCACTTACTAGTACCCGTTGTTTTATCTCTGTCGTGATAGAAACAAATCTACAAGGACCCTGCAAAAGGGTAGGGGAAAACATCTAGAATAATGTAATCATCGTGGAGTCCCCCAGCCTCTCCCCCTTCAAAAAATTGGCACGTGCCACTGGCATAAGCCTCGAAGCAGCCGTAAGGCTGAAGGTCGGAATAATAACATTATCGCCTAAGGGCGACCCTGAAAACGTGCTTTCGGGGCTGTCTCGAGAACGTCACGTCTGTGAAGCTCAGTAAAGAACTTATAAAGCTCTAGTTTGTGATTTTTGCATCTGATTTTATCATCTGTATATTATCAGAAATTTTCTAAAGCACGAGTGGTATATGATGTGACTTGTTTGCAAATAGATGCATTGTTTCATTCAAATGTTTGTCTTACGCCGCTGCAGGGGGCCAATGGCCAACGTTGAATAAATAAAACAAACATTGAAATGGATTAAAGGAACAATACGAAAAATATAATTATTACCTGATTCGACAACCAGATTACGTTACCTAAGTTTATTTAGTAGTTATTTAATGAAGAAAAAATTCAAGAACTATCAAATGAAAGCGATGAAAATTTCAATATTTTTTCCATGAAACATCTGGGATTAAATTTTTAATCGGGATTAAGGTTTAAAACAGCGTCAACCCCATGAGTACTTGGATGTGTTGATAAACCGAAAATGCGGGAAACAACTCTGGCAATTTTCCATTTTTATTTTATGCATCTTACGCCAAAAACGGTTAAAAACTGTGTGTGACGGGTTATGGGAAGAAGTGTATTCTGTGTACGTTTTCTTAAATTCTGGGATTCCTACCCTAAGCCATATGCAAGTTGAATTCTGAATACAGAAAAAAATGAGCGTTTTGGGCAAGAATTGATAAAATAATATTCGCTGCGTTGTTATAAAAACTATTTGCAAGGGCAAATCAGCTCTAGATTTGAGCTTTTATCCCTCATCGTCCTCTTCGTGAAAGAATGTACTAATTTGAAAAACTGTATTTCCCCCTAAATTCTAGAAAACATTAACTAAGAGTGAAGTTACATATATGACCGGAAGCAAAACAAGGGGCCATCTAAGCATTCACTCAAACGATCAGAGATACTGGACGAAAAACCAGATCGAGATGAGGGTCATTGACCCAGAAATTGTGGTACAATACTTGGTATAGGGTGTTTAGAATTAATTTTGAATTATATTTGTTATGAATTCTGCAATTAAGTGTGGTAACTTGGTGGCAGAATACCTTAAGTTTACATTCATTAAGCTTGCTTCGGCAAACAATAAATTACAAACCAGTAGTTAATTAACAGCAATAATTAATAGTAAATAATGCCGGCTCCGTGGCGCAGACTGTTGCGGCAGCCGTTGTCTGCGCCGAAGAGGCTGCAAGTCCGAGTCCTGCGTACATATGGTCGTATTTATGATTGTTCCTTCACCCCTCATCATCCTATCATATAATTCACACTTCAAGGCAATACGAAAAATTACACACGTTAATCGTGTGTATTAATGACATATAAGCCAATAATAATATTAATAATAAGCATAAAAGAGCAAAAGGAAGTGGACTCCTCCGATACAATGAACTGACGAAGAGGAAGAAGGAAAATGCCGAATTCCACAGAAAATGAAGAAGCTTCTTCAGGCGCCTGGAGGAAAATAAGAACAATCAGAGCACAACGTTAAGTGCAGAATAGATCGCTAAATTTAAAGAATACTGGACTCGTTATGGTCTGACCCGAAGTATTTCCTTATCAAATCAATCAGGATATCCTACATCAAATCTTGATTTTCTTATGGAGAGGGAACACCTATCTGCAAAGGAAAAAGGGGGACATGTTACAACCGCAAAACCATCGACCAATCACCTGCCTATCGACTGTTTACAAACTCTTCACATCGCTAATCAGCAAGAAGATATATGATCACTCTGAGAAATATTCCGTTTTAGAAGAGGAGCAAAAGAGTTGCATTAAAAGATCGATGGGTTGTAAACATCAGCGGACAATTGATGCAGTTACCTTCGAACAAGTTCACAAAAGACGACACAATCTGCATATGTGCTACAAAGACTAGAAGAAGGCATTTGAATCTGTCCCGAACAGTTGTTTGAAAAAAGTTCTTGAGATATACGGTGTATCTCCAAAACTCAAACAAACGCTTAGTGCAATGATGGCGAAATGAGAACGAACATACGGATGGGTTCGGAAAATATAGGAGTGGTTCATATTACAAATGGAATGTTTCAAGGAGATACACAGTCACCGTTATGGTTTTGTCTAGCAATGAACCCAATGTCCAAACCTCTTAATAACAGAAAAAACTGGTACAAATTAAGGAAAAGAAACAACTTACACTTGTCTCGTTTGTTGTGTGTTGGTGATCTCAAAACTCTACGCAGAGACAATTTAGAGGGTCTAACTGAATCAGTGAAAGTGTTCAGTGGATATATAAAGATTTCTTTTGGACTAGACAAATGTGACATTACAGACATAAAAAGGGCAAGATCGAAAGCCACAATGAAAAAATTAGAGACATGAAGGAACGATGAAGTTCACAAATATTTATTTATGTCCCAAAGCTACGGAATGATCAATCTAGCGTGAAGAAAGCTCTGACTGATAAGTATAGATCAAGAGTTATAAAAGTTATGAACACTAAATTAAAGAAGAAAAAAACAAATCATAGCAATTAACTCAACTTTCCTATTCTTTCGGAATTCTCAAGTGGTCGTGTGAAGGCCTTGCTGAATTACATATATTGACTAGAAGGATTCTTACTAATTCCAGGTGCCTTCATACAAACTCTATTAACGTCTATTAAAAGATTATACCTACTCCGAAGAGAAGGAGGGAGAGAACTACTAAACATTGAAAATCTCTGCGGAAACCAAGAAAGAAAAATGAAGCGAAAGTTACTCTCGTGTGAAGATCCCTTAATGAAAATGGCTGTACAAACAGATGGTTAAACTTCACTAAACTTGAGTGCCCTTTACACAGGAACAAAGAAAACTGCAGCAGGAACAACACCAAAATAGACAATTCAAAGAGATCTAGAAGAATGACAACAAACGGCAATGCACGTCAAATTTCCTAAAGTTATTCATGAACCTCATGTTGAAACACAGTCCTCGCGGAAATGGCTATCAGACGGCTATTTATACCCAGAAACAGAGGGATTTATAATGGCAATCCAAGATAGAGTATGCTGAACTACGAACTACGAGAAACTTTGCATGAAAATGCTTGTGGTTGACAAATGCAGGAAATGCAGTACCAGTGGTGAAACAATAAAGCATATAATGGCTAGATGCACTGCATTTGCCGACATCGCGTACTTGGGGAGACACAACCAACAAGCTAAGATTGTACATCATCAATTGGCTCTCAAGCATGGAATGTTAATTAGTGGAGTTCATCCAAATTATAAATACAACCCAGCACCGGTAACGGAAGCAAATAGTACCATCATTTACTGGGACAGTCCCATATTAACAGATATAACTGTGGCTTTCAATAGACCACATATAGTTTTGATTGACAAGGGCAAGAAATGAGCTATGCTTTTTGATGTTGCCGTACCATTGACACACAACTTGAACAGAGAAAACAGAGGCCGAGAAAATTACTAAGTACGTAGATGTTGCTCTGAAAATAAATCAAATGTGGAAACTACATAATGTAACAATACATCCACTTGCTATTTCGGCTGAAGGTATAGTAACAAACAATTTCAGGAAAAAAAATAAAAATAAAAAAAATAAAAAAAACTAATTCTGAATTACGGACAGAAAGCAGTGATCCTGCAAACATGTAATATAGTTCGCAAGTTCTTGCAAGCTGCTCAGAAAATAATAATAATAATAATAATAATAATAATAATAATAATAATAATAATAATAATAATAATAAAGAGTACATAGTTTCCCCGCGCAAGCCTTACTACACTTCATTTCACTGCACTGCACAAACTTAACCGTATGTATTTTTTCGCATTCCTTTCCCTGCTACTACTACTACTACTACTACTACTACTACTAATAATAATAATAATAATAATTATACAACTTTCAAAATATATAATGCAGCTAATTTCATAGTATAAACGTATCAAGATAACCACCGTTTATTGGTTTGTTGCACTCTAGTAACAATTATTTAGCAACACAAGTGGCTAGCACTAAAAGTTGCAAAACCATGCTGCCAGAGGTCTCCTACAATGACTGTGCGCGCACGAAATCGACAGCAATGGTTTGCGCACAAAATTCATTTGGCAGTTTATGAGTTAATGAAAAACGAATCTGAATATCTGCAGCGGTTCAGGAGATATTCGAACAAAACATCCCAAGGGAGGCACCTATATTATCGCTCCAGTGGCAAGTTGCTTTACTGAACGATCGCCTCAATGACCCAACACCTACTGCTGTGAGAGTTATGAACCCTCAAGATCCCATCCCTGAGCTGAAATTGGAACTCGAAAACATAGGTTCCTGTGGCAGTCACGCGTATCATTCTGGCGGCGGTTTTCGACAATTCAAATATTCTTATGTCGACAATTCGACAATTCTTATGTCCAGACGCATCGATGAAATACCACAAATTTAAATGTTGTTCACCCTGTCTTATAATATTACGTCATCGTTACACATAGTACGAGAAATGTTTTGTAGCACCATTAGATTTCTACGCTTTGGTACTCATGTTCCAATGCTAAATGTAAAAAAAAGCTGTTAATTTTACGTACGCAGATATTTATGCAAAATATTAATACCACGTGCGTAGCTGTTAAATAACTTGCATATACAACATCTTGTGAAGAATAAGATAACAATATAGTTCTAGGAAGGTATCTCTATTTATAAATGAGTGAGAGTTCTGAAAACATTCATCGAAATACTACTAACAAATTTCATAACTTAAATAGTAGTTAGGAATTTGGGTTACGCTAATGTATATTAATTCAAAGGAATGTCTGCGAGTCTCAAACGACCTAGATTTACAATCAATAATGTGTTTTCACAATGGCTGTAAGGCGACAATACACTATATTGGAATAAATGACTGGGTTAGCCTCCCAGTTCTTAAAGATCATAGTGGAAATTGTCAGGAGAAACAGGAGCAAACTCAAATGGGAAAATTTCGTGAGTATCGTGAACAAGTTTGAGAATTAATTTACTTCTAGGGTGAATCCTACAATAGTTTAATATCGCAATGTGACAAAGGGAGTTAGTAAAAAGTTAAGAAACAATGAACTACTGCTAAAATATAAAACAAATGATTAATTAGAAACTTGGTCATTTGAATTTTTGTCCGTGTACTTGTAACATTCCATACTTATCCGTGCCAAAAAGAAATTTTCATGTGTGAAATAAAGTACTTGTGTACAGAAGTGCATCCATGTTTTTTTCTCGGAGAGAGGAGAAGTTAGGTACAGGGATAGTGTCCAACCGACTAGATGTTCTCTCATACATAGAAATGCCCGAAATCGGAAATCTGACAGGCTAAGGTGAATCAGGGCATTAATTAAGGGCATTGCAGTGCCTCGAACCGGAATGTCCAAGGGTTAAAGTCTTGACGGTGGAAAGGTTTTCGATACTACCTAGATAGCTAAGTAGAATTCAGCCGCTGTATGGGGAAGTATTCCACCGACCGACTGCTCGGATCAGTAGTTTTCCGTGTATTTTCCTATCAACACCACACGAATGCCGTAGCAGAACCCTAATAAAAGGTCCACGAATCGCCCGTAATCTTTCTTACCATTTCTTGTCCTGTCCTCATCCCTTACTTACACGCACTTTCTTACACTACACTACCACACATGTCGGCAGCTTAGAGCTTTTCCCGGCTTGAGCGGTGTCCTGCTGGTGGGAGATACCTGATTGAGGGAAAACCCGCCTGCCGAGTGTGGACCAGCGCCGGATCACTCCATCCGGTTGAAAATCGCCCCCCGCCGCGATAAACGGCTAATTACCTTAGCCTCTGACGCGCCCGAACACTAATCAATAAAAACGGTGTTTTCGCGTGATTTTACGTGAAACATAGGTAATTAAAAAATATAAAAAAAACTCTATTCTTACATGTTGATCGATTAGTACCAAGTACAGTTATTAAATGACTCAAAAGTGAGTTTAGTTGAACTCTGAATTTTTGAAAATTCCAAAACGTTCAAATAATGTGAGAAAGGGTGTGCTATGGGAGCTCTCCTTACCCTACTAATGAATGGTTGTAGAAATTCTAATGGTTTTCTTTAAGATTCTGTTTGCAGCGTATTCCTTACAGTTTGCGCTTTGCCTCTCTTGTATTTTCTAAAGTGTATGGATTTTATTATTGACATATTATTAGTTATTCGTTCCCCTAAAACCATGTTAGCGTCTTTTTCAATAAGGTTACCTCCTCTACTACATTGAGAACTTTATGCATAGGTTCACTATTCAAATGCTTGCCTTGACATACTGAGGAAATTACTTCGAGCTACAAAGTCTACGTTACACCACATTAGCCGCAGAGTTCGTTATCTTCACATTAATATCTTATAATGTGGATTGTAGCGTTGTAACCGCAAAGTAACCGCATAATTATAATTGTCAACATCTCTGAATAGACTTGCGTATTTCCCAACTGACTCAACGTATATTAGAGATAATTTATTTGTACATTCAAAAATATAAAACTTATATCTAACTGGTATTCTGATATCTGGAATTCGTTTGTGGTAAATATTGAGAGAAATATTCTGAGTAAGTATTCTGTTTCGGAAAATTCCAACATAAAGGAAAATATTTATCTATAAAATGTAATATATAATACAGTAGCGGCTCGTGCTTAGGTTGCAGTCAGGAACATATACTTTCCATTTCATTTCATTCAATAACCGAAATATTGCAGCAAAACGGACGTATGAAATTATTTCGAATTGAAAGAAAGCTTGTCGAACGCTCTCGTTGACGTCTTGTTGTAAGCGAGGCAGCGTACCGAAGCGGGACGTTACGCTTATGGACAATTAATATTGTGAAGTACGAGCAATTCGCGTGCGCCCCTATGCATCTACATTGCAAACATTTCAAAAAAATTGGAAAGTTCCCCGGAAATGAGATTAGCTCCACTTATTTTACCGTCCTTTGATACAGACGAGCAGAAAATTAAAAAAACTGAGGTTTAGAGAGAAAAAAATATTTTTTTTATAAATTGTATTAATTTCAAGTAGAAACTATGCAAAAATTTCATTTTTTCTCAAAAAATGTACATGATATTTTTTAAAGAGCTGAATTTTACTTCCTGACCATTACTTCGTGGGAGTTGTTGCGTGGCTCAGGTAACGAAGAAGTGGATAAATCTTTTTCCAATATAGTAAATTACTTCCTGTCAGACGTTTTACCATCAAAGTTAATACCTACACCGTTCAGCCGATTTTCTTCAAAATTTATATTCGCCCATCGATTTAAAGGAATACTACGTGCTCTGAGTTTGAAACAGGTATTTTGATTTTTGGGCGTACTTTACATTAAGCGTCGACATTTTTAAACTTTTCTCAAAATTGGCTATTTTTTTTCATTAAACGTTTTCCTCGGATAGTGTAAAGAACTCTTAAGAAAATGGTGCAGATCTCATTTTCGGTGTACTTTCTTAATTTCTGAAAATTGAAAATTAAGAAATTCTGCATGAAACTAAGCGCTGTTTTAACATTACATAGCTTTTACATTTGCATAATGAAGATTTCCTCAAAACGGCTTCAAAAGTTTGCTTCGAACCTTTTGTAAGCAGAACATACTGGTATATTATTCTATCGTACACGGCCAGCTTTACCGGGAAAGGTGGCCCAGTGCATCAAATGATGTCACTGCAGTGCTTCTGAGGAGTTCCTACGTTCGAGGCCCGACAGTGCCATGATTTTCGACACCAGCTAGATAACTACGAGTAGGTCGAACTCAGTCTCTGTCTGGAGGAGAATGCTCGAGCGGTTCCCCGCTGGTGGGATATACCTGATTGGGGAATGCGTCGCTAGCTGACCGTAGGTCGGCGCCGGATGTTGCCATCCAGCAGGTCAAGATCACTGCCCTCTCCCAAGGAAAAACATTCACTACACTTACGGGACTAATTACCTAAGTTAGTTGACGAGCCCATAATCACTAACAACCAACTAACGGCCAATTTTCATTAAACCTTTTCAGATTTCAAAAACTAAAGATACAAGTTGCCAGCACCAGCAAAAACAGCTGTTTACCAAAAACCACACAAAATGGTTTTCCGACTAGCGGAGCTACAACGGAATATACTCTTTCGCCTCATTTGTTAAGGTTCTGCAATACTACAATACTACAAGACCCGGCAGAACTTCTTTCAACCAGTTATTTTTCATTCTGGCATTCCTACACATAATCCTTACATACCCTACACAGCCAGCCTTACTGGTAAACTCAGCATCTGGAAGCTTTAAAAACGAAGTTGAATAATCGCATTTCCAATATTCGAAAATTTTCATTTATATTATTTCAAGATCTAGTTTTAAAGAACGCAAGCTCCAGTTCCCGTTAGATAGATAGCAATATCAATTTTGGAGAGACTCGTCAGAACATTTCAGGCGTTAGCGCTGACAACAGACGATTGGTCAGATGGATCGGCAGAGACAACGGACAATGTCCAGTAACAGTTTTGCCGTGAATGAATTCTTTGGTACAAAACGTCTAAGAAGAACAAGTAATTTATTAGAATTTGTGCAAGATTTATATACATTTTCAATATTAAGAACCTATATTACGATTTTTTTCTGTCCAAAAATTGTCACTGTACGCAGTTTCAATATGTTACTTTTTTTTGTAAGTACGAAATAAGCGAGAATGCACAAAGTGGCATGCATACTGCGGAAGATCAACAAATAAAATACTTTCAATAAATAAAACACCACAAGTTCAATACACTGTAAATTTTTTTCACAAAGTCTTGCAAATACTACAATAACGTAGCCTACTATTTTATATGCAGTTTTACTGTGCTTTACATACCAAGAATGTCGAAAAAGTTGCTGTTGGATAACGCAACACGTGAATAGCAAATATTTCATAGCGGCTGGTCTCTCCCTTGTGACCATGCTGTTGAATGACGTCAGTCGTGTCGTAAGCAGTGACGCACTGAATATGAGAATTCAGACGGAACACGCAGTATGAAAATGTGCGGAATTTATTCAAAATTGTGCATTTTTTCCAAATCGAAACGGTTTAATTGTTTTTGGATTTTCTTGAGTTCTTGAGTATCTAACAAAACCATGGGCATGACTCAAATAGTCGGATATTGCATAGTTTCCGACAATTTATGCGAGATTTCTGAACCTAAAGTGTTGTGGCTGAAGCAAAAATATTTTTCAAGAGGTAGGATAGTAGCGGCAATATACTATCACGTTACCGTTATCATTAAGACGAGTATGTATGAGCTGTTATACCATTAGTAGTTACTTCAAAGTTCACCAATTCGTATTTTTTAATCATCCTCGGTTTATTTTGACATGTAAACTCGGAATACACGTTTTTCCCTCATCAGTCCATTACTTTTTCATTTGTGTGTAGCATATGATCCTCGGTGTGCCGTTTACTCAATTCGCTGTTACTTTTGTTGTCCCTCAGAATTGTTTTTGTTTTTCTGAGAATTGTTCTCTTTTTTTCTTCCAGTTTCTGAATACCTACCGTGTAACTTTTGTTGTGCTATATCGCTTAGAGGTTAAGTACAGAAAACACTTAAATTTCTCCGGCTTCGATAATAGAGATAATTATATAAGTGCTCATATATTGAGAAAGTTAATATTGTTCCCTTCGTTTAATTTTAAACAATACCTATGTTTCATCTGTATTATTGCAATATTTACCTAATTACTAATGGATTATGCACTTCTTAAACAGAGTAAAGAATATGAAGCGACGAGGAGTGGAAATTCTCCATGAAGTGCACTTATCCTGTTACTAGCCTGGCCGCACGTAATGGTCAATCAGGTATTGTCCGACCCACGCTCTCTCGCGGTCCCTCGCCCACAGCAAGAGGTCGAAGGCGGAACGTAGGAAGGGGGAGGGTGACGCCGCATCACACAGTGCTCCCACACTCGTATTTCCGAGAGCCAAGCCACTAATGGTGGGATATTGGTGTTTATGTAAAGAGAACGAAAATATGATTATCCTTGATTTTTTTCCCAAAAATAAATCAAATCAAACATTCCTCACTTATTAATTCATAGGTTTAAGAATGAAAATAGCTTCGTACTGGAACTCAACTTCGAACGTTTGTGTCAACCCGTACTAAAGAGTGAAGTTAAATTTTGTTGCAGGTGTGTCAGGGGACCACGTGCGCCTGCAATTTTTCCTTCACCATAATCTAACAAATTGTAAAATTTGCTTGTTAAATTGGTTAGATATGGGGAGGGGTTTGTGTTAATGGCGCTTATAAATTGTACGAAACCATATATTCTTTTTAATAGGCAACTGCACATCCCATTAAGGGCAAGGTCCTCCTGTTCACGCAGGTAATCATTAATTCATCTTTAATGAAGTGATAGGATGATGTTGAAGGGTGAAGAAATGATCACAAATACATCCATGTCCGAGGACGGATTCGAACCCGCGATCGTTCGATCCGAGATCGCGATGCCTTAGCGATGCCTTAGCGATGCCTTAGCGATCTCGGCTACCCGGATCGGCCATCTATTTTTAGCGTCTTATAAATAGAGAAGACACCTGGATGTTTGCTGTCCCTACCGCGCCACCACGTGTTGAAAATACGCATGCTTTTTGTGAGATCTTGCAATCCTTGAGCAGAGCGGATACCGCAGGGTCCGGTAACCTTATTTAGATGAGTCAACGAAAAGTTTTAAAAAATGCAATTAACGCTCGACCCTGCCAGGATTCGAACCTGGAGTCTTCTGATCCGTAGTCAGACGCGTTATCCGTTGCGCCACAGGGCCAGTAGAGTAGCAGTGGGACTGAACATGTTGAGAAGCCGTACGAGGTACTAGCCTTGCCACTTTTCTGGTGAAGTATCGACAGCGCTTGCCAAACTTCGATCGGCATGCGAATTGCTGAAAATTGTTTCTGTCCTTCGAACGCAGAATAGTAGGCCAGTAAATTAAACAATCCCATTCCTTCTTGGTATTTCCTCGTATCCCATTGATACAGTATTTCCAAAGTTGGGACTTCTCTGAAACAAGAACTCAACTCCGACCACCACGACCACCACGACCACCAAGAACGTCTAACGCATAAAACTCCAAGCTATTAAACAGTTGCATTTTAGTAATGCGCGGTAGAGTGCGTTCGCTTTTAGCTTGGGGCCATTACTAGATTCATAGTGCTAGATGCCCTGGGCCGGTAAATTTGAACTACTCTCTATTGTAAAGCTAGCTGGAATAACACGGCGACTTAAATCTTAAGGCAACCGTACACGATTTAGAATTCTGTATAGAAACAACGACGTTCCGTAGAGGAAAGTAGATTTTTCCACAGAAGTTAAATTTTTCTCCATAACGTAATTGAGGTCGATCGTCACGCGACATGCGCGCGAAAGAGGAACTACAGCTGGCGGCGGGGCATGCAAAAATATATTACTAGCACAAGTTAGGAAAGGAAACAAAACGTGTGCCTGATAACATTGATATTAATTAAAACAAGTCCAGTATTGCTAAAGAAAGTGGAGAAGGGACTCAATGAGTGATGCGAAAAACAATAAAATGTAAACATGCAAATTTTGCTTGATTCCGTTCTGCAATCTGGTGAATGTATGCGAAACTATTTTCTTCAGAAATATAGATGTATAAAGACACACCAGATCCTTCATCCAGAAATATCTGCATAAATCTGTATGATTCGTCGGAACGTATTTCTGTACATAAAACTGTATTTTGTAAGGTCGGCTTTAGGAAAGATGTGGAAAAATACCTTCGACCCCTTTGCGTCGAAAGACTCGTGCGGTTCCGAGATCAACAAAGTAAGCATCGATGAACCTTGTCCGAGTGAAACGGTTAAAATGTTGCTTGGATTGGCCAAAACCTCTGGATCGCATCTTTTAAAAACAAAGGAAGATGCTACTGTCTGCCATATTTGGTTCATTAAGTACCCAATGAAGAATCATATGTTAAGTTTTACACCGAGTTGATTTCCACAGATTTTTTGATGCCATTTTCTCCCCCGAAAGTCATCCTGTGTCCCGTCCTACGATTTTATGAATAATATTCCTCTGCTCGTGAGTTGTTGCTTGCCTGGTTTCAGCCACTGCAGTTAATGCCAATGGATTTATTTTATTGACAAGAAAATTCTGATGAGCCGTACACTGATCGAAGTCTAGTCTTCAAGCCGCATATGTAATGGTGAAGGCTAAGCCAGCTCCTTTTCAATTTCTCGCCTTACTATGTACTTACGTAGAAAAGATAAAGTATTGTTCTGCTGCGAAAGAAAGCTGTGGCATTTAGCTAGAAACACTCGTATTGCGGGGCCCTGTTGTAAAAAAAGTGGATCACTCTTTTTCCATATTTAGCAAATTACTTCATCTAACACGTTGTGTAGTTACAACCGACGTTTTTGGGTACCTGATACGGAAAAATCGATTGACTACAAAACGGCTGTCCGTCCGTCTGTCCAATTATCCGTCTGTCCGTCTGATCATTCATTCGTCTGTCTATCCGTCAGTCTGTCCATCCGTCAGTCTGTCCATCCGTCAGTCTGTCCATCCGTCAGTCTGTCCATCCGTCAGTGTTCCCATCCGCCCGTCTGTCCATCCGTCCGTCTCTGCGTCTGTCTGCCTGCCTGTAGTTCTGCCTGTCTGCCTGTCGTTCTGTCTGTCTGCCTGTCGTTCTGTCTGTCTGCCTGTCGTTCTGACTGTCTGCCTGTCGTTCTGTCTGTCTGCCTGTCGTTCTGTCTGCTTACCTGCCTGTCCTTGTTACAATCTGCCGTTGGTCTGTGTGTGATCAACACTAGCGCCTGAACCATTCAGAGGAATTTTCCAGTATTGATATTTTCCGATCAATTTAAATGAATTCGAGTCTCTGCGAGTTTGAAACATTTTCATTTTGGGGGTACTTCACTTGAAGGCATAACGTCAATTTCTATTTTTTTTCAAAAATGACTTCAAATATTTTTATGGGATATGGCTTATAAAAATGGCACAGGTCCAATTTTCGTTGGAATCCCTATTGTTTTTAAATTCCTTTTTGAGTTGTTTTGAGTAAAATAATGTCAACGTCTAAAAATTACGCAAACAATATTTTCACAAATCTGGGTTCGTCCATCTGTATAGCCGACCGAATACCGAACTGGTTAGTTTGTACAACTTTTCGAATTCATCACTCCTACAGTTTTTACTTGAACTCATCCAAGTTTCATTAAAAGCACTGAATTTTCAGAAATTGCATATGTTCAACTTTCTTTTTAAAGCGTGGAAAGATTGTTTTATAGACTTCGCCCTTCGATCTAGTGATTCGGTTCATAGGTGCTGCCGGGGCATGGGAATCGGAGAAACATATTCCCCAATATTTTGTATATAGAGTGTATTGAAGAGGGCTTCCCGGTAATCTACACTTCACTTGTATTGTAATACTGCGTTATAGTTACAAATAATACAAAAAATTACATGCTGTATCATTTCAATGTAATTAAAGTTTCAGGTTTTCAGGCTGGTTTGACCTTGCACCTCTCAGCAATTATGCGTTAAGGCATGATGATATTATATATATTGAAACGAAGAACGTTTCTGTAATTAAAACAATTACAATGATCACCAATTATAAAGCAAAATAAAGTACTGGAGTTGATCAGCGCAGTAACGCCG
>BOPP01000083.1:4815059-4833075 GCA_017312745.1 Gryllus bimaculatus
AGGTGGGTCTGGGTCCCGGGGGCAGAATACGCGCGGAATCGAACCGGCTCGTTGCACGCCCGTGGAGATAGAATGGTTGTCGTAGGGACAATAAATTTCAGCTGCCCAAGTTCACCTTGGTGTCCACACTGTTTGGTCTCTGTTTTCTGGCCGCTAGTAGTAATAGTCCAACCTTCGCCACTGAGTATTGAGAGGGGAATACTCATTTATTGTAGAGAAGAGACTATAGAAAAGGAAATATATTTGTAGAAGGAAAGCGAAAAGCAAAGAGACTCGCTGAAAAGGAAATAAACTAGTCTCAACTATAGTTAGAGTAAAGCCTGGATAGGAGTTTTTGTCAAAATACCTTTTTGAATGGATTGTGGATTGGGATTACTTATTCGTTGCTATTACTCCTTAGCACCCTCCTTCCTACTGCATCTTCATTGTCAGTCTCTCTCTTCTCTTAGTCATTCTTTTCTTGTCTATTCTCCTTTCTTCCTTCTTACTCAATTACATCTCAGCTCTTCTCGTTTTCCTCTTTGATTTCTCCTTCCATTTCTCTTTTATCGTCGTCTTTTGGCGTTATAACGTACCCTTTCTCCTTCTTTTCATTTTCCTTCCTTATTTTTCTCACCAATCATCATATTTTCCGCGTTCTAGATTATTGATTATGTCTGGCACATAGATGTGGGATTTGCCACTCAAGTGCACTCCCAGCCTCTCTATATTTCAATGACTCTACAATCACCTCGCATGACTTTATTGAATCTTTGATTCAATTGTGTTAGAGACGTGGGTATCTAGGTCGTTGATTAATTTATCCAGCCAGAAGCTGTAGAATCTATCAAATGTATAAACACGAGTGGTTTTCAAGCGGATTATTTCATGAATGAAAATAAAAACATTATAGTTAGCAATAAATCTCAATGAAATTGTTTTAAAATAATTAATATAAATATTAAAACCAACTTTCAGGGCCCGTCAATTCTATCATGTTGAACTAAAAACAAGTGCGTGTCGCATCAATCAAACGATGATGGTAAGAAAACAGAAGTGATAAAAATGCATGGTTAACATGTCTCTGATTCGTCGTGACTTATGGTAGCCATATACCTCATTGGTGGGTAAAGTCTTGAGTGCAATAACTAGAACTAATTTATTGTGCGCACTACTGCTTGCAGAACGTTCGCTGTTGTGGCTGTTGGGACACACTCATTGCACATTCCCTATTCTCTCTGCATTACTGACTAAAGAAAATCACAATAAGATTTTTCTTATTGTTGTAATGAGATTGAAGTATTTGCCGTCAATTGTGTGGTATTATTTGCATAACCATGAGGCAAGCAATAAACTGATACTAGGACATCTCATTCCCGTGGAACCCACTGAAGGAGGTCTCATTGTTTGTTGCTATGTTATAATAGAATAACATCTTTGGCGTCATATTAATCGCCATGTACAAACGTGACACAATATCAGCCACGTGCATTGCATGCTCATGGACAGCGCTTGCGGGAAGGGTCGCCGGGCTGAACAACGGCAAACCTAGGGAGCGGAAGGGAAGGGGTGCCATGTCATGGATGGCCACTTGTGAACCCCGTAGACAGGCTATCTGCGGAAATGCGTCGGCGGAAACAGCGAGATGACGCAGTTCCGTCAGCCGGCCCAGAAGGTAATATAAACGGACCCCGGACCTAAACTCCTTCTTCTGATTCTTGGGCGCGTCGGTAGGACGTCGTGTGGGTTGTGCGCGGCGTTGCATTTCAATGCATAGGCTACTGAGGCATGGAACTGAAGGCGGCGTGCTACGTCGAGACGGGAGGTGCGGCATATTCGCTTGTATGCTCACGTCGGCTACTGGTGCATCACACTGAATAAGATATCTAATTATCAAGCCAGCGGTGGTGGTGGCCAGGAACATTCCTTCTAGTAACGGGTCAGTATTGTTTATTGTAATTATTGTACACAGTATTCAGGTGTTGGAGCATATTTCAAATAAATACTCAATAAATTGCAAACCGTTCACGTCTGTGATTTATTGCCCCGGCAAAGACGCCACACATCGAATGGCGGAATGGCGGAATTCGGATCCCATCTCTGGCATGGTTGTGTGTGTTTCGTGAGTGTGTGAATTGTCTATGTGTAATGTGTTTGTGTGTGCCCCTATTAGCGACGACACTGTAGAAACGGAAAAAAAGCAAGAATGAAAAAAAGTTTTGGAGAAATTATATTCAGTAAAATAAAATAAAACGTTCAAATAGATGTTATTTTAGAAGTGTCCAGCGCTACAATCTATCTTCATAACAAAAGTACTTCTTACTAATCTAAAAGAGAGCAATATTTCTTTTCGGTGAGCGGAAATTGAACAACTCGGATGATAATTTTTGACGTACGATCAAATACTGGACTTTTTGTGCATTGTCTCGAGGTCGAGCTCACTTTCAAAAAATGCTTTCTGCGCAAGATCACGATCAGAACAGAAAGCATACGCAAGCGGACGACCTAGACTGTCACGTACCATAATAAAGCATTTCTTCGTTTGGCACCTGCGTGGCCGATTGTGAAACTTCAGTCATTTGCATGTTTTCCGTGTCCAACCTACTCGCTAAGATTTAAGTTCGTCGACTCCTCGAGGTCCAACTCTTGTTCTTCTTTTACACAGAAGAATAAAAGGGAAGTTCAATGGCCCAAACGTGCGGCTGCCAAGAGCGATTTATGGCATGGTAGCAGGTTTGTGCAACCTCTTATATCTTTCACTGATTTTCAGACTCGTTATCCGCTTTTTTAAATTAATAGCTTAAACTATTTTTTTCTGTAATAGCAATTTTATTCTTTCTGCAATTGTGTGCAAACCGAGCTGTCGGTCAGATTCTCATTAATTTTTCATGTGCGCGCGTCTTCTAAGCTTCTCCAGCGTCTTGAGTCACACCACGGTGTATGACTGACCCACACTCTCCATACCCGAGTTTCTTGGAGCAACGCTCTTTGCGGTGGGCCTGCAAACCTTTCCTATCAGTACCGAAAGAGCGTGCTTGTTGAATACTACAGTTGAAGATACAGCAGGCGGATGTTACAAGAGAGTAGAATTTTTTTTTTCTTTCTCTACTTTTGCTTTTCTCTTATCTGCTCTTCCTTGCTTCCATCTACTCCATCTTCACAGACAATACTCACCACATGATTTGTCATTCATTTATGTTCAACTTACTGTCCTTGTTTCTCTTTATTAAACTTAATACTTTATTAACATTACGCCTTGTCAACACGCGTTCCATATTTCGAATATCCGACACCTTTGATAAGGTGATTATGCATCACTCACATCACTACCATATGTCGTAATTTTCCAATTCAGGATATACAAATGTTAATTCTCCTTCTTCTTCTTCTTCTTCTTCTTCTTCTTCAGCCTTGCCACCTAAAAGTATACATAAAAAAACTCAACGTCAATTTTTTTAATTTGAATTAATTTAATTTAATTTTTGAGTAATGAATAAAACGTTTTCATACATTTATAAAGCAATGTCACAATTTTTGAGATGATTGAGGGTATTAAGGGATTACAGCATTCAGTTGAGTCGGAAGCGGCCCGCTGCGGAAGCGAGCTCGAGAAGCGCTTTGTCCGAAGCGCGAAGCAGCGCGTGAGGCAACGCGCGCCAACGCATCGCAGCCTCCCGTTGTCAGCCCGAGCGGTATGCGACCTGGGCGCGTGGGAGGCGAGGCGGCCGCCCGGCGCTTTCTCTTGGATGGCAGCGGCACGGCGCGCAGTGGTTCGCACTGAACGGAGGAGGAGAGGATGGCGTTTTGAATCAAGGGGTCGAACCGTTTCAAATAATGTTCCGGTTATAGGAAATACAAGATTTTGGTTTCGATAATTGCAAGATTTTGGTTTCGGTAAATGCAAGATTTTGGTTTCGGTAAATGCAAGATTTTGCTTTCGGTAAATGAAAGATTTTGGTTTCGGTAAATGAAAGATTTTGGTTTAGGTAAATGAAAGATTTCAGTTTTGGTATATACAAGAGTTAGGATTCTGTTTATAAAATATTTTGGTTACCGTAAATACAAGATTTTGATTGCGGCAAGTACAGGATTTCGGATTTTATAATAAAACGTTCTGGTTACGGTTCCGATTTTGAAACTGCTCCAAACGCAATTCTCATCTTTTTTATTAAACAATGTGTACCTGATTTAGTTCCCTGCCATATCCATGCGAATATCACTCGCGTGACGTTCCAGGTGTTGTTGGAGATGCGTCTGAGAGGGATTTTGGAACAAATTTTAAATAGTTAATTAGTTTTATAATTGTGAGACACATCTGCATTCATTAAACAGCTATGAAAATAATTTAAATTACAGGAAGGAACTCTCAATAAATATCACTCTTTTTCATGATAGTAAAAATCTATCAACAATTTATTCTAAAGTATCAACCTAGTCACTAAGCTTTACAAAATCTTACTTTTTAAAGTAACTTGAGAAAAAAAACTTTAGACAAATGTGATTTACACTATGCGTCACGTTTCGATACGTGAGCGCAGTGTAACCAGTTGAAGGGAATTTTAAGGCTATTATAAAAACAGACTCTGCTTACGGTTCTAGACATATGGAATAATGAAAATATGTTCAGTTTCAATCTCACTATGGTTTATAATGGTGTGGTTTGATGATTTTAAACATATTATTTCAATTCAGGGTTAATTTATTCATAGATTTATGGAGTTACTGATCTGCCACAGTCATAAGATGTGCTAGAAAAAAATCAAAATTAAATTAGCAAAATTGTCATACTTATAAAAAATAAATTATAGTTATCTTCAATTAAGATAATTTTGACAGGGTTTGGAAGTCACTTAATGTAATCAAAATTGCGACATAAAAAGTGGCGTATCGAATATGGAGGGACGAAAGCGTTGAAAATGTTCTCCATTTAGCACTTCTTCAACATTTTCTCCGCTTTAAAAATAAAAAAAATCTACTTGTCAAATAATTACACTTACCAAGATATTGAGTTACAACATGAACACAAAGCTCAAGTAGTGGTAATGAAATTCGAATTGTCAAGGAATACATCAAATGTAATTCGATTTTTGTTTGAGTATTCTACGTGTCAGTGTATAGATTAAACTATCTTTCAAATTATTTTTTTCAAATTATTACCATATGTTTTTGGACATTTTGAATATTGAACATTTGTTTTAGTGAATTCGAACTTCACGACCCCCAAAGCGCACGACCTTACCTTTGAGCTGTATTCAAATCAGTTGAAGCTATTGAATTATGTATTTTCACTTTTTCGTTCTACAGGAATCACTGTACTGCGGTCGCCCACGCGTTGAACCTCTTCTCTCGTCGCCCCTCTCATCCCCGTCCCTCACCTCGTCACCTCTTGCTCCCCCGTCCGTCTGCAGAACCGTGTGGAAAGCACCTCACGCTAAATACATTCGTTTTTTATGCAAACAAAGTGCTTATGTAAACAAAGAGACCTCCTGTGGGCAGTTTCCATGCGGCGAGGAGATGACTATTGCCGATTGATCCTCGGCTTCAGGACTAACAGAGTGAGAACACAGTAGTAGTGTGAAGCGTTCCCCCTCTCAGCAATGTTTTTTCACGATCGAGTCATGTAACAGTTTTCAATATTCTTTAAGAAGATCTCAATGTACCTTTCAATATCCCCAGTTTTACAGGGCATACCGTGTAGTGACTGTGAAAACACGTTTTAGATGTCAGGGAGAAAATTATTACATGTAAACAATAGGATTGCAGTTCCTCACGCCACTTCTTTTATAATAACTCCCAAGCCAATGACATGTTGAATATTATTATTGGACAGACAAGCTCGAAACGGGTGATTAGCTGTTGGAGTATACTGTATCCTATTGTTTCAACACTTAATTTAATTCACCTTCAAGATCCCAACGAAGCCCATTACCAAAAATTTACAGAAAATTTAGATACTGTCGACTCTGAATTAAGTTACTTGAAAATAGTGAACTTAGATACTGACCCGATCCATTGGTCAGATGCATTCGTAATATGTGATAAGATTCGGTTACAGTGAACTATCAACTTCAGCTATAGTGAACTTAGTAAAGAGAACTTTGAGGGAAACACCTTATCTTGCTGCCGCGAATTCGTAACACTCAAAGTCGGCAGGTTGAGATTATTGTAGATATTTTTTTAATCATTTATGGTGAATCCAAAATATTGAGGGAGCTGTGCCATTCCAGGGAATAGCTTCAACTGATCGGTGGCAGGTCTGTACAGATTAAAGACTTTATGGATGCAGAACACAATGTGAAAACTAGTGAAAGCGGATCTAGCTTGGATATCGTGAATGCGATAAAAGAGTATTTCAAAATAGAAGGAAAAAATGCGATGAATAAGATTACCAAGTGATGAAAGCGTTCCAGTGCAAGAAACATTGAATGGTATTACAACTGCACTGAGATATTTAGAGTGCGTGGACAATGTATAAGAAATTGAGAAGATTGCACGAAGATAATGAAATTTTGAGTTCGCGGCGATTGTATATTATATCTGTATCTCTAAAATAATAAAAGCAGTCATAATTGAAAAAGTGTTTTCAAATTATTGGATATAGTGAACCTCCGATATAGTAAACCCTATATACGGAATCAAAAATGTTAGTTCCCAGGGTTAACATAACCGGAGTCGACTGTATATATTTTTCATTAATCGCATTTTTTCTTTGTAACTTAGCTTATATTGCATGCTTATTAATAATAACTACAGAAAAGTTGGGCGCAATTACTTAATTCACGAAATTACAACTGTTTAATTTCAACTGTTTAACTACATTATAGTTAAAATTATTAGAAAATAATACAATTTGAATTTTTCCCCCTCTGTTCGTGCATTCAACATAGTCTCGCGAATGACAGCTTTGAACATAATCAATAAAACCTTCTAAGTTCATTATGTTTTGTGAATCGCCTACAGTATTTAAGGATTTTCATAATTCAGCGTGATATTATTATTTCTATTAAGAGCTTTCAGAATATACCTTCGGGAAATCATTATTACATTGACTGAATGAGTATGAAGTGAACGTTCGAGGAAGTCTGAACTCTCTTCTTGTTGCAGGAGACCCTTAACCCCATAGAAAGCGCGCGCTAGGAAAGTTGTCGTACTTTTACTTCCTTTATAAGCATAACAAAAGTTCATAGAAGGCGTGTAGAGGCAATGATGAATATTCATTTCAAAAAATTTCAGGTTATCGCTAGCAGACCCCGGCCAGAAACACTGAAGATGAAAGATTTCTTTGCTTGTGACTGAAATGCAGCTTTTTTTCGTCGCTTACGTAGAAGTCACCTTGAGCAACATTTTTAATGTAAAATAAATTTAAAAGTTTCCTATAGAAAACGACTTTAATAATTCATTAAAAATATTAATACAAATAAAACAGTAATATAAAGTATAACCGAGCCGAATAAATTGACTGTTGCCAGTACATTGACGACTATTTTGGATATAGATGGTACTGCTTTTCTGGAGGGTTAAAATCGCAAGCCACAATGTCTTGCGATTTTTTGACCACGCGCATGATACATAATTTTGTCAATGTAGTATTAGTTTAGTTTTCCATTAAATTATAAAAATTGTGACCTCAGAACCGCGAAGGCCGCACGTGGGAATGTTGTCATGACTCACGAATGCAGCAGGGTTAACGTCGTCGTCACTTGTGTATGTTTCCTTGTCACTTGATACGTATGTTCTGTTGGGTCATACGAGACATTCTTTTGACACTCATTTATACTAAACAAAATTGGGGGGAGGGAAGGGCGTGGTCGGTGATTTACACGTAGAAATGATTACAGTTTAAATCACAATCGTTGGGTAACTTGCGCTTGGGCCGTTTAACTCCCTATTATTCTCGTTATTTCGCCAACGGGAGAATGTTCACTTGGCCAGCCTGGATAGCCGTTGTCGCTGAGGCTGAAGGGCTGCAAATGCCTCGGCTCGAAGGGTCGCGGATTCGAATCTCGCCTCGGACATGGATCTTTGTGTGTTTCTTACGTATTCTTCCTATAGTTTCCCCTACAGTTAAACCAATCACTGTGGACGCTACATGACCCAAGTTGTTAAAAAGCGACCTCAAAAAATGTTCACATGACAGCAATTTATTTATGTAGCTATAATGCAAGAAAGGTAAATTTAAAACTTCCTGTTAATTACAGGCATAATTTAATTACTGGCATAATTAAAATTTTCTCTATTCAGAGTTTATTTTAAAGCGTGATGAAAGTAAACAATGCGGTCTCATTGAAATTCGGTATTTATGGCCCGCCCGTTTACATCCATTTGATAACTTAAATCACATGCATACTTATTGTTTTCAATGTTTTGACATGATTTGCATCAATTCTAAGAATATTATTATTAGTGGCGATATTGGCACAATGTAAATCATTCTTGAAAACTATCCCTAACCTCCACTATACGCACTAGACTTGCACTTTCAGGTATTAACAGCTGGCACTCCAGCCAATCTGACTGGCGGAAGAACACATTTCGCAGAGCGACGGGGTCTTCGGCGATATTCACCAGCTTTTCGACCTGTCAGCAAAATCGTCTACTGACACGAACAAGCCATATGCGGAATCTTTGCCCGTGCGCGCTTCCCGCTGCCGTACAGATGGCGCGGCTTTTCTCAAGGGTTAAAATCGCATTTATCTGGCTTGCGGCAGGGCGCGAGGGCGCCGGCCGGTCTGTCGCTGGCTGCCTCGTGGTCGCCGGCGCTGTTAGCCTCCACGTGGCCTCGGCTGACGTACGATCCGGGCGGGCGACGAGAGCAATAAAGCGCGCGCTGCCGCCGCCGCCGCCGCCGCTGCCTGGCATCTGTGCCGTGACGACACGCCGCTGCATCCGCCTTGTACTGCGCGACCGCCCTTGACACTCGCGAGGGGACGAGGGAGAATTGCTCGCTGCGACCTGGGACGGCGGGGCCCCGGGGTCGGGAGCCTCCCCAATATTTTGCTGCGAAGGAAGCTTTCAGCCAAGTCACTTCCTTTAAACAGCAGGTTTGAATAGATCGCGGTACTATTTATGGAGATACTTCAAAATCTTATACATAATTGTAAGTAGTAAATTGCCAGTTCCATTAATTGAAAATGCTCTACTTTAACACTTTATTCCTTACTAATTCAAGGTTGGTTTGATTAATATAAATAT
This sequence comes from Gryllus bimaculatus, assembly GCA_017312745.1. Lineage (NCBI taxonomy): Eukaryota > Metazoa > Arthropoda > Insecta > Orthoptera > Gryllidae > Gryllus > Gryllus bimaculatus. Next base: position 4,824,231 of record BOPP01000083.1, read on the forward strand.
GCAATATACATTGTAATATATACACTTAATAAATCATTCTTATATAAATGTATTTCGTCGGCACTAAGCCAAATTCCACGAAACTGCAAGTCGATTCTTTTGACGGTGGCGCATTAAAGGCTCGATTCGTTCTGAAAAAGAAGGATGTCCAGAGTTGCATATTGATTAATTTGAGTATAATGGAATCAATTAATACGCATCTCTCTACTTAAGAAAGCGTTTTTTTATACATATTTGAGTCTAAAAGTGATTCCCACAAGGATATCTGCTGGCGGACGCGCGTGTAGACAGACTGACTCGTTCGCTTACTCACTCCACTCATTTCACTCATTCCACTCACTCCACTCACTCCCTTAGAGACGGACCAACTGATGTACAACCAATATTTCCTTCGCATTCTGACTTCGCAAAAATTGCCGCGTTAGAGGAAGTAATTTACTAACTATAGGAATCTGATTTACCCCTTTTTTATATCAAGGCCTCACAATATGAGTTTCTAATTCGCAAAAATTGTCTATTTTTGTCGCATTTTTTTAATTGTATCCTCAATGAGATGAATAAATATGTTTTTCTTTTGTGAGAAACGTTTCATTGCTGCAGTTTGTCGACAAATTCAGTTGATCTATTTAGTCCAAATGTTTGTGCTTATGGTGAATCGACTTTTAAATAATTTATGGTGAATAATTATGATGCATCATACTTTTAAATAATAAATGAAGGAAAATACACTCTTCTCTAACATATACGACGAAAATTGCATATTTATGGACTGAATTGAGAAAAGAATTACCGACATCCGATAAGCGAGTTCACACACAATGTACAATGTACAATGTAATTCATACAATGTACAAGTATGATTGCAAAATCAGATTAAACGTGAATGAAGTGTTCTGTGACAGGACTTATCACAAAGCACCTGTGGCAATGAATGCAATGATCACAATATTTGAAATGTTTCATTACAATATTTCCATAGTCCGTCAGATTGTTTCATGTTTACGTGCATACTTAAACATTTCTTAATCTTTGAGTAAGGTTTGGGGGATGATGCCGTGTTAGTCTTTTGATGTCTTCACTAATGTTCAGGATGTTGTTGCAAATGAAATAATTATAGACGTTGTCATTGCCAACAATAGTATTTAATATAAGAGCAGCTTTCGATGGCTTAGCCATCATCATCAGTTGTCTGCTGGATGGAAGCCACAAAACGACTACGTATGCTGCTCTTATATTAAATACTATTGTTGGCAATGACAACGTCTATAATTATTTCATGAAAAATGCCAACGATAACGCACCACAACACCTATATGTTGTTGCAAAACTATTTTGATGGTTTTAGAGTTGTTTTTTTTCGTATATTGTCCTGCATTCTGTGATGGTTGGAATTTGAAGAGTGTAAAACACTATAAGAAACATACCACAGAATTTTGTTATGTACCGTGGGACTGAAATCTCTGTAGAATTTCGATATTTGAATGGCCAGCCATTCCTCAGAGTTGTAATTCATAAGACCTTACCGGTTTTAATATCCACTTAGACCAGTGAGCCATTGAGGAGAGAAAGGGTTTCTTACCGTTCCTCTAGCAGTGTTTTTAAGCCTTAATTATAATTCAGAGAATATGTTGCCTGTCAAATACTAATGAGGTATTGGGTGGGAGAAAAGTCGATAATTATGCGAAACGACATATTTCTGAGGCCCAAACGGTAAAAGATTTATTTATTGGTAATATCAAAATGGTGTTGGTGGTAACGGTGTTCATTTTTAAACATTATTACTCACTGTATTAAAAATAAACACGAAACCCCCCCTTCACCCCCCCCCCAGAAAAAGACACAGAAAGCTCATGACATGGTCAAATCTACGTAAGTGGTTTATTTATGTTCGAACGGCAAAATGTTTGCTTGAACATTTTCTTTCGACGATAGTAAAGAGTCAAACGTTGCTTCGTTTTGAAAACTGAAGAGTTCGTGAAAGATGCTTTGTCTCCATAAAAAGAAGTAACGATTGACGAGGCAATTCTGAGTATCATCCCAAATAATAACAACTAGAACATAAGATATATGTGTTCTAACAAATTAATACTGCTTTGAGGGAGTCCAACGTATGTTGGAGAGAAAATGAAAACACTTTCCAGTTCAACGAGTAATATAAAGGTATTCAACAGTTACAAATAATACGAGAAACTTCATGTAGTTGTAGCAGCTCTAGTTTATATTCTCAGAGTTTAGTTACTAGAACAAATTCTAGAAGCTGGCAAGGTATTAAGAAACAAACTAGCTTGAAAAGTATTATAATAAATGAATAAATAATTATATTAATGAGAAAATTGCAGATACAAACTAATTCATTGAAGTACATTACCAAGAACACTCCTTAACACTCCTCTAGTTCAGATTACTAGATAGGTTTGAGATAATTATCTATATTTTTTCAATGACTGGATATACTTTAAAAGATAATTAACATAATGTAATATTTACAAAATCTCACCAACTTATTTTGCACTTTGCAAGGTACAAAGGTGTGTGTAAGGTTGTGTGAAATAAATTAACATTGACGTTGGATATATTCATTTTATTAATTAAGTCTAAGCTTCGAAGTGTTTGCGTCATTTTTTCATAAAAAACAATTCGTTCGCCAAAAATAGTTTTTTTAACAAAATTAGTGCATGATGAACTTCCATTCGAAATTGCTCTCATCGCAATTAATTTGCTACAATAATGCCTTTACTACTAATTGAGACTGTTACATTTTAGTTAACGCCGTATAGTATAAACATACTAAAAATTATATATATATATATACATATATATATATAATAATAATATATAGATGTATATGTGTGTGTGTGTGGTGTGTGTCGTGCGCGCTGTGCTGCGTGCTGTGTGTCAGTGTGTGCGTAGTATGTGTGCTTGTTATTACGTAACTCCTATGCTACATGCCAAATCAGAGATCAAAGAAACTAATTTTTCTAGAAATAAAACCCTTCAACACCTCTCATTTGAAGCGAATACCAATTTTTAAAAATCCTTTTTATGTAGCAAAATTGTTTAATTAATTATAATTTACTTCTGTTGAAGTTTTTCTAAAGCATATTTGTCTGAATGGTGAGTATTCGTTGACCAGAAATTCAATATCGGGAAAATCCGTGACAAATCGAACACTCTGAGCAACTCGACAAGGCACTCCAATGGAAAAATTTGTTCGCGGGTATGACGCACAAACTGTGTCAGATAGTTTCGCCACCTCTTGTTCTAAGCTTAGCAGCATCCGGGGACTGGGGCGTTGGTTGTCGCACCCCCTACTTTGAACGGTCCAGGTCACTCAACGGTCACGGGTAATCTTTTGAAATTATCACTAGGTTAGTCCTAGCGTGACTTTTTAAGATGTGTAATAATTTTTTCGACATAAATTCCTAGAATCCTTGTCTGTGTGGTATGTGCATTCAACTTTTTTTAAATGACCTCCAATCTACTGCGGTTCTGTGTCAAGCGTGATTTTGCGATTTCTGCTGCGGCTCCTCTTACCGCATAGGCCTAAAATGTTTAGGAAGAAGATAGTAATTAACAAAATTGAAAATGCCCAAATTTTGTAACCCAAAAACACACGCTATGCAGCTGGTTAATGCAGTAACAAAGAAAACTCGCAAATCCGAACGCAAAACAAGGGGGAGTCACCATAGGAAAGATAGTATTCGGTCAGAGGTCCTCAGCTAAAACATTTGGATGACGTCGGATGGCTCTGCGCGCTCGGCAGGCGGCGCGCAGGCGGCGACACACACACACACACACCACACACACACACTACACACACCATCACCACCTACAACACAAACACACACGACTCTAAGAACATACACAGGCCCGTGCGCAGACCAGCGGCGGAGACAGTCGTCTTCACGCGTCGCGTAGCAGATCACGCCCACTTCCAACGGCCCACCATACGGCCGCCACCGATTCAACTGCCCCAACCCCCTGTCACCCACTGCCCCGACCCATCTTGTTACAGCGAGCCCGACTCGACTTCCGCCATCGCCCACCGCGTGGCAGCCCACTGTTTGCGCCCTTTGCTTACCACCTGTTGACACATGCCTCGGCAATTCGCTTACAGCCATTGCTTAACGCGAGTTCATATCACACATAACCCATTGCGCACCGCACCCGTACCTCCCTCGCTCCGAACTGCCTCGCATATCATCCGTATCACATATCTGTGTCAGCCTTGATTTTTGCGATTCGCTGCGGCTCTCGTTGCCGCATAGGGCCTAGAAATCTTTAGGAGAAGATGTAATCACACAAAATGACTGCCCAATTTTGGTAACCAAAAAACCACACGCTACATCCACTGGTCTAGCGTACACAAAAGAAACCATTCGCAAAACCTCAGAACGCACACAGCAGCTAGGGAGTCACATAGGAAAGATAGGCTATTCGGTCAGAGGTCCTCCGCTAAAACATTTGGATGAACGTCGGATGGTCTGGCGCTCGGACGGCGCGCGCCCAGGCGGCGACACAATCTAAACACCCACACAACACACACACCACAACCACACACGCACACACATCAACACACACACACACACTCCTGAACGAAATACACAGGCGTGCGCAGACAGCGGCGGAGACAGCTCGTCCCTCACGCGTCGCGTAGCAGTGCACGCCCACCCACCGCCCACCATACGCCGGCCCACCGCTCACTGCCCAATCCGCTGTCACCCCACTGCCCCCCGCCCACTGTTCAGCCATCGACTTCCGCCGATCGCCCACCGCGTGCAGCCCACTGTTTTGCCGCCCTTTGCTACACCTGTTGTGTACATCTCTGCCCATTGCTTACAGCCCATTTGCTTTAACGCGAGTTCCAATATCACACATAACCGCATTGCGCACCGCACCCCGCTCACTCCCTCCTCCGAACTGCTCCATATCACCCGCACGCACTTCAACACGCAGTTCACAGTGCTATTAGTCACACCTCACGCCGGATTCTGATACCCTTACTCATCACCATACCACCGCTTACTCATCACAGCACATACATTACATATCCACACGCTTCATTACACATTTATCGTCTTAAACCATATTGTTTAAACCCAACCCTTTTGACTATTTTTAATCTCGTAATCTATCCTTTCAATAACCAATCATGATTGGCACTCTCTTCAATTGGACGTTAACTAGTATTTTTTTTTTCAAGATTGGATATTCATACGTTATTAGTGATTAGAAAACGAAGCTTTTTGCGAAGCAACTGACACAGAAAACAAGGGCAAAACACGCCTGGTAAGAAACTGGGATCCCGGCTTTTACGGGATCATATACGCGCTGGCCAATTTAAGTATATGGTTATGGAGATACCGCGGAAATTGTCTGGAGAAATATAATATTTCAATACCTGCTTCTAATTTATAATAACTAATTTTCACATTTTCAGTAAAATACACAAATTCAATTATATAATTACAAATTGTATTGTATATATTTTGTTTAATAGCATATAAGATGTCGCAATGCGCAAAAGAAAAGTTTTATGCCTGAAAAACGACAGTCACTCCGCGTTATAGTGAATTCTGGGGACTAATCATTTTGGTCACAATATCAGATGTAACTAGTATCCGATTACGAATCATAACGAATTTATTCAATATATAATATAAATATATATATATAGGATAGATAGATCACGATAGATAGATAGAGATAGATAGATGATAGATAGATAGATAGATACGATGATAGTATCTAATGACATCGCAATAGCATGAACTGAAAAATTTAATATCTTTATTTTGTCCTTAAAAAAAAGAATTATTTCAATTGTTTTGCTTCGTATCATTTGTTCATTATGGATAATTTCTCTAATATTCTCCAGAGTTTCGTGCTCTTTCCATACTTGATTCTGCCTTTAGTGTCTTTCTGATTCTGCCTGTCTTTATTGGTCTAAGGGCCGTATTCATAGTGGACCACTTATAGCCGATAACTAATCGCTTAAGTAATAACGCCTTTACTGATAATAAGTGATACCTTATGGAAGCTTTCATATTTCATAGACCCCACTATTCGAGAATTGCCCTTAGGCAAATTTTCTCTATACATAATATTTGGCAACAGCTTTATTGTTACTTATAACGCATCTAGAAGGCCCTGTTCGCAACTTGTTACGAATTGTTGGCGGTTTTTTTAAGCGTATGATATGTAGCATTTGGTTCATCACAGCTATCAAGCAGAAACTCAAATTGTAACATTTCGTTTCGTTGCTTTTGATGCGTTTCAGTTCTGGGTGTATACCCCGTCGTCGTCTCAGTGTGCGTAAGCAGTACGTACCCTTGTGTACACATTGGTCCGACGTCTTGCCGGGCAGTGCTTACCGCTCTTGAAATTTGCGAGTTCGTGGTGTATGGCGCTGGAGTGTGTCTTTAGCCTTATCGATTTTTGATTTTTAGTATATATGTTATGGCGTACGAAATTTTACACAGCACATGACAGGGAATTTTACAATTTTTTTGAATATTTCTTGAACCACTCCAGATATTTCTGTAAATGATCTACAAACGTGACGGGCTGACTTATTTTATAAGATCTGTCAATACTCAATAAAACAGTACTAAAACTTTTTCACATAATGCAATGTGGTACCTCACTTGCAAGATTAACCTATAAAACGATGGTCCTCGTAGGATAACCAACAAGAACTAGCAGTGGTCTACCATTGGAATAAATTAACTTTACGTAACTTACGGTAATTCGCAGACGATAATGTTGCAAAAATCTATGTACGATATAGCATTCTGTTGGACTGTGGTTAACTGTTTTTCCTTAATTCCTCAAGCCCACGTTGTTGAGTGAGCCTAACAGATAACTAATGTTTACAACCGTAATCCTTGTCAAAATGATATCTCCCCTTAAATTCTGTTGACTATCATTTTCAAAGGATTTTCCATGTCTTCTAAATATCAGTTTTCGTATTCGATCTTCCATATTGATTTTCAATAATTTCCAACAAATCATAAAAATTCTTTAAGGTTATTCCGACGTTGGAAAATAAGGGTCTCGCCACTTACGATGCGTCACAGATAAGCACACACTTATAAGAATAGCATGTAATGCTAAAGCAAACCACTGTAAGTTGAGACTATGAATTTGGTTTAAGTTTCGAAAAAATACGAATAAGTAACCACTTATTAAGTGTTCCTGCAAAAATAATGCCGATTATGAGTACGGCCCTAAGTCATCGTAACTAACAGTCTTGATACTACTGTCAATGCCTCTTGCACTCTTGAAACACATCCTAATCTTTCGAAGGCCCTTTACTCGCCTACATTTCCAGACGCGTTGTATATCTTACATTCAACTACATGCCAAGGTTCAGCTTCATATAACGAAATCTTCTTTTGCTTATTTCTAATGGTAATGGAACAAGGGACCAGACGTTAGTTCACTATAACCTAGGGTCAATATATCGGAATTCACTGTAACCGGAAGTCGACTGTATATGGACAAAAACGGTTTTCCTCATAATTTACATTCGTATGATTATGCTAATGTCATAAAACACCACACCGTTTCTTATCCAGGTCTAATATTCCACCGGTATTCGAAACGGCCAAGCAGCATCGTCTAGCAACACGACCGCCGCTTCTCTCGACTGGCGCATTGCGAACGGTTTGGTTCCGCCGCCCTGGCGCGGTGTGTGCTTTTCGAGTCGGTGAGCGCTCCCTGGCGCCCCGGGGCGCCGCGGGCATGGCCCCGCGCTGTTTGCGCCGCCGCCCACTCAAGCGCTCACTTGAAAACGGCCGCCGCGCGCCGCGCCTCGCGCTCGCGCCTGCTGACGGCGGCGGAAATCTTACTGGACGTAAACTTCACGACACTTTTGTAAACAACATAGTTTTTACTAAAAAATTGGAAATAACATAATATTTACATTATGTAGCACGACGATTTTTTGTGATTAGTATTTGATTAGTGATTCCGGGCGCAGGGTAACTGCTACAATCGTTAGTCCCCTAAGGTTTAAGTGAATGTTTTAATCCCGCGTGATTGATTACTTGATTAGTGATCTTCCGGCGCGTCAACGGCCTAAAGCCATTAAGTTCCCTAAGTGTTGTACAGTATTTTTACTGGCGAGAGGTGAGCAATAACAGGCGCCGACCTACGTCGGCTTCCGGAGATTTTCTCAAGCATAGGTATCTTAACCAACCTGGCGATCGCCCAGCAGACGGTGGAAGATTACAGTGGTTCCCGACTATAGTGTGCATGAGTGTTAGTCGCGTGTGGAGTGTGAGTGTGTCTGTGTGTGGAGTAATAGGTAGTCAGTAGTGATAGAAGAAAGGATGAGGAAGAAAGAATCGCGCAGCGTCCGTAGCGCGTTGTTAATGGTACTAGTCCAGCATTTGCCTGGTGTTGACCGAAAATAGCACTGTAACTAAACCATCAGAGCAGCCGGCTACCTAAGAATCTCCCTCCAGACAGTGCTAATCTAGTTAGTGCCCCTGTCACCGTCGGCTCGAACACGAGGTCTGCCGGTGAGAGGCACTTGCTCGCAACACCTAAAGATACGTTACTTGGGAGTATATATAAAGGCCTTTGTTATATCCAAAAGTAAAAACAAAAAAACATCCTGTAGTAGATAAAATTACTCATTTTTATCGGATCAATAAAGGGATTACTAAGTCATACTGTCTAATCACCATTAATCGTAATAGACATCTGTCTCTCAAGAGATTATATAGAAAATCGATCGAAAGTAAAGACTACTCCGTACAACGTACCACGTGATCAATTAATAGCCATTAATGTGCTCCTGGTAGTTATATCCTTGCGCTCAAAGCGGTCTGAATGA
>BOPP01000083.1:4833100-4851078 GCA_017312745.1 Gryllus bimaculatus
TATATGTATATGTGTGTGTGTGTGTGTGTGTGTGCGCGCGTGCGTGCGTGCGTGTGTCAGTGTGTGCGTGTATGTGTGTGTATGTACGTAACTCTATGCTAAGTGCCAAATCAGAGATCAAGAACTAATTTTTTGAGGAAATAAAACCCTAACACTCTCATTTGAAGCGAATACAATATTTTTAAAATCCTTTTTATGTAGCAAAATTGTTTTGAATTAATTATAAGTTTTACATTCTTTGAAGTTTTTCAAAGCAATATTTGTCTGAATGGTGAGTATCTTGACCAGAAATTCAATATCGGGAAAATCCGGTGCACATCGGAACATCTGGCAACTCTGAAAGGCACTCAATGGAAAATTATCTTGTCTCGTATGACGCAAACTGTGTCAGTAGTTTCGCCACCTCTTGTTCTAGCTTAGCAGCATCCGGGACTGGGCGCGTCTGTTTGTCGCACCCCTCCTACTTTTGACGTCCATTCACTTCAACGTCACGGGTAATTTTGAAATTATCCTAGTTAACGTCACTAGCGTGACTTTTTAAGATGGTGTAATTTTTTTCGACATAAATTCCCTAGAATCCTTGTCTGTGTGGTATGTGCATTAATTTTTTTTAAATGACCTCCAATACTGCGGTTCTGTGTCAGCCTGATTTTGCGATTTCGCTGCGGCTCTCTTGCCGCATAGGCCTAAAATGTTTAGGAAGGAAGATGTAAATTAACAAAATTGAAAATGCCCAATGTTTGCTTAACCCAAAAAACACACGCTATGCAGCTGGTTAGCAGTAACAAAGCAAAACTCGCAAATTCCGAACGCAAAACAAGGGGGAGTCACCATAGGAAAGATAGGTATTCGGTCAAGAGGTCCTCAGCTAAAACATTTGGATGACGTCGGCATGGCTCTGGCGCTCGGAGGCGGCGCGCACGGCGGCGACACACACACACACACACACCACACACACACACACACACCATCACCATCCTACAACACAACACACACGACTCTAAGACATACACAGGCGCGCAGACCCAGCGGCGGAGACAGTCGTCTTCAGCGTCGCCGTAGAGATCACGCCCACTATCCAACGCCCACCATACGCCGCCACGTTCACTCTGCCCCAACCGCCCTGTCACCACTGCCCCAGCCCAATCTTGTTACAGTCGGCCGCATCGACTTCCGCCGATCGCCCACCGCGTGGCAGCCCACTGTTTGCCGCCCTTTGCTTACCACCTGTTGCTAACATCCTCGGCAATTCTGCTTACAGCCCTATTGCTTAACGCGAGTTCATATTCACACATAACCCATTGCGCACCGCACCCCGTAACCTCCTCGCTCCGAACTGCCCGCATATCACACGTATCACATATCTGTGGTCAGCCTGATTTTTGCGATTTCGCTGCGGCTCTCGTTGCCGCATAGGGCCTAGAAATGCTTTAGGCAGAAGATGTAATCACACAAAATTGAATGCCCAATTTTGGTAACCAAAAAACCACACGCTACGATCCACTCGAGTCTAGCGTACACAAAAGAAAATCGCAAAACTCGCAACGCAAAGCAAGCTAGGGAGTCACATAGGAACAGATAGGCTATTCGGTCAGAGGTCCTCACGCTAAACATTTGGATGACGTCGGATGGTCTGGCGCTCGGACGGCGCGCGCCCAGGCGGCGAGCGACCACATCGAAACACCACACCACACACACACACACACACACGCACACACATACAACACACACACACACCTCTGAACGAAAATACACAGGCGTGGCAGACAGCGGCGGCAGACAGCTCGTGCCTTCACGCGTCGCCGTAGCAGTGCACGCCCACCCAACCGCCCACCATACGCCGAGCGCACCGGTCACTGCCAATCCCTGTCACCCCACTGCCCCGCCCACTGTTCACGCGCATACGACTTCGCCGATCGCCACCCGTGCCAGACCCACTGTTTTGCCGCCCTTGCTTACCACCTGTTTGATACATCTCGCACATTGCTTACACGCCATTGCTTAACGCGAGTTCCAATATCACACATAACCCATTGCGCACCGCACTCCGTCACTCCCTCGCTCCGAACTGCCTCCATATCACCGCACGCACTTCAACACGCAGTTCACAGTGCTTTAGTACACCTCACGCGGATTCTGATACCGCTTATCTCACACCACACACCCTACTCATCACAGCATACATTACATATCCACACTCTTCATTACACATTTTATCGTCTTGAAACCATATTGTTTAACCCAACCTTTTTACTATTTTATTCCGTATCTATCCTTTCAATAACCCAATCATGATTGGCACTCTTCAATGGACGTTACTAGTATTTTTTTTTCAAGATTCGGATTTCATCGTTATTAGTGATTAGAAAACGAAGCTTTTTGCGAAGCAACTGACAAAGAAAACAAGGGGCAAACACGCCTGGTAAGAACTGGGATCCGCGGCTTTACGGATATACGCGCTGCCAATTTAATATTATGTATGGGAGATACCGCGAAATTGTTGGAGAAAATATAATTTCACTAACTCTTCTAATTCTATAATATCACTAATTCTTCACCACTTTTTCAGTAAAATACACAAATTCAATTATATAATTCACAAATTGTATTTTATATATTTTGTTTAATAGCATATAAGATGTCCGCAATGCGGCAGAAAAAGTTTTATGCTGAAATAAACGTACAGTCGACTCCGGTTATAGTGAACTTCTGGGGACTAATAGTTTTGGTTCACAATATCAGATGTACACTATATCCGATTACGAATTCCATAACGAATTTTATTAATATATATATATATATATATATAGATAGATAGATAGATAGATAGATAGATAGATAGATAGATAGATAGATAGATAGATAGATAGATATATCGTAATACATCAATAGCATGAACTGAAAATTTTAATATCTTTATTTGTCCTTAAAAAAAAGAATTATTTTCAATTGTTTGCTTCGTATATTTGTCATTAGTAATTTCTCTAGATACTTCTCCAGAGTTCGTGCTCTTTCCATACTTGATTCTGCCTTTAGTGTCTTTCTGATTCTGCCTGTCTTTAGTGTCTAAGGGCCGTATTCATAGTTGACACTTATACGATAACTAATCGCTTAAGTAATAAGCCTTTACTTATAATAAGTGAACCCTTATGACAGTTTCATATTCATAGACCCCACTTATTCGAGAATTGCCCTTAGGCAATATTTTCCTACATAATATTTGGCAACAGCTTTATTGGTTACTTGATACGCATCTAGAAGGCCGTGTCAATCTTGTTTACAATTTTGGCGGTTCTTTTAAGCGTATGAATAGCATTTGGTTTCATCACAGACTATCAACAGAAACTAAATTGTAAATTTCGTTTCGTTGCTTTGATGCGTTTAGTTCTGGGTGTATAAATGCTATTAGTATTTTTTTACGATTTTATGTGATTAGTATGTATAATAATTGGCGTACGAAATTTGTACAACACATGAAGGGAATTTTACAATTTTTTTAATATTTCTTGATACCACTCCAGATATTTCTGTAATGATTCTACAAACTGAGGGCTGACTTATTTTATAAAGATCTGCAAATATCAACTAAAACATATAAACACTTTTTCACATAATGCAATGTGGTCATCATTGCAAGATAACCTATAAAACATGGTCCTCGTAGGATAACCAACAAACTACAGTGGTCTACAATTGGAATAAATTAATTACGTAACTTACGTAACTGCAACGATAATGTTGCATAAAATCTATGTACGATTAGCATTTGTTGGACTGGTGGTAATGGTTTTCCTCTATTCCTCAAGCCCACGTTGTGAGTGAGCTAACAGATACTAATGTTTACAACCGTATCCTTGTCAAATGATATCTCCCCTTAAATTCTTGTTGACTATGCATTTTCAAAGGATTTTCCATGTCTCTCAACTATCGTTTTCGTATTCGATCTTCCATATTGATTTCAATAATTCCAACAAATCATAAAAATCTTTAATGTTATTCCACGTTGGAAAATAAGGGTCCACTTACAGGTACAGATAAGCACACTTATAAGAATAAGTGAATGCTAAAGCAAACACTTAAGTGATGACTATGAATTGTATAAGTTTCGAAAAATACGAATAAGTAACCACTTAAGTGTTCCTCAAAAATTAATGCCGATTATGAGTACGGCCCTAAGTATCGTAATACAGTCTTGATACTACTTCAATGCCTCTTGCACTCTTGAAACACCATCCTAATCTTCGAAGGCCCTTTTACTCGCCTACATTTCCAGGACGTTGTATATCTTACATTCACTACAGCCAAGGTTCAGCTTCACTATAACCGAATCTTCTTTTGCTTATTCTAATGTAAGTGAAAAGGGACCAGTGACGTTAGTTCACTATAACCTAGGGTTCAATATATCCGAATTCACTGTAACCGGAGTCGACTGTATATGACAAAACGTTTCCTCATAATTACTTCTATAATTATGCTAATGTCATAAACACCACACCGTTTCTTACCAGTCTAATATTTCCACCGGTATTCGAACGGCCAACATCGTCTAGCTAAAACGACCCGCCGCTTTCCCGACTGGGCGCATTGGAAACGGTTTGGTCCGCCGCCCTGCCGCGGTGCTGTGCTTTTCCGAGTGCGGCCGCTCCCTGCGCCCGGGGCGCCGGGGGCAGTGGCCCCCGCTGTTTGCGCCGCCGCCACTCAGCGCTCACTTGAAACGCCGCCGCGCGCCGCGCGCTCGCGCTCGCGCCTGCTGACGGCGGCGGAAACTTACTGGACGTAAACTCTCACGACACTTTTGTAAAAACAACATAGTTTTACTAAAAATTGAAATAAAATAATATTTCATTATGTACACGACGATTTTTTTGATTGTTTGATTAGTGATTCCGGGCGCGGTAACTGCTACAATCGTTAGTCCCCTAAGTTTAGTGAATGTTTTTATCGCGTGATTGATTACTTGATTAGTGATTCCGGGCGCGTCAACGGCTAAGGCCATTAGTCCCGTAAGTGTTGTAAGTATTTTTTACTGCGAGAGGTGGCAATGATCAGGCGCCGACCTACGTCGGCTTCCGGAGATTTTCCTCAAGCTAGGTATCTTTAACCAACCTGGCATCGCCCCAGACGGCTGAAGATTACAGCTGGTCTCCCGACATGTGTGATAGTGTAGTGCGTGTGAGTGTGAGTGTGTGTGTGTGTGTAAGTAAGTATGTAAGTGATAAAGAAAGGATGAGGAAGAAAGAATCGCGCGCGCTCCGTAGCCCGTTGTTATGGTACTACTCCAGCATTTGCCTGGTGTTGACCGAAAATAGCACTGTAACTACCATCAGAGCAGCCGGCTACTAGAATTCTCCTCCAGACAGTGGCTATCTAGTTAGTGCCCCTGTCACCGTCGGGACTCGAACACGAGGTCCGCCCGGTGAGAGGCACTGCTCGCAACACTAAAGATACTACATTGGAGTATATTAAAAGGCTCTTTGTTATATCCAAAATAAAAAAAAAAACATCCTGTAGTAGATAAAATTACTCATTTTTATATCGGATCAAATAAAGGGAATTACTAAAGTCATATGTAATACCATTAATCGTATAGACATTGTCTCAAAATTATAAGAAAATCGATCGAATAAGATACTCGTACAACGTACACGTGATCAAAATACCATTATGTGCTCCTGAGTAGTTATATCCTTGCGCTACCGCGGTCTTGAATGACGACTAACTTGTACATAATGGTAACTTTTAGCCAATTGTAAGATAAGTAACTATCATCGTATTTCATAAAAAATACATAAATAAAACAATAATTGCGGCTATTCTCAGTTCAGCGAGCATTATAATAAAGACCGAAAATGTGTGTGTGTGCGCGTGCGCAGGGCGTTCGCACGACGCGCGCTTCGTGCTGTTCCGCGTGGGCGCGGAGGCCGGCGCGGCGCTGGCCTCCTTCGCGGAGAGCGGGCGCGCCGACGGCCTGGAGGCGCAGGGCCCGCCGGGGGCCGTGCTGGACGAGTTCGCCGCCGCCCCGCTGGCCTCCGGCGCCGGCCGCGCGGAAGCCGCCTTCTTCGCCGACGGCAACCACACCAAGGTACCTGCGCACACGCGCCATCACGCTCCATCGCCGTTTCCTTGCGCTCCGCCTCTGCCTCTCTCTTTGAGTTTTATTATTTCTTTCTTTCTTTCTTCATTTAATGTCAAAAACAGTTAAAAACTGAGTGTCTATTGTGGAGAGAAGTGTATTTTGTGCAAGTTTTCTTAAATTCTAATATCTTTACCCTATCCCCAATACAAGTTGAATTATAAATACAGGTGGGAACGGGCAATTTTGAAAAAAAAAAAGGATCAGAAAATCTTTGCACTAAAAAGTCCCGTTCAATAAAAACTATTTTCAAACGTAAATCAGTTATCCATTCTATAGATCAAGATGTGGATTCTATCTTTGACTGTCTGTATACGCAAATATACCCAAATGAAATGTAACCATGAAATATAGCCAGAAAATTTGTGCAAAACATGATTACTCGATCTTATATTTTTAATTGCAGCCTAATTCCACTACTCTGAGTCTGACGAGAGTTATGTCCATGTGGGATTGAACAAGTTACAATGACTAATAAATGAATGCTATTGTCATACATTCCTCTTGAAATCAATAATTTCATTTGGGACAATTTTGTTTCGAAAATGGCGAAATTTGTAAGTAAAATTAAATTGCAGTACACGTGTTGATTCGGTTAAGTATATAATTTTTTTAATGCTTAAATTTGTATTATTACTATATCACTTAAATGTTATGGTGTTCCTTTCCACCCACCAATTACCCTATATTTGCAATTATACAAAAACCAAGCGTTCTGTGGAAATTAAAACGGTTTATCTTCTTTTAGTAAGAATCTGGGCATTGAGCTAGAATCTTCATGCAATACTCTTCTTTGCCTGTATTCATATCATTACTGAGTAGGTACGTGCTCAGCAAAGATTCGAGAAGCAGACACTTGGGTCAGAGAAGCCTGTTCGTGGTTATCGTTCACCTACAACTTCCTTCCCGTGTGCTAATCGATTTCTACCCCAGTTGGTAATAGCACCAAAGTGAAGCTAGTTATCGTAATTATGTGTAGACGTTTGTTGTAAAAGGCTTATTAGTACGTTGTGAGGTTTAAGAACGTCACGGAACATCTATCAAAATTTTAGTGAAATATTTTTTTTTCGTCCTCAATACGTTAGACACTATGTGAGAAACATTCGGAAATATGAAATGCACTTTTTCTCCTTATTTGAAGAAAACGAAAAGCATAGAGAAAGAAAACAGCACTAAATCCTACATAGTGACAGAATCAAGAAATAGAATCAGAATACCAGCCGAAATTTTGTTTGTATCGTATTGTGTGAATTTTATTTTCTTTCTCATAATTGAATAGTATTCTATTTCATTTAGTTATTTAGGACATGCTGTAAAGTACTACAGTTCTGAACACCAAGTTTTCACAAAAGAAATGTACACTATGTGATCAAAAGTATCCGGACACATGTCTGAAAGTGACTTACCAGTTCGTGGCGCCCTCCATCAGTAATGCTGAAATTCAATAGGGCTTTGGCCCACCCTTATCCTTGATGACAGCTTACATTCTCGCAGGCATACTTTCAATCAGGTGCTAGAAGGTTTCTTGGAGAATGGCAGCCCAATCTTCGCGGAGAGCTGCACTGAGGAGAGGTATCGATGAAGGTCGGTGAGGCCTGGCAAGAAGTCGGCATTCCAAAACATCCCAAAGGTATTCGATAGGGTTCAAGTCAGGACTCTGTGCAGACCAGATCATTACAATCATGTTATTGTCCTGTACCCACTCCGTCACTGACCTTGCAGTATGAACAAGTGCTGGATCGGGTTGAAAGATGCAATCGCCATCTCAGAATTACTCTTCATCAAGTGGGAAGCAAGAAGGTGATCAAACCATCAACGTACGCCTGTGCTGTGATACTGCCACACAAAACAACAAGGGGCGTAAGCATGAAAATTACGACCACACGATAACACCATTTTGGACGTGTCCGGATACTTTTGATTACATAGTGGAATTGAACTTTAAAGTTTGTCGACCCTGATCCGAGGAATACAAAATTTTACAATGCACAGTAAATTACTTTTAATGACAAACAGGACCTTCAAATGTTGCACATTGTATGCATTAACACTCGTTTCGATTTGAATTGTTATATGAAATATATTCCTCATGAACATGTTAGTATGCCTTTTGGGCAATTAGCTTTGCTTACTAGTCACGCTTGCGCCGTTTTTCAGCTCAGACACCGACCGGACACACGGATACGTCTACGGCGCTGTGTCGGCTGCCGTTTAGCCATAGTCTCGTGTGCCCGCCGGGGGGTCCCAAAACGCATTGGATTTCCACGTGAACTTAGGAATATAAAATTATTGGATTATTGTTTAGACTCGCTACATTTTGTCACATTTGAATTATAATTTTTAATGCAAATTAGTTGTAGTAGGCGTTCTGAAGAAATATGTCTCGCTACTCAATTTCCTTTTGATAATTTGAGGTGGTGAATTTTATGAGTTCATTTCAGGGAAAAGAAATTGGAAATGAATATTGCATATTACTTTACTTTTTTCTTTGCTCTTTCTAAATTTCACAAATTTATTTATCATTAAACAGTAAAAATCCGGATTATTTAGGATAAGTTGAATCTGCATACATTTTGTGGAGTTCCAAAATCCCTACCCCCTCCCTTTTACTAGAATACGTAGTCTAATTATGAATAAAGATCCGGTTTTGGCAGAATTCACACATAGGAAATATTCGTTTCCGTGGAAAAGAACCTATTTGAGTGGGAAAATGAGTTACAAATTTTATTTGAGAAATCTGAAGAAATATGGAACCCCCCACTCCCTCATCGTCAATGATAAATAAAGCTCAAAGCTCAATAAAAATTGCTCAGAGAGTGAGGTTCAGATTCTGTCCAGATGACTGCTGCGGTGTAATCCGATATCCCAAGAGCGAAGTCCCAATAAGTAGCTGAAGTCGAGCGGAAGCTAAATAGGCAGCTATGGAAGTGTAGATGCGAACTTGCGCGACTGAAAAGAGAACTGTGTCAGACATCGGCTGCACGGCCGCCAATTTGCCTGAAAGCAGCCTATCAGCGAGGGGCTGCTCCCTTCCTCTCGGATGGCGTCAACGCACTCCCCCACCCCCACCCCCACCCCCGTACGACCACGGAATGTGTTGCCACTGATTGGACGTTGGGCGCCGGGTATGAATGTCCCTGGACGTCAGACACTGCTGAATATGTTGTATTCACCTAAAATCTTACATTCAGCTATGAGTAACCGAGTTTCGATAATGAAGAGAAGTGTGCCATTTTCTTTGCTATGTAGTTTCCCGATGTTCAAACTGTTTGAAGTGCCAGCAACTCGTCTTGTTTGCAGGTATCTGCCGTGGTTCGGATCGTGCCCTCTCCTGACTGGTTTGTTGGAATCGACAGCATTGATCTCTGCGAAGATGGCTTTTGGGCCGAGTCTCTGATTATTCGGGTAAGGACAATTTGTGATTATTGTTTGACGATGTAATTTTTGACTATCGTTCAATGAATTGATGAAATCTCAAGATTCGGGTAATTTTGAGATAGTATTGTTTGGTTGCAGTTCACTCTAGGCTAGTGATTCTGACTCCAATCGTTTTAATCGAGAACACAAATTATCTCCTGACCAGCGTCTGAAGCATCATGCAAAATCAAAAACAAATCTACGTATAATTGGATGGCTTTTGTTTCTGTAAAATAAAATGAAATACATGATTAAGGCATCCTAGTACAGAATGCGTAGTAGGTAGCTTTACAAAGTGCCTTACAATTAACGCATTATATTGCATTTGAAATATTTTCAACAATTTGAAACTACAAACTTAGTACCTTCAATTCACATTTTAAAAAGGCAATTTCATAATCCTGCGATCTCGAACTTGCACAAAATGAGCCGAAAAAGAATGTGCTAGAATAAACAGGTGAGTTGAATGCAATAACTATCCATGGTTTAGTAATTTATCCAAATGAGTAAATAAAAGGGCACTAATGTGCTACTCTTGCAGATGTGTTAATCTCAATAAACCAAACCCTTCAAAGAACCGCAAAACTTTATTAATCCGTTCAAAAACAGCCTCATTTGCCGCAAAAGAAATCGTAAACGAACATTCTAATTAGATTTGAAATGTTATAAAATATAATAGAATAAGTATTATTCATCTATAAGTAGTCGTGACATTGAATGTGAAAATTGTCAACACGGGAACAATTAGATTTTTTCACATTCATCAGAGCTGTATTTGAAAATGTAACGCAATATGCGCCCCTTTCGGATTTCTACGTTCGAAGAACGCTTTCAACCCTCCTTTGCTCATAAAATTCTTTTTACCCGTAAAGCAAACCTAAGAATCATTCTAAATGCTCGTTTACTGATAGTATATGCAATCTCTCTCTTTTTGTTTTCGACGCCTTGAGCCTGCCGCTTAAAACGAATGCAATCCGCACAACATTCATGTACGTAGAGATGCCATGCACAGGGGTTGCGTCGAATGGAAACGCATTCATTTTATTCTTAATTCATTCAATGGATGCTTCTGTATCATTGGTTTACAATTCACGCAAACTTTGAAGCCGGTTTTGCGGAACGCAGCTCACGGTACTTAACCGCATGGCTATGTATAAGTAGAAGTAAATATCCTACTCCTTGAACGCTCCACAGGCTTTCATACAAGGTTCCGTTAGCCATGTTTCGTAATCATAGTCTAGGAAGAAAGCTGAGACTGAGTTTAGTTCGGAGCTAGAATTGCCGCTGACTTTGCGGAGACTCTCATCGGGAGATCCTAGGGTTCGAGTACAAGGGTGGCGGATTTTCAACATATTTGTAGCGTGGCCGAATTCACAGTCTGGACGCGAATTCTAGTTTCCGGCAGCTCTGATCGATGGTTTTCTGTGATTTCTTCAACCAAAACAAAGAGAATGCTGGAACAGTACCCTAACAAACGAGTCATAAACCACGTGCGATCTTTCCTTCTTCTTCCTTGCCATCTCCTCTCCTTACACACACGCGCCCACTCTTGCACGCACAACACTCCCGTACACCTCTGGAGACCAGTCGGGAGCTTGCACCGACAGACTCTATCCTGCCGGAGGAGAAACATGCACCGCACGCCGTCGTGTAGGTCACTGCTGGATCTCACCATCCAATGCGGCGGAAAACCGCCACTCCAGGGCGGTGTTTTTCTTCAACTACGATAAAGGGACAAATGATAGTAACAGTTGACGTGCCTGAATACATAACCAATCTTGTAGGAACATATTATACCATTTTTTTATATGCCCCCCACTTTCACATTTCCCCCTTCTCGAATCAAGATATTTTGAAATGAAGGATTTAGGATGACCCTGCATTATGGCTGAAATGAAAACAGATATATTTTTAGGATTTCACGTTACTTGGATAGTTTTGAGGGAAGTATGTACCTCATAATTTGGCTGATCATCATGCTCGTTGGTCATGCTCAATGGACCATTAGGATGAATCATGACGAGTGAATGATTTCGATTATGAAGCTAAGAGTAATGGGCGTAGGAAACGGGACAATCTGATAATATGGGCTGTGAACCAGACTTGTCCATTACTGTGAATTTATTGATGATTCAAACTAAACTCTTAGAAATGAAATAATTGAAATTTCGCCCTTAGGTCAGCTTTTGGGTTTTGGCGATTTAAAAAAGAAATTGGAGGATGGTGGCGCAGTTATAGCTTCAGATTAGGATTCAGCACTTCGACATACACAGAGCAACATGTGCCAAGTCTTTGGGTTTGACAACTTTGTTTTGGGGAGTGTGCCTGTGCTATTGATCAGCGCAGCCGTCCCCTAGAATTGTATCTCAGACAGCAACTGAATCCCGCCTATCTATCTAGCCACTGGAACCCTAGGACCAACCGGTCAGAGTCTCTGTTTATTCTGGGACACAAAAATGAGTAAACAAATATTTTTAGTACAACGAAATGTTGTTTCCAAAAATAAATTTACAGGCTCATCTCTTGGCGTGAAGAAACAAAATCTGTGGAGATTTTTTTGTTCTTTTAACGGCCAGCGAATAACGTGGTGTAGAAAGCACTGGAAGTTTTTACCGAGTTGGTTGGTGATGCGCTGTAACTAACTTTTACAAGCTATTTGCTTTGTTCAGCAGTAGCACCACTCTTAGAAAGTTTTAAAATAGAGTGAATATGTTTATAAGACAGAGTTTTGTATCCCTTCGCCGCAAGAGACCTCTATTCTTTTGGAAATGTTTTTCGCGACATTTAATGAATGCAAATCATTTAGATTTAGATTTATTCAGTCAAAAAATCCAGTAAAAACTGTATGTGACGTAGGGGGGAAAGATTATCTGCACACGTTTTCTTTAGTTCCAGAATCCTTTCCCATCATTTTAAATATAAGTAGTCGAAAGATGAGTAAAGGTTTAACATAAATAAAAATAAATTTAAAAAAAAAACAAGATTAGCAATATTTGAAAAATAGTCATTTTTGTTTCTGAGTTATAGAAAACTTATTTGCATCGGTACACGAATTGCAAGTATGATTTTTCTGCGTTGCTAACAAAATAGCTACTCGCCTTTACCTCTACTCTTACCATTACAAGCAAAAGGAGAGTTCAACAAAACGTGCGCATAGCGAAACTACATTTACGTCCAGAAGCAAAACAAGGGGCCATCTCAGCATTTGCTCAATGGATCAGGGAAACTGGACAAAAACCTGATCGAGATGGGGGTCATTGACTCGGAAGTTGAAGATGTTTGTTACAAACTTATTAAGTATTTTTAAAACATGTATACAATACAAATGTAATTCATTATATATCACTGTTTTGTTAAAATAAACAGTATTTTTCTTTTTGATAATCAGTATAGTCTCTAATTGTATAGAAACTGTTATGCAGCAGAATAGATTTTACTTTTAACTTAAATTTGTGAACCGACTTCATTTGTTTAATATCATCTGGCAGTGCGTTGTAAAGTAACGTACAATTATTGTATATAGATTTCTGTTAGTGAGCTATTGATACTGACACTTGATAAACATGATTTTGCGACGTGTGTTGTAATTATAAGTATCAGCATTGCATGAAAATATGTTCCCACCGTTAAGTAAGTCACTTTTGACACAATATTACAGATTCGTAAATACATAGGCAAGGCAGTGGTAAGATTCCAAACTCAATGAAAAGAGGCTTGCAAGGGTAACGCGGATGGCATTTTTTCATTATTTGAATAACTTTCTTTTGCAATCTAAAGGTCTGAGTACTTCATGATGAGTTTCCCCAGAATTGTATGCCATATCTCAGGCGGGAATGTACATTTGCAAAATACACGCAACGAGCTGCATGAAGGCTGACATAATTTCAAAAAATTCTGAATGCGTAACATAATGAACTTAATTTAGTGTTTAATTTTGTCATATGTACATTCCATTTAAGGTTTGACTTCATTGACAGACCTAGAAATTTCAATGGAGCAAGCGATTGCTAAGTTGAAATGCCAAAATGCATTGAAACTGTTTTTCTTCATTAACTATTAATTTGTTATTACAAAACCAATTTGAAACTTCTAAATCGTTCTATTTATTGTTTCTTTTTTGCAACGAACATTCGTGTCATCAGCAAACAGAACCGTTCTTCCGTTTTTAATAGACGACGGCATATCGTTTTCGTGTAACAGAAAGAGGATAGCACCTAAGATCGAGCCTTGCGGAACCCCATATTCAATTGGTAAATAATTGGAAAGATAACTAAATAATATCCATTCGTGCCATTTAGGTACTGGAAAGTGAGTACGATAATGTGCTCAGAGCTAGTTTTCGTGTTGAATAGATGCAATACTTGCAAAGGCTGTCAGAAATATTTCGGTTCATGAGCACGGTTGTTTGCTCCTTATCTTTTATGTACGTGTGTTGTCACGGAAGGCCTTGTGAGTCTGCTAACCACAGACCAAGGAGCCCACAAGTGTATCAGTGTCTAGTGTACAGGTTAATATACGTCCCCATGAGGAACCTAGCAGGGACCCGACGCGGGTAGTCGAAATAGGCGTCCCCTGAAACAGGAAAAAGCCCCGAAAAAACATTATCACGTGTAACTAACTACCTCATTTTAGTACTGAAGGGGGCAAAGGGACGTGAGGGTGAGGGCACGAGAGGGCGAAATGTGTAACGGCCGTAAGGGATGAATGGCGATCGGTGTGCAGTGCAGTGCTGTGTATGTGTGTGTGACCGGTGTCTAGGGCCCGACGGCCCGAGAGCGAGCGAGATCCGAGTGTTCCTCGGATTATATTTTCTTCTCTTTTGCATCCTTCCGTTACGCCTGCCATTCATTTTCCCATCTTCACCACGTTCCTCTCTCTCTCTTTCTCTCTCTCTCTCTTCCTTGGTTTTTCCTTCTTGCCCTTCTTTCCTGTTCCTTTCCTTTCTCTTCCCGACCACATCCCTCTTCCTCTCTTCATCCTCTTTCCCTTTCTCCCATATCTTCTTCCCGAGATGTTTTGAACAAATCGTCTCATGCGTCTTTAATTTATGTATGTCAGATCAGTAGTAGTATGTATCAAACATGTATGTCGGAAGTGCTTTTAATTCTACAGAAGCATAGTAAGGGACCATCTCAGCACTTGATTCAAGGATCAAGGGAAACTAATCAAAAACCCGGCCACTCGTCAGAGGAGGAGTTTGTAATATGTTTCTACAGTCAAATGCATAAAAATTGCTGAATTTAAGTGGAGGCTGCCTGTGTACAGGCGCGGCCGCTGGACGCGGGGTCAGACAACGGGTTCACGTTCACGGCGCCCAACTGGCCGAGCGAACCGCGGCAGCCCATCACGCGCATCGCGGCGCACGCGCCCAGCCACCCCGCCTCCTCCTTCTTCTACCCGCAACTGCGCCGCCTGCCGCCCATCGCCACCTTCCGCATCAAGCTGGTAAGTGCGCACCCCCCGCGGCCGCTTTAAATGAAACACAACTTAGTCTCGGAAATTTTGTACCCTTAACAAGTGATTAAGGTTTGCGTGATTTAGAGCCCTCTAAAGCTAGCAGGGCCCAAAACCCAAACTCAACTAAACCATACCCAAAATTAAAGGCTCATTTTAGACCAATTAATGCTCTATTCCCGAATTTTAGGCATTCATATTGTTTCTGATTTTATTCATTTAAGGCTTTCATATTTTTCCGTGTTTTTTGAGTTTTCATGCATTTTAGCTCGTAAGAACGTGTGTTCTCTTTGCTTTTTCAACTAGCTTGATTTTGGAAATTATGGGAAAAAATAACTTCTTCCAAGAGATTAAAATTGGTCTTTAATTTTGGATGCATTTTCGTTGTCTTAAAATAACGGTATTTGTATTTTCTACATGGGCGCTGCTAACTTTAGATTAAAGCTAGCAGCATCCACAATTTTTGGAAGTTCACAAGACCTTAAAATTGGAGAATATAGCACATCATTAGCCTATAATTTTCGATATAGTTCAGTTTCGTTTTTTGGCGCTGATAACTTTAAGGGTCTCTCAATCACGCGTCTTAATAACTTGTTAAGACACAAAATTTACATGGATAAGTTGGGTTTTATCTACAACACCATCATAATATGCATCCTGGAAGTTTCGTATTGTGGCAATATATTTCATAAGTTTTATTGGGTGTATATTTAAGCTGTTATTAAAGGTACTCCTATGTTCACAGAAGTTTCACGACAGCTAATTCTCAAATATTTCTAATTTTATTAATCCGCAAATGCGATATTATTTATCACGTCAAAATATATTATAGAAATGTTACTACTGTTTTAAAATATTTTTCATAAATTGATACTCATTGTTTGAATTATATACATACGTTGTGTATTAAATGATGACTTTTATTAAAATATTCTATAGGTTTACCCCAGCGTTCTATAAGCATCACATGCGTGTGCACTAATGAATTTTCATCAATGTGAAACGTCAGTGAATAGTCAGGCTATGAACGACAAATCGTATTGAAAAGTTATAAATTGTATTTTTTGATCTTTGTTTCCAGCCACATTAAATAACAAACATCGTGTAGGTGATATTTGTACATGGTAGGCGAAATGCATTAACTAATTCGCATCGTGCAACAAAGAAAATGTAGAACTAATAAATATGGGAATAAAAACGTATAGAGATCAATTCAGAGATATTATATATAGTTGATGCCATAAACAAAATGAGTAATTTCTGTTGTTAGAAAAGCACCATTTAAGAATTCTCGATGCTTGCTGTCAGAACTTCGCAAGCGAGGAAGAAAGATCTGTAGAAACCATGATTCGTTACATGACTACAGAGCTCACAGTATTAGGAGTAGGAAACAATTCTAACTTTCCTCTTCTTTTTCCTCATATTTCTCTTCTTTCCCCACTTCGTCTTTTTCTTGTCTTTATTCTTTTCTTCTACTTTATCTTCTTCTTTATATTATTTCATTCTTTCGTCTAGTATTTCTTCTTATTTTCCTTCCTGTTATTACTTTTCCATGTTCTCTTATTTTTCTTATAAAGGGGGCATTATGATTTGCAGGAGTCATTGCATCTGTGAGTGCGCAATATAAAAATAGTCAAGCGGGTTGCGTCAAGTAGGGAGACAACGATTCAAAATGCTCAGCTAAATTTATTTTACGAAAAGAAAAAATGAAAAGGTTTTTCACTTCCAAATATTTGACTAATATTGTGGCTCCAAAAAGATTTTA
Source organism: Gryllus bimaculatus (assembly GCA_017312745.1). NCBI lineage: Eukaryota > Metazoa > Arthropoda > Insecta > Orthoptera > Gryllidae > Gryllus > Gryllus bimaculatus. The sequence continues at coordinate 4,849,870 of BOPP01000083.1, forward strand.
TATTTATAAAGTTTTTAGTTATATTTATCTTGGAAATTATCTTGGAACAATAACCAATTTTAATAAAATTACATCTTTACCGTGTAACTAATTTTTCGTAAATGCATCAAAATAAATTAATGGACCTAAGGTAAAAGGCAAACTTGTAATTAGGCTTCAATGGCGCAGCCTGTCATTGCCCCCGGTGTTGGATTGATCCTGGACACGTGATTGACTCGAAGTAGCAGGAAATATCGAAATAATTTATTCTTGATATTACCAATACTTCATTGTTATTTCGCTTTGCCTTCAGAAGCACGGATATGCGTGAAATGTGATTTGCGTAATTTTCCAATTCCGTCGTATTCTGTATTTCATTGGAACATAATTTACAAAAACCTAATACACCTTTATCGAGGCACGAAACACAACAGATAAACTCGAGAGGTCATTTGTTCACTTCACTGTGCAGAACCCCCGTGTGTTATTTACACCCGAAATTGCTCGCCTTATATTCTCTCATTAGCTAAATTACGAAAGGTCTGAATTTTGAGTTAAATTTATTTTCTTGTAAAATAAAACGAACATCTGAAAAAATAGTTATCGATGTCACTGTTTTTTTAATATGGAATAATATTACATAATTCTAATTTTTAGTGTATATTTATGTTAATATTAAAAGTAGAATATAATTTATAACATTTTTGTATGCCAATTAAATTGGTTTATAGTTGGCGTACAAGAAGTGTATGCATGTATGTAAAATGTACAGTAAATATGCATGTATGTAAAGCGTACAGTGTATATAAAATGCATCATGTGATAGAAGAACAAAATTGATATGAACGGAGCCGTTTATTTCACGGCCAAAGGCAAAGTGTTTTCCTCTACAATATCGTGTGTCTTATGAACTATCTTTATGAAATGTTTACTAAGGAATACACACTTTTTTTAAACATACTGTTTCTTAGTTTAAAAACATGATTCTTAGATTTTCTTGTGCACCGACGTTATGATTCACGTGATATTTTGTAACTTAATTCGACGCCAAGTTTCAAACGGAAAGAACATTATACGACGAAAAGTATCGATGTCTAATAAAAAATGCTTCGTATTGCAAGCAAATGCAGCGAGGTCGTGTTGCAGGAAAAAACGTTCCTCGTCGCTAAAGGAGGCGGCTTCGGGCAGCCCGGCGGCCGAGAGATGAACAACGACGTGCTGCCGGCCGAC
>BOPP01000083.1:4853541-4926630 GCA_017312745.1 Gryllus bimaculatus
CAAAGTTTGAGGGTTCAAACCGATCGATCTGTGAATTTTTGAGGGGCGGAAAACCCCTTCGTTCGCCGACCTTCGGAGGGGAAGTAAAATCGGGTGTCCCATGTTGTAAATTTACTGCATGTGAAAGATCTTCAAGTGTCAAAGAAGCCTCTGAGCTAAATTTAAATCGCCTGTTTCGTCACTCAAGTGGTGCCTTTTTTCTCTGCTAGATGGTGAAAGGTACGTAGCGAAATTTGCGTGGTCAGTCGGAAGAGCCAGCCTGATGGCCTGAGACTCGCCACGTAAAATAAGACATCATTGAATTAAAGTCTCTTCCTTCTAGTCTACTATTTTTTATATTTCTTTCAGCCACTTTTAATTTACCCCTTTAATCCTTCCCTATCATTTTCCCCATCTTTCATTCTACTCCTTCCTACCTTCTCCAACTTGCAGTTTTACTTTCTACTTTTTTTCGCTCGCTTTTACTCTACCCCTTCAACCTCTTCCTACTATCATCTTCCTTCTTCCATTCTACACTTTCCAACCTCCTCTTCTATTGTCCAGCCTACCTTTTCTCGCTTTTTCTGACCTTTTCCATCTTCCTCATTTCCATCTTTCGCTTTCCCTTCATCCTAGATTCCACTTCCTTCATTTCATTCCTTTTCCTTCTTCCCACCCTTCCTCTATCCTGCTTTTCGTTACCATTACCCTTCTCTCATTTCATCCTTTCTTAATATCCCTTTCTTTTATTCTTGTTTGTACCTTTCCGTCCCGCCTTCCATTCACTTTCCCATCTCGCGCCTCATTCTTCTCTCGTTCTCTTTCTCTCTCTCTCTTCCTTGGTTTTTCCTTGTTGCCCTTCCTTCCTGTTATTTCTCTTTCCACCACATCCGTCTTCCTCCCTTCATTCTCCCATTTCTTCTACCCGAGAAGTTTAGAACAAGTCGTCCCATGCTTCTTTTATTTATTTATGTCAAAACAGTAGTAGTGTGTATCAGACATGTATGACGAACGTACCTTTAACGGAGGTACAGTCAAATATATTACAACTGTTTGATTTATGTGACGTGGAAATAAACGTATTTTATGGTTTCTTTGTATTTAAAAATTGTGTAATAATAATAATAATAATAATAATAATAATAATAATAATAATAATAATAATTAGAACAATAAAGATTATTATGATAAAGTGTACGTACTATTTTCGTTTTCCTGAGTGTAGCAGTACAAATCAGTTTTGAAGCAGTAAACTGATTTTATTTTTGATATTATTGTTCGGGCATGAATATTATTTGTGCGTTTGTGCATACATCTGTGTATCTTAACTCATGCCTTTTTTTTCAGAGTGAACTTCGAAAACCACAGACATCGTGCTATTTTGTGAACTTGTTTTTTATCACATCCATCTGGACAATATGCAGAATGCAAAAGATATTACGTTTGTGTTTGGTGATCTGGTCATTAATGTGACAAATATTTTCCCAGTCATGTAGATTGTGATATAAATTGATATTCTGCAAGAAAAGTACAATGTTCTTACTTTGAAATCATTACTTAACTGTTTGTAGTAAGTGTTAGTGCAAATGTTAGTAAAATATTATTTATGTTCCTTATTTAAGAATAATATAGTCCAAATAAAAATATGTGAAAACCAATATTCATTTTCAATTGCATTATTCCTCGTATTCACTTTCTTTTATTGTAGGTTATAGCACATTAAGGGAAATACAAATGAAAAGGAGCCTGCAAATCTGTGAGTATGCAACTCATGCATATGTAGTTTTGAATCAAAAGAAGATAGTTAAACATGGAGGTAAAAAATCCTCACTTTTAGTGATATCGTAAGATTTCCTTGTTCACTTCAATGTATTCATAATGTGACTTCTTATGATGTTTACAACCTTATATTAATTAAAAGTATTTGATGCTGGCAAATACTTGCAGAATTTTTTCTAATATTTTCTGAACTTTTCAAAACTAGACATACATTAACATGATTGGAAAAAGCGATTGACAAATTTTATTTAAACGTAACAATTAGTAAATACTTCGTATGTAGTCTTATTTCTGGCGATCGCCATCTCTGATCGCGTTATGGCATGGGTAATGAGCTCTCTTTTGTCCAACTCTTTCCCGCGGGGTAATTCCTTCATTTTGGTATAGCGATTGTCATGACCCAGAATAAGGGGTTAATTCGACTGTTAATGGGAGATATGTTACAGCGTTATAGTAGTGTGAACCAGTGCATTGTCATGTAGAATGATCGTAATCTCTGACAAAAGATGCCGTCGACTTTTTCTGAGCCCGTTCAATTCCACGTGACATTTCAGTTTTGACCGACGCCCATTTTCCTTCTTTCGTGTACATATTGTTATTGCGCTTGCTCTTTGCATCTCTTCTTCACTGCTCATTAGTAATTCACTGAACGACAAACAATTGTATCCACCAACCTCATTTCCTCGTTGACCAACATTTCTTAAGAACGGATACCTCGTGGCCATTCGACGAACGCAACGCTTTGCCTGGCACCACAATTACCATCACTTTTTATCCAATCCATATACTTTACTGGCCGACGCAACCTGACAGGGTGTTGGCGGAGTATGGTCTGTATCTTGGTGTCAAAAGTGATCGTGGGCCGCTGTGACATTTCGCGCAATAATAGTGTGTCCGAAATAAAGGAATAGGGCATGGATCGCTTACACACGCGTGGAAACGGCGCGGTTCATAAGCACTTAAGAAGATAAAGAAAATATCTAAAAGAATAAGAAAAAAAGAGGGAAAATTCTAATGAAAAGAAAAAGTAGAAGAGGCTTGAGACATATTTTGTCGAATCTTGTCGACTTCCTTCAGTCCTGAATAGTAATGTTTGTGTGTAAGCGAATGTTTAATTTGTAAATCGACAGCAGCTCTGAATTCAATGATTTTAATAACAAGTTATTACTAATTTTAATTTAAATCCATAAAATATTCATTAAATATTAAATTTAATATTTTAATTTTGTTAAAAGCATTTTCTGTGCGTATTAGTATATGTATATATGTGTGTGTATATATATATATATATATATACTAATACGATTAGAAAAAATCTAAAAATAGGAACTGGGCTAAAATGACGAAATTCGAAAAGCCTAAAATGACTTTCATGAAATTCCTAAAAATCCACGCTCTAGTTATAAATAACTATCAACAAATGAAAATAATTTTTAAATTCAGAATAATGAAAAACTATTTATAAGAAAACATGGAGTGTGTTGGACACATCGGCGGTTCCCCCCTCCCCCTAGAAAAATCCTAGTTGCAGCACTGGTATCGAGAGAACATTCGGAAATCATATGGTGAATATGGAGCACACCTTAGTTGAACATTTTTTAATACGGAGTCCATAACTAAAAATATATTTTTAATTGATTTACATATGTAAACTTTTATACGTAAGAAAATAATTTAATTCACTTTCGTGCCACTTCAATTCACATACTACTGTGTTATGCCCCGTCCCAATCGCTTCCGTTCTGAAAGTTCCTAAGAGTACACGTGTTAATCGGTACAGGTATATGAATTGATTTCTCTTGACTCTTCGCATATCTTTTTTCTTCAACTCTAAGAAAATCATGTTTCACCGGCCATGGTTAGTTACCTGTGGGTGGGAAATCATCGCCCTTCTTTTATTGGCTGTCAAGTGGAGGCGGAGAGGGTACGTTACGTCATCTCAGGCAGCGCTACTATTGGTGGTTGCTAGGACACCAGTGGCAGTGCGGCCTCATTACGTGGCTCCCAAAGTCAAACAACTATGTTTATAAACGTCAGAACTAATCCACTGAATCCCTGGTCTTAATATTAAGTTAATGAGGGGAAACCCCAGAGAGTCATATCTTGAATTTATGTCACATTATTACGAAATGAATGCTGGCGTTATACGGAGAAATGGATGTAGGCCTACTTGCATTTGTAGTATAAAAATACAGACGGACAGCAATGTAACTTTGTATTAAATATTTAAAATATACCTATGCTAAATTCTAGATTAAGAAAAATTCAATGAAAATGCGAAAGTATTTGGTAAGTAAAGGATACCAAAGACAATGCTCGGGCCGTTTAATTTTATAAAATGTCCGACACATACCATTAGTTATCATTTTCATAATTTATTGTTTAAAATTCTTTGACAACTCAGCCATCGCTCTATTCCGATAATATTCCGTGCAAACCATAGTTTTTTTAATAACGATTATGCAACAAATGTTATTTTTGAAAAGTGGCAAATCACATGCATTTTCCTTCGGATTTAGGACATGGGTACACCTGAAGATCACTTTGGTGTGATGCGAGGCGATGGCAACGAACCTTGCGACATGACGAAATGCCCAAATGCGATGACAGCGGTCCAGTGACATGTGACTCAGGTAGGAGAGGGCAAGTGACAACAGGTCCAATGAATGATGATTATAAGTGCGTTTTCACGATGCGATTTTAATTGAACGGAAGAACCAGACGTATATGACAAAGTTTGACAGGTTCGCACTTAGGTGGATAAAATTTAAAAAAAATCATCAACTTTATTGAAGCAAATGTTATCATTACTGTTTTCATTCAATTTGAACTAAAATTGTTCAATTAAATTTGCCTCGTGAGAATGCGCCTTAAGGCGTACAACGTCGAGCGAATTTTCTTGAAATGAAATGAATTTGAATACTACAAAAAATATCCGATCAACGCATTAATTTCCATGTGCTTTACTCCACACGGACAATCTCGAACATGCCAAAAAATACATGACGAAACAATAACTTCATAAAGAAACTGAAAAAAAAGATGATGGAATAAGCATCTTGCTTCAGCACTGCATTTTTCAAAGCATTTACTTTCCTTTCCGCCTTTTTTTATTGAATAAATGAAAAGGAAAGTAAATATCCAATTTGTCGCGACTCATCCATCCAAAATATACATGTTGAAATGTTGGTATTATTGGTTACTGCTGATTACAGAACAAATGAAGGGCATAGTCTTGACGGAGTTGACAGAGTAAGGCAGAGTGACGAAAAGACAGCAAAATCGGAATGGTGTTGAAACACATGTGCGCAGCAAGAAATTTAATAAATTAATTTGTGGGGAATATTGATTCTTACACAAGTCATAATACAGTTTGAATCAATGTTTAGCTTGCAAACTCATAATCAGGTAAAATAAACTAGTATATTTTCTTAAATGTTCCTCAGTATGTTAGTGACTTAGATACAGATTTCTATTAAGAGAATCTTTTGGTTTTGTATACTAGGTGTTATTTCACCTCTCCCAATTTACTTCAGCCCTCAGTTCAAGGGGACCTAATTTATCACCATTATCTGTTGGACCTAAGTCAAGAAGTCTTAACCCTAGGAAGCAGAAGAAAGATGATGTAAACATATGTATTGATAGTTTCAATGAAGTGAGTTTAAACTAATGTGTGATGTGGTGTAAGTAGAACTTCAGAACTGACAGTAAACTTGCCAATTTTTGTTAAATTTCAGGCTCTCAGAAACTTTTCAGACTCTGCATTCTGTGATGAGTTAAACAAACTCAAGTTAACTGTACCTGAGAAATTGTCAATGTACCTTGTTCTTAGTCAACCAATTTCTAGGTATAAGGTCTCCTGGAAATGGAGAGAATCGTATGTTTCTGGTGACTCCTTTTTGGAAAATAAACAAGGCCTCCAAAGGAGAAATTTACCATACTTAAAGGATGGGCCTATTTCTTTTTCTGCAAATTTATCCAGAAGGATTGTGCATTCACTACTTCTCGATACTCCTTTTGTTCTTGGTAAGAAAATTGCATTAGTTGAAAGTAATTGTACATGTTGAAAAGGTTACTTTTGATATTGGTATATTTATTATTTGAGAACTTGAAGTGTATGAATCTTACTTTTAACATGTTTAAGAGTGTACCTCTCCTCATTTTGAATTACTTTTTACTAGACAAGCTTCATTTTGGCAACCTCTACACGTTTGGATTTTATTGCATTCCTTCTCATTTTTCCTTGAATTTGTTGTTAGCTTCTCATTGCTTTCATAAAAACTGTTTAATTTCTTAATTTATTTTACATTTTATTAAATCTGAGTATCTACATATTGTTATTTTCTCAGTGATTTGTTCATATGAATCCTGGAAAATTGAAGGCACTTTTAGAATATTTAACATTGTATAGGATTATTCATTGTACTTGGAATGTTTCTTAAAACATGATCTGTATCTTTTATTCAGGGCTTGCACAATCAGTTTTTCAGATCAACGTGCAGATGCAGCATGATTATGATTTTCATTTTTAACAATTAAAAATACAATCAATATTTTAGCTACAAACAATTGTTGTTGTATGTTATTGTGACTGTATATGGAATTAATTTCAGAATTCTAAAATAAAGTTCTGCTAGAACCTGAAGAGTGTTTTGTGGACAGGTTCAGTTCACAATGTCTTTTTCATTTCCTGCTGAGAAAAAATGCTATGCCACACTAACAATACACACAATACATTATACATGCTTTATAGTTTCTCTAATACTTCCTTCATAAATTTCTCATTGCCACAATAAAAAGCTTAAATTGTTTATGCAAGTTGAAGACTTTTGCTTTTTATTCCACAGGTAATAATATTTGTGCTAAAAGTAAAGTTTTGTAGTTTAAATATCTACTTTGTGTTGTGTTGAACTGTATATAACATACACAGAAACTTTGCTAAATAATAGGTCTGAAAGTTTTTTTGATTTGCTTGTTTGATAAAGTTGATGAGATGTATTTATCACAAAAAGATTTCTTATTGTAATAAATAGAATGTACTTTTTTTCTTGGAGGGGGGAGGGGGTAAACAAGGGGACTTTGAATTTTGCTGCTAAGCATGGCCACTATCTGGTTGTTGTTGTGTGTGTGTGTGTGTATGTTTTTGGTTGTGTGCATCAAATTTTATTTGTATTTTATTTTTAAAGTTCATCATGAATGCTCACATTCCTTCATGTTCAGAAAGTGAAATGTTGCAGTAGTACATATTGGAAGTTTTAGATATGTTAATTGTTTGCATATACTGATAAGAATCATTTTGTAATTTTTTTGTGTTAGTGTGTGATTTTACTGTTCTGTGATAGGCATACAGGTGAGGGGCTTCAAAACAGAACGGAACGTACTTGCAGAACAAGCTCGCAATCCTAGTCTGGTAGTGAGGTTGCGAAAACTTTTAGGCTTCCAGAGTCCATTGGTTAACTCTACCCCTCCTGCTCCAGCTTCAGCAGAAGGTGAGAATTATAAAATTAATGACTTGTTTGTTTAGGATGCTTCTGGAGTATCAGTGAACACTTTGGGAATTGGCAATGTAAAATATTATGATACTGAAGCAAAAATGTTATTTACACTGAACATATGATGCTTTCAACTGATTTGAATGGTATGTTGGCATGGCTTCATGAAAATATTGATAATTTATGGAGCTTACATTAAATACAAATATTTTATAAGAAAAATAAGACCAAAATGTTGTCATTAGTGTTCAAAATTTCATTCTTAACCAATGCTTTTAAATTACTACAAGTATACATTATTGACCAATTCTTTTTAAAGTTGTTTATTAATTTCAGTTTATTACAAACAAAGTACTTGGTATTATATAATACATAAGATTGGCAAAGTTGTGCAATATGAAATAAATTCCAAAGTACTTTTAAGTAACATGTGTGTGACAACATGGACATCATTGCAGCAATAATGAGTTACCATTATTCACATCTTTTGATTTTTATCCAACTGTTATTGAGATAAAAATTTGCATAATGATAAACATGCATTCGATCTGTCAAATAGTGGCCTTCAGCTGCAAAAATTCTGGATAAAACCACACATAAATGTTTTCCAAAATGAAGCTTGCACACTGCTCAAAAACTACAAATAAAATATCGATTTATAACATAACAATAAATTTAATATTTTGACAAAAAAAGTTTTCTCGAATACTGTAATGGTATAGTTAAGTATATATGCAGCACAGCAGCTATTTACATACAAAGAATGTTTTAAAAAATTGCAATTTCATTACGCAACAGTTAAATAGCAAATGTTTAATTACAAGTTAGTATTCTTTGGAGACTTGCTGTCGTAAGACAGCAGTGTTGGAAGTGGTCATTTATTTATCATATGGTGATATTGTGGGAAAAGGGCTATTGGCTGTAGTTCTGCACCTGTATTTTCAAAACTAGGCTTCCTTTGAATCATACCCGTGGAATATTTTTCGAGCAGGTGCTCCCTTTGGGCGTCCCCTGATGCACTTGTATGTGGTTCTTGTTTTCTCTGCGAGATGTTGGTCTTGGTCAACTATGTTCTAATTGGTTGGGAAAACATATTTCATTAGAATGGAACATTGCTGGAGAAATTTAATTTTCCTGAGCACCTACGCAGTTCTTTAACGTACTTGAAGCGTGACATGGCCTCAGTAAAATTTTCCATTCTTTGAAAACCCAAAGCACTTCATCTAGGATCTGTCACACGATGCTGGTATGGAGGTCAGTAATGAACCACTAGTTTTTTTTCGAGGCTGTAGCAGTGATGCATTAAGTATGAGAATTCAATTGGGTGTACAGTATGGGAATAGGCAGAAAAGCACAATGAAATATTTGCATTTTTCTGTCAAACACAAAACTGATTGTTTTTATATTTTTCCCTGCGTTTCTGGGTATCTATTGAAAACTTAAAACACCTCTCATGTGCTGGGAGACTACATAGCTGTCTTTCAATTTCTGCATGCATTGGAAATTAGTTATAGGGATTATTAACTATTTTGACTGTAGCATCCCACAACAACAAATAAGTTATTGATAAGAGAGTTATTTCATTTTAAAATTCAGTGAATTGAATTTAGATGATAACAAAATTAATATTGGAAAGTGATAATAGAAGTATGCTAATAAGACAATGCTTTGTTTTTGAGGGGATCTTAGACCCTTCATTGCATTTGATACAAAGATTCTAGAGATGGTTAGTGTATTCCAGACTTTTCTGGATAGATAATAAAGAGAAAATTACGTAACTTAAAAATGTGTGTCGAGATTTTGGTGGAAATGTAGGTTTTGTGGGACTCTGATACTAAAACAGTGTAAGTTTGCAAAAGTTTGTCTGCCCAGCTCTCTGAACAACACTAACATTTAACAAATTACACAACACAACATACCCAAAATTTTCGCCAAAAGAGATATTCCTTGCTGTTGTCAGAACCCAAGATCCTGCAAATTTGAAATTAAACTTTTAGTTTTCAAGGTACTTATTTTATAAAAAGCCTCTAAGATATTTTCAGAATTTTTTCAAAAGTTACTGCCAAATTCTTTCTTAAAATTTCTTACTCAATTAGAATGAAGTGTTCTTATTATTATGACACAAATCTGATATTCATTAAAAATTCTGAAAGTTTGAAAATTGCCAAATTCCAACCTTTCTACGAACCTATATTTCACATTGATGTTAGAGATCCAATTTTTAATCAGTTCTATTCTACAGAACTAATTTTTAAATATTTTCATGTGTATTTTTTAAAAATTATTAATGATTTTCACATAATTTTGAGTGAAATTAGGGCAATTTTATACAAATGTGTTAACAATATTCTTACAAAACATCTTTTTTTCAATCATTTAGTAATGACAGAGCTCAATGTACAAGTATTGTATTATAAGCAATGTATTGCACAAGTGCATTTTCATCAAAACTTGAATTTTAAAAAATTACTTTTTTGTTTTGTTCTTAATTTTCCTATATTATTATACTGTGATACTGTTATAAATAATGTGAAAAAATAGGCAGTTAAAGCACCACTAGTGGTTGAGAGAAAAGTTATAATACGTGAAAATTCTTTCTTTGTCTTTGGATATACCAAAGTTCTGAAGGAAGATTTTGTCAGATTTTCTTATTGTGCATATTAGTTCATTGTATTTTATTATTAATCATGTTTTCTTGAGGTTAATTTTATTAAATGAAACAGAAAATGATGCTTAATTTGACATGTTTTGTAGCTGTTGCTGTTGGCCATATATCTTCTTCCCTTCCTGGAGGTGATGTGGAACGACTGAAAGGAATCGTGGCTGACGAATCCTTGAACCCAGAGGAGCAACAGAGAATGAAAGTGGCCTTTGCTGAAGGTTATCTGGCAGGAAGCGGTCAGAGGGTGCCAGGTCGCACAATGAAATGGCTCAAAATTGTGCAACAACTGCTTACTATTGTTATTTTCCTTGCCATCTTTGTTTCCTTCATGGGTAAGAGGGAGTTTTAGTTGGTTAGCTCTGTTGATGTCTTGGATGAACTCTTGGATTGATATAAATTGAATTTACTTATTGCAGTGTTGTGCATGTAGTTTTTAATTTCTCTTGTTGGAGAATGCCAATATTATTTTCTGTAGTCTGTACTCACTAGCTGAATATATGAAGGGAAACATTTTAGAGGCACTCTAATTCATTGTTAGATTGTTTCAAAACTCCATTGGATATAGTATTCACTGAATTTGATACTAAGAAATCATTGGTTCAGTAATGAAACTAGTTTTTCCTTCTAAACATTTGTGTGGGTTCAGTACAGTAGGTTCAAAATTTCTACTTGTTCAATATTTATTATTTTTTATCCATTCTTTATTTAATAATTTTTATTCTTTTTACAGCCAGTGCAAGTGGATCCATGTTTCGTATTCAACTTGGTAATCAAGTAGAAGTAGATCCTGAAGAAATTCATGTTACATTTGATGATGTGAAAGGTGTAAGTATTAATCAGTGTAATTAATAATTAATATTAGTTCAGTTATATATCATTTATAATGGTATTACAGTAATGAGATGAAGTTAGAAAGTGAGGCCAAAATCCTTTTTTTTATCATTAATCATTTACACTGGAGTGCCCATGGGTGTCATTTCAACACAGCATTTATATTTATAACATAACTTCATATTATTTTAATTGAGAATCAACATCATTTATAAGTCTTTATGATTTTCAGATGAGTTAGATTTGGCCCAAGCAATTTTTTAAAGCATAAAACTTTCATTTCTATTTAAAATTTAACTACTCCACCCAGGAGTGACATTTTGGCACCAACAGGTTTATACCTCAGATTGTACAGTACTCTTGGGTGCACCTCTGATTGTCTCTACATGTTATTGCGAGATTTCCTGTGAGCTTCTACAGTTTTTATAATTTCATTCACCACCCACCATTGATATCTGGTTTTGAGAATAATGCAACAGGTTTTGTCATGTGATTGTTTCTAAGTCAATTCAGTTCTCTCTCCTTTTGAAGAAGAATTAGCTTGTCCAAGCTGTGATAAATTGTATTTATTACTTAGGCAAGTTAGTAAAACTTATATTATCACAGTCTTTGTTGTGTTGAAATACTTCAGCTCTTATGAGATATTCTGGATGACATTTTGGAAGGCACCTGAAGAAATCCACAATATGTCGGTTCTGGCAAAGTGTAGGCTATTAGTACACTGATTGTTTAGGTAGGATCTGTTATTCCTAAAAGAACTTACCTGTATAATATCAAGCATGTTCTTATGCTTTGCATATTTTAAAGTAATAAAATATTTATTGGAAACATGACTATTTGTAAAAGTAGAAATGATTGAGAATGTTAAAAATATAACAGAAAGTAGTAAAACCACAAAATCTTAATTTATAGTCACAGCAAACCGTTAAAAATAGGTGTTGAAATGGCAATTGTTAGTGAAATAGGTAGGTACTGAATCCTAATCATTCTAGTGTTAACATTAGATTTATAAGTAGCGCATCCAAGAAGTAAGTTTCCCTTAGGTCTAACAGATAGGAGGCCATATATTTGAAAAAACTAATGTATATGCTTGAGAGTAATAACATGGCAATGTAAGTGCCAGTAGTACTGCCCGATTCCTCACAGTAGCAATAATTTCATCCCCAGCTGCTTGAGTCTATGATAGTTTTCCAATGAACAGAACATGACTCAGATCAAAATCCATATTCAACTCTGTAAAGGGTATGATCCAAGCATTGTGTGCAAGCAATGTGTGCAGTATGGTACAGGGATTTCCCAGAAGTTCAGCCAAATGGGTGTGATGTGGAGTGCGGTGGGCGGCCATCAATCACAGATGATCTGGTAGAGCACGTCATCGAATGCATTGTGGTGATCCGGTGCTTCATACTGAAATGGAGATTATGGAACTCAGACATTTCCTGTAGATTTCCTATTCCGTATTGCACTAAATTTTCGCAAAACATCTGTTGTTTAAGAAAGTGTGTGTGAGATGGGTGCTGGAGCAACTGGCACCTGAACACAAAACAAAGCGCATAAGATCAGTAGTGATATTTCTGGAGCAGTACCACAATGATGGCGATGAGTCTCTGGATCAGGTTTCCATAGGCGATAAGACATGCATACTTTACCCCAAAAAGTAAACAGTTGTTAATACATTGATGTCACACTGAATCTCCAACTAAGACCAAATTGAAGCACACATTGTTACAGAATGTGCAAAGTGTTGTGTGCACATTCTTGTGGGTCAGAAGGGGCATTCTGCTCATTGAGATCCTGGTCAGAGGAGAGATGGTGAATACTGAATGTAAATGTGCAACACTAGAATTTATGAAGGGCCATTCAGAATAAGTGGCACTGGATGCTCAATGCAGGTGTTGGCTTTGTGCATGATAACACTTGGCCTCACATTGCTTGGCTCGCAACAGGTTCACTTTACAGTCCGGGTCTTGTTCCCCAGCAATTTCCATCTTCTTACACCTCAAAAAATTACTCTTCAGAATGCATTATGTTTATTACAGTGATGCAGAGTTGCAGATGACTTTCTAACACTTGTACCTATCCCAGGAGGTAAACATCGGACAGAGTGATACAAATACTGATCCCATGGTATGACAATGTCTCAATTCTGTTGGCGATTATCGACAAATTGTGCAACAATTGCCGTATAATGAAGTTTTTCCATGAAATTGTGGTTTCTTTTTCTAGAAAACTTCAGGAAACTTGTGACCTTGAGAAGCTTACTTTCTGGATGAGCCTCATAGTGGTTTAAAATTTATACAAGTAATTTCTTACAGTTGCATTTGAATTTGAAGTAATATTCTTTTGTTGAGAAACTTATGCTCAAAAAATAAATATTTAAAATTTCATTCATTTTCACATTTGGTAGTAATGTTTGGTTTATATTTTTATTCTTTTAGGCTGATGAAGCAAAGCAGGAATTAAAAGATGTTGTTGAATTCTTAAAAAACCCCGAAAAGTTTTCTACATTGGGAGGCAAGCTCCCAAAAGGTGTGTTATTAGTGGGTCCACCAGGGACAGGCAAAACACTACTAGCCCGTGCAGTGGCAGGGGAAGCTGGAGTCCCCTTCTTCCATGCTGCCGGTCCTGAATTTGATGAGATCCTTGTGGGACAAGGTGCCCGTCGTGTACGAGATCTTTTTAGTGAGTGAATTTCTACAAAACTGGATCCTGGCAATTTTAGTAAATTTCTAAATTTATTTATTATCTGCAAACAAATGTTTTAAAAAGAAAATTAAGGCAGAAAAGAAAAATGTTAATTTTAAAAAACTGCAACCAAAGGCATTTTACAACTTTATTTTATTTTAAATCTGTTTTCTGTAGATAATAAGGCAAGTGGTTTTTAATTTAAGAATAGAATTGGGACAGCGCCCATACATTTGCTTGTATTCTTATGTGCGTGTAAGCCAACCCAAAGGATAATATTAATACTAAGATTTTCAAGATGAATGCCATTTTCTTAAATATTACAAAGATTTTAATCATGGTGGTTATATGTAGAACTGCAAGTCCTGCAAGTTTATATTCTCTTTTTGGTTATATATTCGTGTATCCTTTTACTTAACTGGCTTGACTAGTAGTAAATATTTGGAGGCTAATGGTGGCTGGGGTATGGGGTTGTTTGACACGCCATCCCTGTTTAGAACGTTACATTAATACTAGCAATAGTAATAGTTACAAGTGTAAAAGCAAGGCCTTACAATCGGTGATGCCAATGAGTGGGAGGTGGTTTAATCTCAATGGAATGTTGGAAATTTTACTTTGTGTGTTTAACATCAGTGAGTTTGTGGACCTCCTGAATTGAATTTGTAGACCAACTGCAGTGGTTTCTATGGTTTCCTGATTACTTCCCAGAACATGTTGGAGTCCAATAAAATAAGCTGTGAATGGTGAATTCATAATTGTACGTTCCCATTCTTGGGCACCACTAATTATAGCAGTTAAATTCCACCAAAACCACAATTTATCAATCAAAGCCATCTTGTGCTACTGGCATTGAGAAAGTGGAGCCCTATCCTTCAACTTGATTATGGATCTGTGTAGAGTGTGTCAACATAAGTACTTGAACCTTTTTGTAACTCTTTTCATAGTATATAACTAAGAGTAATAATTTAAACTGAAAATCCAATTTTTGCAGTGAAGTTTGACTCTAAATTATAAATCAAAATTTGCTTCCTTGTATAAAATAGAGATAATGTTTATTATGCAAATGTACTTGAAGTTTTCCTAACAATGTTTTACTTTGACCATGATTGGATATATCATTGGCAAAACAGGATCTTATCAGTATGTTTAAAAAATTATCGTGCATTCATTTTTAATTAATTCATTCTTCGTATTTTTTTCAGAGGCTGCAAAAGACAGAGCACCCTGTGTAATCTTTATTGATGAAATAGATTCTGTAGGAGCAAAAAGAACTAATTCAGTTCTTCACCCTTATGCTAATCAAACAATCAATCAACTTCTTTCTGAAATGGATGGGTGAGAAAAAAAGTTTTTCTTGTTTGGTAGAGGCAAATCTGGGTGAGAGAAGTTTGCATATTTTACTGTAATATATTTCAGGTTATTTTTCATTACAGCAGTACATTAACTACATATGTTGCTGTAGACATGATTTATAATTCACAAAATTTTCAATTTATATTAAGTAACATATTACTTTCATAACATACCAGATGACACACTAGTTTTAAAGATGCATCTTGAATTTTTTCTTTCATTTTTAATTAATTCTGACTCTTCATAGTTAAATTAAAATTACAAATTGTTTTTTGACTAATAAATTGTTTGTTTGATGAGAAGGTAAAATCCTTATGTCTGACCTATCCCTATTTTCTTGATCCACACAATAATCATCGTCATTTTTGGCACTATCATTTTCGTGTTCACATGTATTATTCTTTCTTTGTTTTTTTCATTGCGTTTCACTTATTATAATGCCATTCCTTGAGATTCTTTCTTAACAAGATAGTTAAAAAAAATATTGATCTAAATCGCCTGGCAAATCCATGGATGGCAAGAATACAAATGCAAATACACCCCCTTTCTTGTAAATGGATATGACATTTATTTATTGTGAATTTTCTTTTTCTTTGGTTGATAATCGTGACATGCTTGATTTTTAAAAAAATTGCCCATTGAGATGGGTTGTTCCTGTACCCTGACAGGAATACAGAGAAGGCTTCATGTATTCCTTTCTCCATCCTTCATTCTCTTGTTCTCCATATTGTAAGTCACCATCATTCTGTTATAACTGTTTAATCGTCCTCACTGGCCTCCTCTGTATGCTGATTGCCTACTTATTGGTTTGCTATGCATGGCAATCCATGTTGAAGAAAAGGGATGACCTGGGGTTTGAGATGTCTTAATTCTGTTCATTGTGCAAACCCTAGTGTTTACTAGTGTTTGTTTATGAATGTGTACTGTATGACCCAGTGTGCTACCTCTGATCTTGGCCTCTTCTGGAAGTCAATTGGTAGCCAACCCACTCCTGATCAATTAGCTTGGACTAGATCTGTGACTGAACTCTAGGGTGAGTGGAAGGTGTCACTGTATCTCCCTGCTTGTGAATGGCAAGGACGAAGTCTTTGCATTTCTGCAAAATCTCCTTAGTAACCCTAGCATCACAATGGTGCAATATTAAAATCACAACCCTTGGGCGCTCTGGCGAGGATAAACTGAAATTCTCTAAAGATTTAATGACCAATTCAATCTCTACCCAAAAGAAGAGACCTTGTGAAGACTGAGGAGAAAGAAATTTTGATCTCCACAGTTTCTTCTGTAGAGAGTCTGATAATCTAAGCTGCATTTTCTGATAATTGAATATGTTGAACATGGTCGCTCTTTTAAAAGGGTCATCTCTATATGATTTGCCCAAGCCATTGACGATTGCTATGAAAAGCTTCAGATAAATGGTACAATTCTTTTCGAATCTCCCTCTGACAACCAGATAGAAAAACTGTTGAAAACTAGAGATGGCCAGCCTCCAGGGTGGTTATCTATTCACCCTAGCCCAAATCTGACAAAGGGAAGTTGTGGGAGAAAACAAAGACCTCTCTTCGGAGCACAAGGTGTTATAAATGCATACAGAATTAAGTGAAAAAGACATCCCCACTTCTACTCTGATCCTTCCTTGACTGGCCTTTGTTTCTAGAACAGTTCTCTTGCAGGTTCTACAAACTTATGGGTATGCCAAACTCTCTGCGCTGTTATAAATGCCAAACGTTTAGCCATTCAGTGAAGTACTGCATGTTGATCACGGTAGTTATGGACGAAGTATGTCGAAACATTGCTCAAGGAAACTCCCTGCATTAACTGCAAGTGGCAAATTCAAACTTGTGACCAATGTGACTCTGACCAGTTTCTACAGCCCTACTGTCTAACTGATAGGCTTTTCAAAAACATCAATACAATGACCTTTCATTTCACTGATGCTATAATCACTGCTGTCATTGTTACCATTCATGGATCTACTGACGAAGTGAATTGAGATGTAACCAGTACAATGGTGGGACCCAGAATATGCAAGTGCAGCCAAGTCCTGTAAAAACGCTGACCCAACTGTTGAAAATCTCACAAAATGTAAATGGTTGCATGCCAGAGTGCGACGAGTCATATCCAAAAGCAAATTGGGTTACTGGAGAGGTTATATGTATTTTCTTACATGTTCCACCCACTGAATGTCATCTGAATGAAAATACAAAAAATTAAACAAACCCTCCCTTCATTTGCTGTACCTTAAAGTAAATGGGCAATTGCAAACATCATCAGACCTAGATTCCTTTCCACGAAAAGAGAAATGGAGAACCCTGTTTGGGCAATGTAGAAGAAAACTACAATGTCGCTTTCTCTATGGATGAGCTTTACTCTACCATAATGCTTTCAAAACATGCTGCTCATAAACTAGTCCAGATTCTTAACTTTATACTGAAACATCTGTCAAAACAAGGTAAACTATCCCTTAATCTACAGTCTAATCTGGTATGAGCATACCATTCCTATCACATGGTGGGAAGCAGCCATCATTCCAATGCTTAAGACCCAATTTATACGCTTCCATTTGATGAACGCTTTAAGAAGTTTTAGTGAGTGTGCATGTGCGCACAGTGGCTCTGCCACCTGGGAACCCACTCTGCTTGTGAGTGCAATTACTAACTCTCTGAAATCATTTGTCAAAAGGTAGCTTGTAATTGGGTCTAAGGAAGGAAAGGACAGATCACTACTATCAAATTACTTCCTAATCTCATTAACTAGCTGGGTTGGTTTTTTAACATATGGTAACTCATGGTAACACATGGTAGACCATATCTGGTTCTTGGAGTCGTGCTTGCCACACAGATCTCATCTTTGCTTTGAAACTTTTAGTAGTTTTTTTAACACAGAAAATGCCTAGAACACCTCTTAGAGGCATGGCATTCTACATACATTACACTCTTGGGATTTTAGGGGGCAAGTTCCTCTACTCCTCAGAAACGTGTTTCCAATTCATCTTTTTATGTGCACTTGGGTGATGCGGTATCCAGCAGTCATTCCCTGGAAAATTATTCCTCAGGGATTCATCCTAAGTATCTCTTTCCCATTGCTATTAACCTTATCATATTTCCTATATAACAATTTTCCTATTTATCCAGAAGCCTAAATATCACTCAAAGGTAGCTTTAAGTTGTCCATAACACCAATGGAGCACAGCTACAAGTTTCAATTTTTCCACGGGGAAAAAACATACACACACACACACGCAATCTGCATGCACTTTTGTAGAATTATCACCTCCATAACAACTCAGAGTTATTCCTAGGGGGGCATGAACCTCCCTTTGTTGACAACGTTAGGTTTCTAGGATTCAACTTCAACTACTTTCAGGCCAATGAGATCATTCAACCCATCAGGTTATCTCCTACTCTAACTACCAGTCTTTGTTTGCTCTGTAGCCCATCACTGCCTAAACATTCAATATCCTTTCTCAGATACTGCAGAAGTAAGTAAGGTTTTCCTCCCTTCCCATGTGAAATCCTTTTGCAACCCTTTTCCTCTCTGGAAACTCTTTTACCCTACTGTAAACCAAAAACTTTGCAATTTCCCCTAACACCCTACTTCTGCCTTAGTATTCCTGAAATGCTTCCATGAGTTGAGAGCAGCCTATCTTGACCACACTTTCATTTGCACTCTTGGCTCTGCTATCAGTGATTCTGTGTCTTGCGTGTTCTGTTGTAGAATGGCTACTTGCTATTTTGAATTTACCCATTTTGTAATATATTTTCTGCTGAGATGTTTTCTGTGCTCCAGGACCTGAGGTACATCAAGTCAGGTTCATCATGACAAGTAGTTGTATGCAGCGATTCCTGTAGTGCACTTCAGTTACTTGTAATCCTTTCTCCCTCAGACCACATGATAACAACACTGGATTCATCATACTGCCTTGCCATTCGTCATGCTGTCTTGCCACTACTGTCTAGTACTTTGTTGGGTCCTGGGCCATGTGGGAATCACAGGAAATGAGTTAGTTGACCAGGCTGCAAAATCGTTGACTTGGAAGCCTGATATAGACATTCCCTCTGTCCCATCAGCACATTTGAAGGCCTTCCTGAAATGCTTCATGTCCAGTAAATGGCAAAGAGATTCGCTCATTACCACTTTTAAATTAAGCGTGATAAAGGATTCTGAAAATCCTTGTGTTCTTCATCCCATGCTAAAAGGCACGAGGAAGTAATTTTCACTCTTCTTATTGCCACTTTTTACATGTTTTCCTCCTGTGAGGTGAATCATACCAGTTGAAGTGCCCATAAGCATCATTTATAAGTATCAGTAATGTGAAGTATCATTTATAAAACTTGTGATCTGCATTTCTTGTTAGATTTTGAATTCTATTAGGGAATGTATAAGTAACACATCAGGGGCATGGAAATGGGAACTTCATTCTAAAAAGTTCAAAATATTTAAATAGTAGGCTATTTTGGCTTTAAGAAATAAATATTACTATACTATTTGAATAATTGAATGTAAGGGTAAAAATGTTAAGAAAAAATAAGTTTAAAAAAGCAGAGTATTTACATTTATCAATTTTAATAATTTTACTTGGAAATAAGGTAATTTGAAATAATTTGATTTGCATATTTTGATGCATTTCCTGAAGTTGGCTCCATTAATATGAATAGTAGTGGGAATGGATTGCATGCTATTTAGCAAGCACCAAATGTTCTGTACTTTCTCTATCTACAGCATGTTGAACATTTGAGCATATTAAATGAAGCAGAAATTTGTCAAGTATCTTGAAGAATTGGGATTGGTAGAGCAGTTGCTCACTACACGCTGAATGAGTGGAGCCATCTTTATGTGTTAAATATTACATGTGTATTCATTCATTGAAACTTGTTGTATGTTCAAAAAGCAATGATGAGTTCTTTTAAATTTTCCTTACTTTTTTGTTTCGGAAGATTTTGTAAATTTAAATTTCCAGATAATTTAACTTCTTTTAATAAGGCTTAATAAATCAATTATGTAAACAACCTTCATGAAAACATCTGTAAATAGAAGAAAAATTTAATTCACATTTCAAAGCATTAATAAATTTTTGATGTTGATTTCGTCTTTTCTTTAAAGTATGGAATAGTATTTAATGAAAGTAGATAACAAATATAAGTAGTTTAATCATATTCAAACATATTTTGGAAATATCAGTGACAGTGTGAAACAGTAACTATGGTATTTGTTTGCTGCAGATTTCATCAAAATGAAGGAGTAATTGTCTTGGGAGCAACAAACAGAAGAGATGATTTGGACAAAGCCCTTCTTCGTCCTGGCCGGTTTGATGTAGAAGTGAATGTATGTACCTATTTACTCTATGGGAATTTAAATCGTTTATCAGATAACTTCGAAACTTTCACTTCAGATTGTATGGATAGGTTGAAAACAATTGGGTTTATTTCTCACTCAAAGTTTTGGTCCTGACGTAAATAGAGGAAAAGATTATTGGGAAAAATAAATAATGAAGCAATGTGGCACTGTATCTTGTGCACCTCTGGTTGTTCCAAATACATATTCAAGGCTTCTCTAATCTTTTTGCTGAATCCCACTCTTCAACCATTTTCTGACAAAACACTGAACAAAACTTAACAAATGAAATAAAATTAATTTTTGAAATCTTAAAAGTTTCAATGACAATGGCACTTTTGTCGTAGGAGCCAGTGTGTTATGCTCGATCTTAATAAATGTTTTAAAGAAATAAGGGAGGTGTTTTTGAGAATTTCTTGTGGCAGTTTTCCAAAAATACCTAACAATTTTTCTCTAAATTACTGAAAACTAGTACTTTAAATGTCATGAACAATTTTTTGAAAATACACGTACTTGGAGGAAAACTTCCCCTTTTATCAGTTGTCAATAATATGGAAATACATGTGACACCTAAAAAGTTGTTTTCAACTATTCGAATTTATTAAACCAACATCATTTCCTTAGGTAGTCGGAAAAAATACAACTTAACTTATGGGAAAAATGTTAAATTCTTTTGTAAATATCTTCTTAGAAATAAATTGGTTTAAATTTTACAGTTAACACACTCTTTGATACTTGACAACTATAATTTCATAACAAAGAAGAAAATTGTAAATTGAACGCTTGGTGGGCGATTGAAATTAAATAACAGCTATTATTATGCCAATATGCAATGGGACGGTAAACTCTACTGACAAATTATGAGAGATTGCTTCTGAGTAGAAATGGGTCAGAATATCTTTATGATATTTTACCAAAAAACTATATAAAAAGAGGTTTTTATAGTTAAGGACCCTTCATTCTGATGAAATATTATTTCTTTTCTCTGTATAAATTAATAATAATTATTATGATTATGATAATATTATACCAATTAATTAATATTTATCTTTATTTTTGGCTAACTCTGTTTTTAATATTTACACTCAACAATATTCTCAATTTCGGGTTCGACATTTACGTACATATTCTCAGGGCTGCCTTAAGGCTAAATGTCCCGACACTAGTTCAATTTGTCGCCCCTAAGTAGCAGTACCAAAATAAGCCAAAATGACTTTACTAATAATGTCTGAACAAGTGATCTGATTTGCAATAAGTGAACGACATAGGATTTGTATTTAATATAAAATTTACGCTACAAAGGCTCTTTGAAAAATGAGTTTTGGAATAGTTTTGGGAAGAAATTTAAAATTGTGGGCTAATAGTGCGATGGTGATGTGCTTTCTGAATCCAACGTAATATCAACCGTCCAAATTGACTGAATAGGCATGTCGTAAAGTGAAATTTGGCGAAATACAATGCCCCCCTCCTCCATGCCGCCACCGCTGCCACCACGCGTGGGGGAGCCGGCTCTGGAGGGGAAGGAAGCATTCCGTAAGAGATAAAGAGAGGCAGACTGGGAGCGAGGCAAGCAAACAGGCGGTTCTCTTGTGGCCTGACTGAGATTTGTGAGATAATGCTTTTGCTATTTTCCGCATCACAACATTGGTTTTACATTCTCGTATATGTACCTATATACCGAGTAATATAGTTAGTATAGAGAAAATTATATGATGATGCGAGAAACCAAAATAGTGTTTGGTTCCCCCCCCCCCCCAAAACGTCTGACCCTCTGTCTGCCCATATGTGAGCAACACTAGGGTTAAAACTACAAGTATTCCTAAAATTTTATCGAAAGTGAATATTCACTGGTCGATCTCGCCAATCTCAAAGATGTACGAGTTTGAAAAATATTGTTTAAAATTGGGGGATACTTTAAATGATGGCCCAAGGACATCTTTATATTTTCTGAAAATGGCTCCAGTTTTTTTCTTTGGATTTGTTGTAAGGATAGATTGAAATATGTTCTCAAGGTGGCATCGGTCCAATGTTTATTGTTAACTTTCATTTTTTGAAGGTTATGAAAGTTTGAATTTTTCTCGGCGTCTCCTCACAACTACGATATTGAAGATAAAGATTTTTCCTCAAATGAAGTTTATTTTCCCTAATTGGTTCTTTCATTGACGTCATGCACATTTCTTTGAAAATTTTAGTGGTTTTTTATAATATTGCATGAAATATGTGCATCACAAAAAATACTAAAAAACAGAATCAAAAAGGCTCCAATTTTTTTTTCAAACTTTTGATTTGAAAACAAACGGATGTTTCTAATTGTTCCGTGTAAGATTACATGTCATTTTGTTTTATTCCTTTTTAATTTTTCAAAACTTACACTTTTTTTTGGACTTTTTTCTCACGTGTTTAATATTTACATTACCAGCGACTTGTATACATTATTGCGTTTGTTAAATTAATGTCTCATAAATAGAAACCGAAAAAATATGTAGTATGAAAGTCAAAATATGTATATAAATATGAAATGAAAGCACTAAGAATATGTAATGAATATATAAAATAGGATAAAATATGTAATATTAAAAAACACAATTATAAAACAAACATTTACATAATACAAAACTACATTTATGAAAAAATACGATATAAATTTTAAAAGTAATACAAACGTTTTAAATTTTAAACAGTACCAATTGAAGCATGCTTTGTACCATACAACTTTCTCTTCAGTTGTTAAACATTCATCTACTGCTATTCAGTATGGTCGTTTAGCAGCCAGACTAGACGCAATAGAAACCGTCCTACAAGCTGGCGATATTTACAACCAGCAATTTATCACTGCAGCATGTAACATTCTCAGCGAAGAGTTACATATCGACAATCGGCAAAGTTTCTCGGAAATTAAGGTAGTACGAGACGAGACGTGATTATTTTCACACCTGAAGGTGAAACTCATTTCAGTCACTGACGTCCCCTCCCGCCACTGAGATAACTGATGCAGACGAGTAGGACTGTGAGACCATCCTACCGCGTCTTTATGTAGCGAACCTTGAGTTGACAGCATGCAGTAACGATGTAGGAAATAGTGGTTTTTTAATACTTCTTTTCATAAAAATGAGTCATGAAATTGATAGAATAAAAAATATTTTGTGAAAATAGGAAAAGATGTAAAATATGTTATATAGTATTAAATATGTAACAATGTGACAAAAAATGATATTGTGTTAGGATGGCGATGATTCGCCAAAATTAAAATTTCTAGATCTGTAAGTAGAAAGACAAAAAATATGTAATTACATAAAAAATCCGGTCGCTACTCATCAAGTTCCTTGAATAGTGAAAAGTATTCTGAGAAATTGAGCTTGCAGTTGTGCATTTTCAGGTATACTCAAACGGTAGTTTCTTAAATTTTTCAACGAAAATGTACATGTATGATGATATTTTATATTTCTATAGTATTCTGAAAGTCATGTTTCGGTTCTATCATTAGGAATTCGAAAAATTGAAATAAATTTGAAAAAATTATCTTTAGGTGGGAAGAGGATGTAGTGAAACCGAAAATATAGACCAGAGCAAAGAAATAAGGAAACGAACTAGTTCGAGAAAGTCTGACATTCTGTAGCATCACTAGTTTATTTCATTTCACAAATCACACTACTGGTGTTATAATTGGGACAGACGTTCTCGTATCCTCCATAACCCAAGTATAGAACTGAATTTATCTTGAAAAGCTGCGTTTCCAAATAATTCCGATTTTTACCTAGTCATCCTTCAAACAAGTTCTGTGAACAGAGGTGACTTGGCGGCTAAAGAATGATCAGATCATCCCCCTCATGAGGTCCGCAAAAAATATTGTCACTCTTCATTTGACCCTGCCATAAACTATTGGCAAACTGGACATCAAGTTAGTACTACAAGTACCAGAATACGAAGAAATTACCAAGAAAAAAAAAATTACATGGGAATTTGTTGCTTTTTTGTGGCCCAGTAGTACCCGAAAATAAATTTCGTTGCTCTTCTGAAACCCCCTAATACCAGAATTGCGAAATTTGCCCTCTTTGCGGCGGGTGACGGTGAACAGAACGACTGTCCGGCGCATATAGGTACCGCGAGACAACAACCTACACGGTGGTTTCACAACAGTGGTGGACAGATAGAATCAAACGCGAGGTGTTGTCCAAAATTTCACTTTACGACGCTCCTCTTCATCCGATTTGCATGATTGACACACCGTTTTCAATTTTTTAATTTTTTTATTCTTTTTAAATCTTCCTATAACTATAATATTAAAGGTAGACTTGTTTCCTTAATGAAATCTGTCCCTTAAACGTAGATCTTGAAATATGATTATGAACGATTTTTCGAAAATATGAGATTTGACATAATTGTGTGCGAAATATAGCTAACTTTTAGTTTTAAACTTCCTGTTTTTCTCTGAAAGTGCACCAATTGGTTTCTTTAAATTTTTTCCTAGCATGTATTAAGGGACTGTAAAAAAAATATGGTGCTAATCCCACTTCAGTGCATTTTCGAAAATTCCAAATAGTTAACTATCAAAAACCAGAAAATAGAATGTTTTTGCCATGATTTAAAAAAGTCAGCTCATTGGAAAGGTCATGTACAGTTTTTTTTAACATAATAGTAGTTTTCGCATAATTTAGACTTGAAATTGATGCAATTTAAAAAAATTCTGAAAAATCACTCCAAATTTCTTCTTCTTACGAATAGAAAGGACGCTTAAAAGAATGGGATGTGTCTTATTGTCGTAGAACTTTCGAAAATTGCGAATTTAGAAATTATGCGAGAAAGTGCGCTGGTAAGCACCACCAGTTAACTTCATTAGGGTCATCTCGAGGCCACAAGACAACTCTTCTTGGGACACTTTTCTTATAAATACTTCTACCCTGTTTCGGTTATTACTAGTATTTATTCACATATTGAGTAAGATCCTCTCTTATTGCAATGATTCTAGTTGCACTTTCACTATTGGCTACTGAACTAGCGACATCGAGTGAATGGATTGCCCGGATTTCTTCACGCACTTTTATACATGCTTCTTCACATGCTTAATTTATTTTTTGTTCTTCACCCTCTTACGCATTACATTCGCCTGCTCACTTCTTCCTTAGCTTATGTATTGGCTCATTTGCTCTCCCCTTGCTATTTCCCTTGAGCATACCCTCTTGTCTCAACCGCACCATTCTGCATTATTCGTTCAATCGTCTTCTATCAGGTGTATGCATTTTGTCACTCGCACATTTCCATAGATTCTAAGAAAACAATATTAGGCCGCGTTAGATTAATTTCCAGATTGTTATTTAAAGACTTTATCACGGTGATTGCCTGTCATTTTACACCCGTCAACTTTCGTATTCAATGCATCTTTTTGCATCAGAATATTTCTGGATATTTTCAAAAAACACAAGATTAAGCCGCTCTTCAGAAATGGTAACAAAAATGAAATTCAAAGTAAGATAGATATGAAAAGGAACAATATAAGAGAAGAAGAAAAAATGAAGAGATGTTTTAAAAAATAAATTGCAACAAGTGGTAGGGTACCAAGGAAAGAAAGGAAAACTGGTCCGAAGAGAGGTATATGAAACAGTGAGAAGATTAAGGAATACTGGAGAAAGAATAAAGAGCAACTTGATAACCCGAGCCTCGGGCCTTGATGACCCGAACGAAAAAAATTCAAAATTATCAGTCAATCTCTTTGGTCTGTTTTTCAAAAATATTAAAGACTTTTTCACGTACAAATAGAATCATTTCCTTGTAAATGAAGCGTTTTCAGATTGCCAACATGGGTGTAGAAAATTAAAATTATAGAAACACCCATATAAGGCCTATCTTTTGTGAGATATGTCTCTTAATGGATCAAAATGAAGCACCTATACTCTGAATATAATTAGTATATGAGTGGCAGTTCGTGGTCACGTGGTTATACCAGCCTTCTTTAATAGCAATCAGAAGCTTCGGCATTTTCTCGGTTTTGTAATCTCAAAT
Source organism: Gryllus bimaculatus (assembly GCA_017312745.1). Lineage (NCBI taxonomy): Eukaryota > Metazoa > Arthropoda > Insecta > Orthoptera > Gryllidae > Gryllus > Gryllus bimaculatus. The sequence goes on from BOPP01000083.1 coordinate 4,879,651, forward strand.
TCTAGAACAAATTAATCCCCATACCCCAATTGTGTTTCTGACCATCGCTGTGTAGTGTCGAGAGTGGGATGATAATGTTCAAATGCTCTAAAATTTGGAAAACTATGGTGGAATATTTTGAAGACGTTAGTGTTCGAGAATCAAGACCCAGTTCCCTGAATATGGGAGCGACGAAATAGCAAAAGCACATTGCCACTTTAATAGAATTGAACTGATGTGGGTGCAAATGAATGGTTATGTGGCAAGAAATAACAAAACATATACGATGACTGAAGAGGATCCCCTCCCCAACCCCCAAGGTTGGATATGACCCCTCCCGTGAATAGCGGCAAAAAAGTGTGGCCGAGTAAAATAGGGATAATGGACGCATGGCAAAGTGAATGTGGCATTGGAGCTAATGTGGAGGAATTATTAATCACTCTTTGTGAATCTCACACTGACGATAGTAGCAATTTGGATGACAGTAATAGCACTTACAGTACAGTAATGCAGTGTTTCCTTTGTAAACAACGAAGTGCAGCATGTACATTTTGTAAACAGTGTGCACAATGTGTAAATAAGCTTACGTATGTAGGGACTTCAAATTAATATATATATTTGGTTTGTTACTTTGTCATTGAACGGTGCAGTTTGTGAATATGGCGAATGATAAGAAAATATTTTTGCCTAATATTCAGTATGATTTTTTTCAAGTTGCTTTCAGTTGTTCGCTTTAGAGCTACAGCTCATATAATAAATAATAATAATAATTAATATGATTGTAGACTTACAAAAGTATCATGCAACAGTCAGTTAAGAAATTAATTCAAATTACAGTAAGAATTACACTGTTTTGGAAGTACATTAACTTACTGTAATAATTTAATGAGTTAAATTTAATTAATTTAGATAATAACAAGAATTATATTCAATCGCATAACTTTCAGTAATAATTAAAATAGTTATTTCATAAATTACATGATTAATTAAACATGCAACTGCTCACAATAAACATTGAAATAAAATGCTAAGTTGTAAATAAGTTTGCATTATTTTAAACTTCATAAAAGTCTCATTAGCAAGTTATAAATAACATTAATAAACTAGCAGAATAAAATACAATGGCAAATAACTTACAATTAGAGTGAATAATTCTATTGTCTTTCAGTAGTAGTTTAATTAACTTACAATAGCTTGTGCTCACAATATCCTGACATTATTTACTACATTACTGAATAGTACATTGCCTTATTGAACTGAATGACTGGTACAAAAAGTGGTCATGCTTGTAGCGGTACATGATTTTTGATCAGAGAAAAGTTAAAGCGATTCAGATATCTTATATGTATACTTCCTATTCTATTAAGTCGACGTTTAAGCAGTGTTATGAGATATCTATAAGCTGATTTTATGATAACTGAGATTATTAGAAAGTTGTGCAGCAGTGCAGATAGTATCTTTGTTAGTTGAAACTTGCTAGTGTATATCCTGTGATAGTCCCCTATGCTGGGGCACGTACTCCACTGCACTGCACTGCACTGAAGCACTGCTTGCCCAAGTAATTCGAAGAAACGTGTATTTAAACTTACAGTATTTTACAAATCATGAAAAAGAATGTTAGACATATTTCCATTGTAGTTTCCATGCTAAGGGAGATAGTATTTTCTCTTTATATCCCCCCCCCCCCTCCCATCCCCAACCATCATTCTGCTTCTTGTTACCTCTCTTTGTATCTCGTTTGACCTTGAGGAACACGTGTTCTGCAACAAGTTCTGATGTTCTTTGGGAAGAGTCTGCAATCCAAGGGACTGCAGACCCTTCAGTTCATTTTGTGCATATTTGTTGAACCTCATCTATTTATAACTGTGATTTTAAAACATTTAAAGTGAATTGAATATGTGTTAACAATTTACCTGTTTAGTGTTTGCATTTTCAAGTATATTATTGACAATTTGCTCCCGTATTGCAAACCTCAAAGTATCTTTATACTTACAAAGTATAAAGGTGTTGCATAGTGATGGAAATGGATCCCCAACTTGGAAGTGCAACAGATACTGAACACAGTAATACACGTGACTGTATTGTGGAAAGACTTTTATGTCAAAACTTCATTTCTCGTAGTATTGAAGTGGAAAAAACTAATTTTAAATGGAAGGGCTACACGTGAATTAAAAATGTGGAATAAAAAAAGTGAAGGCCTGCGTAAGAAAATTTAATATTCTCCCACAACTCATGAATGGTTGACTCGACATGTACTCATTAATGTAATAATGTATATAAACCGTTGGTAATGTAAATATTACCATATGAGATATGCCGAAAAATTACAATTTTCTAAAGTAGAATACAAAAAAAAAAAGAATAGATCAAAATTGTGTTTATGCCTTCTGTTACAGTTTATTTAGCACTAACCCTACCAAAAGTGTAAAGAAAAAAATTTAGAGACGTTCTTGTTTTAGATATTTTTTAATGTTGTGCATATTTCACACAATGGGGGTGTATTGAATATATTTCAAATAAAATATCTCCTACAGATTACATATTTTATTTACTCTGGGGTGTATTGCTTTTTGTGTAAAATATTGTTAGTGGAATATTCAACTAAAAGTTGAACCTTAAATGCTTATTTTTTTTGTCAGTTAGCAGATCGTATTTTGCTTACCCAGAAAAAAAAATTCACGCCACCCCACTACGTCCTCCAGTATGGTAGTTATCTATGTTTTTATTACTCACAAGATATTGTCTCTGATTATTCCTCAATAGTAGTAATATTTTGTAAGAGTAGAGAGTGCTACAACAGCCAGTAATTCATATTTGTTAAAGAAATCTCCACAGAACTGTTTCGGATTCAGTTTGAAACTGTTTCTGATATGTTTGTTGTAGGACCATTTAATCTATCCAAATTTTTTGTGAAAAGCAACACTGCACCCTTCACCTGCCTGCCTATCACATCCTTTTTATATTTGGATAATTTTTAGATATTTTAGAAGTATTGGACACTGTTGATCATATTTTGCTTTCAAAATTATCTTCATATGGAGTTCATAGCATATCTTTTGATTGGATATCTTTTCTTAAACAATGATCTCAAAAACCTTACTGGAAATAAGGAACATTACTTACTTTTTTCCAATTCATTGACAATTAACCATGGATACCCACAGGATTCAAAACGGTAGAACAGACATCTTCACTGATGGTATGAATGTTCTTTGCTGAAAAGAAGAAAAAAAGTACAAATTAACTTCATATTAACAAATTAATAGTACATGAAGGAAAACTGCGTTGCCGCAGTTTTCCGTTTCAAGTAAAAAAGTTCACGTTAAGGAACAATACTTTTGCTTATCTCAATTCGGTCATATCTCAGAAGGAATGTCCACTTAATATGAGCACATTCACAACCACTGCCTATAAATCTGAATGCATGAACAATAAAGTAAGTCCTTCACATACTTGCATTTTCATTACATTTCTACATTACGTTTTCTACCACGATTGTGCACTCTTAAAGTGGTATGTTCGTGCAATTGATAGTCTCTCAACCATTTATTACATCTTAATATTAACCAAAGCTGCTTGTAAAGGTAAACGTAGCATTTCAATAATTATTTGTAAATAGTTGAAAGAAGAATTGAATAGTTGCTCTGGAAAAATAATGTTTACTACGGCCATGGGTAAGTTTATAAAGTCGCACACCCCGTCTCCAACATACCCTAATATTCTTAGGTGAATTGTGAGTTCTTTCCCACACCACCCTGGCGAACTGACAAACATCATGCCACCTGATACGTAAATGTACCACCGGTCACTGAGGATGAGCTACAGCTAGTATTCAGTAGAATGTAATTCCAAGGCACTCGGTCTGGATAGTATCTCCAACATCGCTCTTAGACTGCGATATCCGCTCATAGTGAAGAATTCGTGGACCTCTGCGACACATGTCTGAGAAAAGGGATATTTCCTGAGATGGAAGAAATAACTAGAACTTCTTCCAAAGGCGAAAAAGCTCCTGAAGAGCCGGAGTTTAGCTCGGTCCTACCGTTTACTGTGCATGCTCGATACCGCGGGTAAGGTTTTCGAGCATATTATTTGCGCAAGATTGGAAGATGCAGTAGATATAGGAGGTGGACTCAGAGAACCAGTATGACTTTCGCAAGGCTCATTGAGCAATTGATGCTGTTAAGCTTGTTGACACTGCCCGACAGGCCATTAGAGGTAGCAGGTGGAGAAGAGGTCCAAAAAAATACTGTGCAATTGTAACATTGGATATTAAGAACGTTTTTAACTCGGCAAGATGGAGTGACTTTCATAAGGCACTCCATCAAATCAATGTAACTACGTACCTGAGAAAAATGGTGCCTGAATATTTGAATTGGCGAATTCTAGTGCACAATACGGATGATGGACCGAAGGTACACATCACCGCCGGCGTCCCACAAGGTACTGGGTCCACTGCTGTCGAATATCGTGTATGATGGATGTTCGTAGGCTCCCAATTCCAGAAGGAACCAAGATCATATGCTTCGTAAACGACATTGCCGTTGTCGTCGTCGCATTAATAGAAGAGATAGTGTGTATTTGCAAATGAAGCTATTGCCGTCGTTGCCTGGATTTCGCAGGATTGCAGCTTGCAGAACGTACGACAGAAGTGCTGTCACAAGCAGAAAGAAGAGAGAATCACTATCAGTCGGTCATCACAAAATTTCATCATGACTTGCGATAAAATACCTCGGCATTGACACGGGCTTGTCCTTTAGACCACTTGGACTATGCCAGCAAAAAAGCAACGATGGTGAATGCTGCGTTGACTATGTTAATGCCGAACACTGGACGTCCTAATCATGAAAAGAAAGCTGCTTGCCTCGGTCGTCACGTCAGTTCTGCTCTACGGCTCACCAGTTTGGGCCAACTCTACGAAGAGCTATGTAAAAGGCATGGCTTCATTACATCGGCTATCTGCACCCAGGGTTGCATGTGCGTTCCGCACTGTCTCCAATAAAGCGCGGCGCTGGCATAACGGTTAGCGTATCGAATTGTTATATCCAAGTTGGCGGGTTCAAACGAATCGATCGAAGCTGTGGATTTTTAAGGGCAAAAAATCCTTCGTACGCCGTTCTTCGGAGGGGAAGTAAAGCCGTCTGTCCCATGTTAGTAGATTTACTTGCATGTGAAAGATCAAGCCTAAATGAAGCCTCTGAGCAAAATTCAAATCGCCTGTTTCTCTCCCAAGAAATACCTCCTTTCTCTGCTAGTAGGTGAAAGAAGCGTGGCGAAATTTGCGTGGTCAGACGAAAGAGCAGCCCTCATGGCCTGAGTCTCGCCACGTAAAATAAGGCATTCATTTCAATTCAAGTCAATTCAATAAAGCAGTTTGCATCATAGCTGAGATGATCACAATAGACATAATGGCCCGTGAACGTCAGAGGCGTTACGACAAAAGAGATGAGCAGAACGGCTCGGAACAATTAGAACGGCAACAGCGATGGGACACGTCCTCCAAGGAAGATGGATATACCGACTGATTCCTACAGTTAAATCGTAATCAGTCGAAAGCACGGCGGGGTAAATTTTTCCCTCACGTAGCTTCTAACGGGGCATGGTTGCTTCAGAGCCTACCTCCACGGGTTCAAACTGAATGATTCTCCACCTTGTCCAGTGTGCGAACCTGATGTCTAGGACGCCCAACACGTGTATTCTCAGTGCCTACGTTTCGCAACACAACGACGAGTCACTGCTGAAATACTTGGTGTAGGCTAGATGACCCCACAAAACGTAGTTGCATGTATACTTGTTTCTTCAAGCAATTGGAGGTCGACGTGTAAATTTTCACAAGACGTATTGCTGGAATTACGACGCGTAGAGAAAGGAAGAAGGGATATCTCTGATCCCTCACTTGACTAACTTCATGTGACTGGGTCAATATTCCACTCTACGCGATATAATGCCTGTCTATTCAGACTCGTGAACTGTGTTTTTGTTTTTTGTATTTACTTTAATTGATGCCCAACCAAATTCAATCGATTAGTAGTACGTTGGAATGATTCGCATTCATTTCACATGCGGTGGGCTAACGTGTGAATTTTGTAATAGCATCAACGTACCTATTAAGGAAATAAATGATGGCGCTCGCGATTTGCTTCCTGCCTCGTTTAGCGATGCCGTCAGGTACATGATATACCGTCGGGCATGCCCTATTTATTAATTTAACGCCAAAACATTTGAATAGGTGAACACCAGAGCGGCGTAAGTGACATTTTATAAATTCTCAGAAAAAATGCGTTTAATTTAGGTTATATTTCAGTGGCACTGTATTTTCGTGGTTTTAATGAACAATTGAAATGCCATGGTTTTAATGATGAAACAAAGCAACACGACTTTACAGTGATATTGACTTAAACAGATGGCTCAGAATATATAAAATGTCACTTGTACCGTTCTGGTTTTCACCCATTGAGTTAATCCACTAGTATCTCAAACTGTTTTTATGTTAGTTTTCTTGAGCTCTATTGTCCTGACCCTAAGTCAAATTCTATATTAAGTTGGATTATGAACAGTTAGCAGTGTTTTGGCTTGAATTCATAAGGAAATATTCCTTCCCGTGTAATTAAAATTTTGCAAAGAAAAATCAACCACATATTTTGGCTGTTATCTCTTTTCATATCTTACGTGAATGAATCGACTTACTGCCGCGCGAACATGGAGGACTATTATTTGAATAACTTTATAGATGTAATAACTATATAGAACTCAAAAAATTGTGCGTATATAGTGAAGTTACCGTAAAATAAGAGGAAGGCAACATCATTTCTGCTCTCCCTTATACACTAAACTTAATGTTAGCGACATTTGGACTAATTAAACATATCTGTGGTATACGTTTTTCTTATCAGGGGCTTAATATAGTATTTATAGAAATTAAATGACTTTTTACGTAAAGCTACCGACCCGTTTGAAGATTTTCAGGGTGCAACCCCCCCATTTTGCCAATGATTTCAGTATAATGAATGGAACTGGTGTAGCTATAAAAAAAATAGTGAAAAGGAAGTTAAATGAACAATACATGAATATAACGAGGCAACAATCATAAAGTTAATACACGTCACGGCAACAATCATAAAGTTAATACACGTCACAGAGTCTCAGAACATTGGAATTATTAAAATATTTATGCATTTAAAAATTAATTTTACGTACGTTTGACAGCCTGTCTCGACAGGCAACTGGTTGCGCTGACGTGATACTCGGATCACATTGCATCTGAGTTCTACGGAAGTACATTCCCGAAAACACACGAACCTGAATGTGTGCTATGCGAAGTAGCATTCTAAAGGCTCGAATTTTGCGAGGGGCGATGCCGCTGAAAAATTCAGCGGCGGGCAAGGGCGAGGGGCTGTAGCTCAGTGCCCTATGCTATACAGTGTTCCCAAACGCTTCTATTGTCCGATTCAATACCATGATTGTCGAAAAATAAGGATTATAAAAACGCCTCTCGTTTGATTTGCAATGAGAATTCTAATGTGATTAGCACTATTAGATCTTCACACTCGAAAACTCTAGTGTATTGAATAAACGCCCGCATACATGGAACCTACGCCTCTGTAGGATTCAAATAACTTACCTGTCAAGTGTGTCCAGGACAACAATACTCCAGTGACTTCAACCGCAGTAGCGTTTAAATGCGTATTGTCAACAACTAGGCATTGCTGAATGGCAATGTGAGAGTGCTAATCAATTGTGGTCGTTTTTGGCGCGTTCAGTACTTCGTAATTTGACCCCACACTTGTTCACACGATTATAAGTCATGAAACGAGAATAGAAAACTAAAGCATGACGGTCAATGAACAATAACAAATCAGTAATAAACTAACAACGCGAATAATTGACTTCGCACTAATGAATACAAAACGTTCAATAGTTTTCTTCTGACATAAACTGGAGAGTAGCACTTTCTTTGATTCCAACCGGGTAGTGACGAATGTGAAACGTAACTGCTATTGGTGGTTGCTATGATACAGTGGATGACGCCATCACGAAATGCCAAGCAAGAAACATATTATTCGCGCTATTTTAGCAAAGTCATTTATTTTATGGTGTTTTTGTCCTGACATTCTTAGACAATAATTTTTTTTAAATGATTAAACACACACTCGCCCACATTAAACATAAAACATCACATTTTCGCTAAATTTGGTTTGAACCATATTTATTAAAGTGTATTAATTTTAAATGTCTTTCCATCTATACATTTCGAGAATTTTCCCCGTCTTCTTCAGGAGTAATTTCATCTCAGAATGTTTTTATTTTGTTAAAAATAAATTTCTTACTCTATTTGAGAGTCAAAGAATTCCTAACATCTTTCATGGAAGCATTCTGTGTGTTCCTTGGCGTGATCAGACCAGAGTGAAGGTCATCAGAGACTAGAATGTCATTTATCTGGACCTGTGCTGGTGGAAATAATTATTTCTACCATGGACCTACGCAAAATTGGCGAAATTTCTCCCACTATGTTATTGTGGAATATTGTAATCTTTCTTATTGGTGTCTGATAATGGTTTTATTAGGTTTTGAGGAGAACGTCTGCGCCAGGAATTCAGATAGGCAACCAGAATTGGCTGGCGTCAAGAAATCATAAAAATAATAATGTAAAGTTTTAAAGAATCTCTTGAAGGTAGACCCTTGCCCCACTTTTCTCCATGTTTGGGCCCAACTATTCAGCACTGATTGCATCGAAAATGTTAAGAACTTAGTCCATCGCAGTTTATAAAATTATATGTTTTGTGTCCATGTTATAAATAATAGTAATAACTTGTCTTTTATTAATGGCGCTTTCGGTAACCACGAAATATGTATTTCATCTTAATCGCGGAGACTAATGGCCGCTGCCCGGAAGTTGATTCCGAACTGTAGTAGCAGAACTAGTCCATTTCATCGTGAAAGTACAATTTTGGCCTAAAAACTCGAAAGAAATCATTGCGCCTTCATGTGGAGTTGCCCCACCTCGAAGTAAAGCCTTATAATTGTCACCATTGTTACTATTACAATTATTATTGTTATTAATATTATTATTATTATTATATTATTTATATAATTATTGTTGTTGTTACTACTATTAACATTGTGTAAATCGTTCCGATAAACAATATGAAATTGTACTTTTGGGCTTTTAATGAAGATATTTGTATCAAGAATTTGCTGGTTAATGAGTAATATGTGATCTTGATAGTAAATACCTCCACTGGAAGCCAGAGATTATGTAAAATTCGTTTTTTGCATTAATTTTTAGAAGTGTAAAACAAGATCTCGTTGGTAATATGTAACATACTACTTGCTTTTTTCTTAATTATTGTGAATGGACTTAACAGTAGAATTTATTTTATTGATGAAGAATTGAAACAGCCATGTATGAACGGAAAAACAGTTAAGAAAAGCAGAACACAGCATTTTCTGATCCTGACACTCAAATCCAATGTAATGAAAACCCCATTTCTGTATCTCAAACTGATCACATTATATGGAGGAATACAGTATAAAGCACCCAATTTGTACATGTAATGTGTTTATAATTAAATATGCAATGGTTGTTCTTTTGGGCATAGGTTCCAACACCAGATTACACTGGGCGGAAGGAGATTTTAGATCTGTACCTTGGTCGAGTTCTATCCAAAGATGTTGATGTGGAGATGTTAGCAAGAGGTACAACTGGTTTTACTGGAGCTGACTTAGAAAACATGGTGAATCAAGCTGCTTTGAGAGCTGCTATTGATGGTGCTGATTCAGTTACCATGAAACATTTAGAAAATGCAAGAGATAAGGTTCTCATGGGTGAGTTAACAAGTTACTCTGGTGTGCATTTAGATCTGTGATACAACTGGCAGTGTGCAATTAATATCTGTTTTGTTTTTAGGTCCCGAGCGTAAGTCTCGAATTCCAGACGAAGAGGCAAATACAATTACTGCATACCATGAAGGAGGGCATGCTGTAGTGGCATATTACACCAAGGATTCTCACCCTTTGCATAAAGTCACCATTATACCCAGAGGGCCTTCTCTTGGACATGTAAGTGTAATTTATATCCCAAGCGTACTTTCATACATAAAACAAGCCATTTTTTTGGCTTTCTTGAAGATATGCAACTATCAGAGGTACTACATACTACATTCATTACATTTTCGTGAATTGTTCTAATTGAATTTATCAGAAGCATTTATTTAATCAAAGAAGTTAATCAACAATCTGTGAATGGAAAAACAATTCAGAATCGCAGGGTACAGCCTTTCTCTGATCCTCATCCTCAAATCCCATGAATTAAAAACTACTTTGATGAAGACTTAACATTTTCACGTTTAAGTCATTGAGAAGCTGAACACACTGACTTGCTTCAAAAGTTTACTATGTAGTGTTCAAAACATCAAAACCAAATTGAAAATTTGAGTTGGAATATTCTACAGGAACCATGCTTAGTGTACCTGAGCTGATAGCTGAGCTTCTTAACCAAGCTCAATGAAGTCACATAGCTCGAGTCACCATGGGTTCCCGGATGGGTGACTGTGTATGAACTCCAGATACTATAGGCACTGAGCTCCTGGCCTATAGGGAGAGAAGGCTACTACTGACTTAACGTGATGCAAGACTGACGTATGTTCAATAAGAATTACTCCTTGCGTCCAATGCCAAATGAGCTTGTGGCACTGTTACGCAATTTTAAAAAGTACTTACAAATAGGAATATAAATGAGTGCATTGTGACTGTGCCCTTGTTCTTATTGCTCATTGCTCATCTATTATTACTCCTCACCAGCACACGCACATTATCGAGTGACTTCCTCTTCCCAATTCCTTCTACTTCATATTAAAGATAACAGAAATACCTACTGAAATAAATAAAAAATATTTTTGGATTAAATTACATTGTGAGATGTAAGTTGTAGTTTGGAGCTACGCAATGAAGCACTTTTGGGCATATCTTATGTGAAGTTAGGTTTGTGCTGGCAAACAAACAGCTTACAACTGATCGTATGCTTGAGGCAAGATGAGGAAGAGAAGTGATAAGAGTGTAGTAGATAAGTAGCGACTGATTCTACAAAATTGATATATGAAGTATGTGAAGGGCTCCTCTTTCTGTTAAGCAAGAAACAGGGCTGTGATTAAAGGCACAGTTTGTTTACATGACAATTACTCAATTCTGTAAATCATTCCTTTGCAACAAGGGGTTAGTATTCAAGGGAATAAAAGAAAAAGAAATTAATTCAAGAAAAGTCATTATCTAAATAACTTATATTCACTATTAACAGATTTTCACCTACAGAATGAAAAAGTCAAATAAGGGAAATAATAAATCATCCTTGAAATTTGCAATTTTATGCATTGTTGTTCTTAAAACATGCCACATTATTCAAAATAAAACTTCAAAATAAGCTACTAGGGACTCATTTGGAAAGAAAACAGAACTCAGGTCTTCAATGACTAAGCAGAAGAAATATGCAATTGCATAAAAATCCAACTCCTGGTAATTAGTAATATTATTACTGTAACCACCGACTCACCCGATTACCTGATTCCTTCGGCGATTCAGCTTTGCCCGGCTGCTTTGTCGGCAGATTCCCTAGAGGGAGGCATGCGTGATTGCCTAACTACTAGAGAGAAAGACTTAGGCATTTTCATAATACTACTTTAATCACTTTTGAAATTGGTGCGGGTGAAGCCCAGTAACATAAACAAACATACAATTAACTTCAAACTAATCTTAACTTAGAAAAGGCCGGTATGGCCAGAGTTCATCTTAGCTCCGGTGTCTTCGCCCTCCCGGGCGGTCGTGATCCAGCTCACAGATGCGGCGTTCGGGCATCCCAGCGCCCGGCAGGTCTGGCGGCGGGCAGCTACGGTCGTTGCTTGCCGCAGGTCCCTTTGTGGCGGCCCCTCGGCGGTCGCGGCGGCGGCCCGGGATTAGGCCAGCGGCGCGCGTTGACCGGCGACTCCTCAGCGTCGCTTGGGGCGGGCGGCGGCGGCGGGAACGCGCCCGGGCGTTGACGGGTCTCTTCGCGATATTGTTTTTCACGCCCCCGGCTCGTACTCACACGGCCCTTTCGGTCAGGCACTCACTCGTAGTGTCCCGTCCCATCGTTCGGCTGTCGTCATACTAGTCGGGCTGTGAAGAAGTGTTGTTTTATTCAAGGGAAGAAGGAGATTTGAATATTTTGAAAAATGAATGTACTTGTATAGTCAAAAACTCCCTGAAAAGAAATTTACATCAAAACAGGCAGAAAAAGCCAAATAAAAATTTGCTACAATGTTTTATGTTTCATAATTCAAGCATTTACCCTGAAAACCATTAAATATGGTGATTCACTGAAAAGAGACACTTTCCTTATTTGGAATTACAATTTTTCAACCAAGTTTAATGAAAAAAGTAGTTTTAAACTGAAAATAATTTTCAATTAAAAAATTTTGAGTGGTGAAGAGATTAAAAATGAAAACTGAATTAAACTGAGAAGAAAAAAATATTTTTTTTTTCCGAATGTGACATTCATTTATTGTCTATAACACACATTTCTAGTAAATGTAAAATCAATTTTAATAAAACTGTTTCAAAGAAAAATAAATTGAAATTGAATTGTACATTCAAAGAAAATTGAAGTGCCATTAGTGTTATATATGAATGATGTTGGAACAGATTTTTCATCTGACATTTTATCTTTAATGAGAAGGATAGCACCCTTTTCGGTCAAGCTTTTTAATGTTTTTTTGAAAATACTACTAAACTATTCTGCGAAGCCTGAAATATTTTTAATAGAACCTTCAAATCCATTGCTTAGAAGTGTTACTGTTCCAACTGTGTATACACACTATTTTATTTTAATTTTATTTTACTGTTCTTCTTTACAGACAGCGTATATTCCTGAAAAGGAACGATACCATGTAACAAAAGCCCAACTTCTTGCCATGATGGACACAATGATGGGTGGTCGTGCAGCCGAAGAACTTGTTTTTGGTCCTGATCGCATCACATCAGGTGCATCCTCAGACCTGAAACAAGCTACTTCGATTGCCACCCACATGGTACGCGAGTGGGGAATGTCGGAACGTGTGGGGTTGCGGACTCATGCTGACCCCAGCAACGCTGGCTTTGTAGCTGTAAATGATCTGAGTCCTGGCACAACTGATGTTATTGATAGTGAAATCAAACGTCTGCTTTCCGTAAGTCTCCAACTATGTTAGTAAGAAATAAGTGATAGTATGACATGTCTTTTGTGTTTTCATATTAAGTATTTATTCTGTGTCTTAAATTTGTTTTGTAATAAAAAGGTCATAAATTACTTCTGTAAAATTTGTTTTTCTATTCCATAGAAAAGAAAACCATGAATTACAGAAATGGTCTCAATATTATTTTGCAAACTCATGAAACTTGTAGAACAAACAGAAAAATTTCACTGTTTATTATTAATTCTTAAAGATAAAGAGCTAAAATTATCAGGCTGCAAGGAAGTTTATTTTTAACGTGCAATTGAAAACTATAATTGATGCAAAGAATTTTATTTTCATGAATGCCATTTCACTTTAATGTCCAATTTTTATAAATTTAAAGAAATTAATTAAAATTTCAGGAATGCTTTGTATCTAATATTAATAATTTTATATCCACAGATTAATTAAAAGTCTATGGTGGATGTAATTTGTGCATGTTGGAGTACTTGGGTGTTTTGATTAAAGCACTTGGTATAGGCAGAGCTCACCTTTGCCTTTTCTCTGAAGCTAAAGTTCTATATTATGAGGCACAAAGAGGCTAACACTGTACGGCTCACTGTGTTCACTGTTACTTTAGTATTTTATAAAATCTAGTAAACAGGCTTAATGACAATGAGGAGAATGGTATGAAAATGGTGCTTTCCTCCTCTTGTAATATCCTGTCTCATTGATTATACAATAATAAATAATTGCAGTTTTCTAAAGACTTTTGAAATTGACTGAACACACTTTTTTGTTTCTTTTTTAAAATACTGATGTGAGTGAAATGTTAAACTTGAATTCAATGACAAATGTTAAAAGTGCTAATTAATTTTTTTTTAAAATAATAGTAGCAGCAAACAAGCTGATATACACAGATTGTAGAATTAAAGTATGAAATTTATCATAGTTATCACATTATCAAAATCATAGTTATCACCAATAAGTCAAATCATTTATCACCTCACTTCTTCCTTCATTAATTATTATACTCCATAGCAACAATGATCAATAACTATTTATAAGGGCATTAAAGTTCCCCTTGTTAACACAGCTTACAGGAAGAGCATTCCACTCATTTTCAACTTGATATACTGTGACTATGATAAAATGTGATTGATGACTCTTCTTGTCACTCTTTCTTGGCTTCATATTATGTCTTCTAAGAGCCTAATCTGTAACTTGTAAATAGTAAATCAAATTTGGGTACATTGTAGAGCCCATTCAGGATCTTGCTAATGTTCTTGACTGACTTTCAGTCCTTCAGCTCTGAGGAAGATAAGATGGTCAAAACTAAGGCATCACAACCATCGGCGTGCCATCTCCTGGACAGCAAACGTCAGTCATATAATTCTGGTCAAAAAGGCCTTCGTCATTACGCAGGATCTTGTTGATCACTTATTTTCACTTTTTCCATCAAAAGACACATCTCGCAACACCTTTCTTCATATGACAATTAACAATATTTTTGCGAGAAATATGCAAACTTTCTCTAGAAGCAGTATGTCATTTCAGTATTGAGGACCTTTCCGTATTTGCATGTTCCTACACAGGCGTGATTTACAAGTGTGGATTTTTTTTGTTCTATGCGCTTACAAAGTGGATAAAGCTTTTGTAATTAAGTACATGGTGGTGTTGGCCTGTTTTGTGTCCAATGCAATTTGACTCACATTTCAAATTGTGGGAATAAACATTCATAACAATTTCAAGGTCATTCTGTTGCCTTGTGTGACAGATCCCCTATGGTGTATCTGTACGATGGATTATTTCTCCTGAGATATAGAATTTTACACTTGCCAGTTTTGAGAGGATGTAGCAATATTTCCAACCATATTTTCCACAACCACTCATTTACCAATTCAAGATCAGGATGTAGCCCATGATTGTGTTTTAATGGGTTAGCAAATAACTTGGTGTCATCGCATAAATGTTCCAATCAAAAGATAGTCCATTTTTGATAATGTTAGGATCTAGGAAAAATAGTTGTGGCCCTAAGAGTCTTCCTTTAGGAACTCCACTGGTAACCTTGGTGTTGAGAGTTAACTGCCAATGCTCATCTGGAAAGTTCTGCCAGAAAGATATTCTCAGGACCGTTCAAGCATTTTTCATTGTACACTTAGTGATTTGATCTTAGGAAGAAAGAGGTTGTATTTGTCCAGCTCTTCTACATAAACTAAGTAGATTATATCTCTGGGTTTGCCTTTATCCTATGCATCCTAGGCTTTAGCTTTCACATCAAGTGAACTAATAAGATTTGTTGTTGGCAATCTTCCAGGAGCAAAAACCATGCTCTTGTTTTGGAATATAGTTGTGTTTGTATGCACAAAGCTTCTGGACAATCAATCTCTCCATGATTTTTCTCAGTGTGCTTGTGAGACGTATAGGTCTGGAATTTGTGAACTTCTGTTTATCACTTTCTTGATGTGTGCATATTTATTGAAGAATACATTTATCATGCTATTTTTTGTAACTACTTGTGATGACAGAGACAGACTGCCTACAAGCAGTGTATATTTAAAATGATCCAAACTCCCATAATTAAAAATATTATTTCTGGAAATAAAAAAAATAAAGCCCCCTTCCACCAGCAACTCTCATAAAAATACTGATCTGGCTCCACCAAAATTAAAATTGTATATTGTGTCAAATGGTTGTTTTCACACTATCAAGATTGAGAGGATCTTTGCCAAGACTGAAAGGTCAGTATTAGAAGCAATGGGAATTGTGAAAGAAACAATCATTTCCCTCGGAAAATATATACAATTTTTTTTCAATCATAAAAATGCTTCAGTTTTGAGTCATTATTTGTTTCATCTTCACTCTCCATTGATATCAATACAAAGTGTCATCTTCATGGAAAAATTGACTATTTGCACTATGGCACGTCACCATGTTGTTTAGACTGTGACATGTAACAGAACCTAAGATATCTCATTTTTATTTCATCGCAAAAACTTGGGACTGTTATTGAATACGTCACACCATCTACAGGAAGACTTCTGCTATTTGTAAATATTAATATTTCTATTTTGATCAAAGTGGAGCTTATGTTCTTTCTATATATGTTGGGTTCATTTATATGAAGGGATTGGAGTAGTCACAAGATAAGCCTCACATTGGCCAAAATTAAGATGTGAAAATTTACAATAGAAGACTTCCTGAGGCTCATGTTCTTATCTTGTTACTGTTTCAAGTTCTTCATTTGTTCTTATACTTGATGACTGCACATAATGCTTTGTGGATCGTAAAATTTGAGCCATAGTAGCATGTTAAGTTGAAACAAACTTTTTTGCTTTTGTAGTGTTATGATTAATGCAGTGTGAAATTGATCTTTACTGTGCTAATAATTAACGTTACGATGTGCTACAGGAATCATATGAACGTGCTAAAACGATCTTGCGTACTCATCAGAAGGAACATAAAATGCTAGCAGAAGCATTGCTGAAATACGAGACCTTGGATGCGGATGATATCCGTGCCATCATGAAAGGCAAGGAGACTGACAAGACACAACCAGTTTGATAGTCTGCATGGAAACATAGTGGAAAACAAATCTCCTTTCCTTTTTCCTCTTGGGAATCCTCCAGCTCTCTTCTTGTTTCTAACTTCGACTGCATGATTTTTCTGCAGTCATCCGGTGGCAATACATGGGTTTACCAGTTTATGCTCTGGCAACAATAACGGTACATTACTGTTTATAACTTGAAGCATAATAAAAAAAACCCAAAGAATCTTCCTGATATGAAAGCTATCTTGAGTTAAACTTATTTGCATACTATCTACATAGGTTTTTCAATATCATTCTGTATTATATTTCACAGTACTTCAAAGCTGATTTCTAAGCGCATTACCATGAAGACAAAAATATTGGATAAATTCATTTTTATCCTGTATATATTGAATGTGTTCATATTTAGTAATAGATTGTGTTGACTGGTCTTTTTAAATACTGTTGATTTACTGCCCTTCCCTAAGTTTCTTTTTCCTTTCCCATTAGTAAATCAATTTCAAGTACAAGATACATTTTTTGCCTTTTGAGGCTTGTGAGGATATTGTAAGAATCGTGTTTTAGTGAATAAAAATGCTAGATCTTATTTAGATGTTAAAATGTATGATTTAAGTTACAGTGCATATATACATCTAAATCCATGTGGTGACCTACGTAAATTATTAGTGTTATAGCTCAGTAACCATGAAAAGGCTGCTGAGGGATGGGCTTACCTCAGGTGGTGTTGCAAAGGTGCCCTCTGCTACTCCCTGGGCAAAAGAATAGTTGCCTTCAGGGAGTATGACTGCAAAAGCTGATTCGCTCACTGATTTAAGCAAGAATGTTATCCTTGAAATTGTATTTAAATGTTTTGTACATGTTTGCAGCACTTCTTGTAAATTATGACAGAGCAGATCAATTTTTTCACAATTTATCTTTCGTTGAAAGTGACATACCTTTACTTTCAGCTATTTCATGTCTTTTTATATGTTAGTGGACATGAGCTATTGAATTTGTATCTACAGAAAGGGGGTGTTAAGAGATGTATGCCTGTTTTCAATGAAAACGTTTTTTAGTGAATGGCACTCTGTTCACCATGTGCAGTAATTATGCTTTAGTAACAGAGGCATCATACGATAAAATATCTGCGAACAGAGCAACTGTCAGTAGCGGTTTCTGCTACGCAGTTTAATGAAAGATTTCGTAACCTTAAATACACAAGATTTGTAGAGTTGTGTAAGGTCTTATGTTCGCTTTTGACCATTCTGGTGGAGACATGAAGTTATGGCTCCTCAGGGGAGAAGTGAGGTTGCAAGGAGAGAGAACTTTTCCCTCTGCTACGTTTAGTGCAGCTTTTTTTTTTTTCTTTTCAAGAGTTGTTGAGGTATAACTATTTTATCATTAATTCGAAGGTTTGATAATGTTAATATTGTTATAGTATTGTTTGATTACGGTATGTGATCCAAATTCATGATTTCATTCCTGGTGAACTTGTGTTTTATAAAGTGGAATTTTTTTAAGAAGCTGCACAACTCAATTTAGATAATGAACCTAATTTTATGTAAAAGGTAATCTAGATAATATTCTCAGCAGACAATGGTTAAAATAGACTTAAAAGCAGTGCAGAACTACGTTTTTTTTGTATGCCTTTTGTGTCATAGTAGTACTAGATATAATACTGTGTTTTGAAAGAGGATCAAAATTTAAAAAGAAAAATCTTGTGTTTGGAATAACATATCCGAATATCAGAAGTACTACCCATTGAGTCCAGTGTTGATGATGAACGTTAATAAACATTCAATTTTCAGAGGTATATGGCATGGGTAAAACTGAACCTAAAAGAAACAGGCAACATTAACTCATTTCACTCAACGGTGTTTAATACAAGACCAATTTGTCCTGTTGCTCTGCTGTTAAATTTTGCGTATTACAAGTATAGCCAAAAAACAAATTATCATTTTTAGACGAATTATTCTCCTATAAATGGGATATTTGTGGATTAATTTTACTGGACTGTGTTGTTTTTGGCATTGTCCTTTATATTTCCAAAGCAGAATTACAAACTTTATTTGATTTACTTATAGTACAAATTTATTCACAGCCTTACTTTGCTTTGGCAAAAATAGAAAATCAACAAAATCAGAGGGGGTTGCCTATATAGAATGAATCAGAGAAGTTCGGGTGCCTTCTGGTCTTGTACTGGTAGAAAAATCAGCATTCTCTAAAAAAACAAATAAACGAAGTACTTGCATATATTTAATTACCCTTACCTGGTACTAACTTAATTCTTAAAACTGTTGATCAATTTAACTTTTTGGGAATTATGGTCTAGAATGTTTTCATGAATAGTTTATCAGAAATGCTGTTAGTCATAATGTAAAAGAAGAGGATAAATAATTGTCCGTAAATCTCCTATTTAATTGATTCACAATTCAAAATAATATTCAAGTAACAATTAGAGTAATTTGTATTTTCATAATGGTTAGCAGTATTGGAATTAAATACCAGAATGTTAACCTCTCCATGCAACCTCCTTATCTTATCAACCAGAGTACTTAGTGTTTCGTGTGGGTAGGCATAGCCTCTTCCCATTCTTTGTTCCATTTGTGGAACTGGAATTTAAATGGGAAAAAATAATTTAATAGTAATTAATGTCACTTATGGAAAATTATTTTTTGTAAAAATATGAAATCAGATCGTATAATTTTAATGTGAATTAAGGATAATACTGTTCAATTACAGAATCAGATGATTATGAAAAAGTGCACCCACCAATTGTACGCATCATTGACATAATCCTATCTGTTTGTTCAGAGAAATGCTTTGCATTTTTACTTGCAGTGATCTGCGTGATTTTCAGTAACTTGCCCTTTTTTTATAATTATAGCCTTGCAGCAAAGTTTATTTATTGCTGTTATTATTTACGATAGATGATTTATATTTCTAAGTTGTCACTTAATATGCCTAGATTCCACTTTTTGTCAATTTTTTTACTAGGTAAATTTTGAAAAAGTCTGAACCTCTTTTCCTTTCCAAAATTCTTTATTAAGAGCAAAACCAAAAAATAGTGTTTTCTCGTCTTGTAACTATTTGTGATCTGAGTTAGAAAATGAATATTAAAGAGATTTTGAAGAATTAAATTTAATTTTATACATTTTATCCAATTTTCTAGTAAATCTTATATTATTGCACAATAGTGAATTTATTTTCCAACCCATATTTTTTTCATGTCATTTCTTTCTATAATAATTTCTGCTAATTAATGAAGGAGAAGGGATCTATTATTTTCAGTGTGTTTCATTTCTGTAAGAGTCATTTCTAAAATTTGAAGGCTGTATTTGCGAGAGAGATAGAACCAATGTCAAAAATTAATCATAAATTTTTGTTGTTTCATTTTTATCCAACTGTGTGGATGCCCATTTGATTACTGAAGCATGTTTGGTCCTGTGATTAAAATCTTGTATACACATGAATTTGCCATACATGCAGTACAAAGTTCCTGAAATTTAATTATCAAACATAATCTTCCTGGTACTTATTAATTGTTTCTTGGAGTCTGTTTTTTTTATATTACTTTTATTGCTTTTAATTGAATATTGAGAGGAAGAATTAGTTTTCGTTCTTCAGTTATTCATGTAAGTGTTGTGAAGATCAGAGTGGCCACTTTCTGCAAAACCAGGAAAAATCAGGGCATTTCGTTGATCTGGAAAAGTCAGGGAAACGTGAAGGAATTTGCAGAAGAATCGTTTTAAGTCGGGAAAATTTTTGTGAGGGTTATACAACTAGATCATTTGAAATTCCTTAAAACTTTAATATAGTGTTATTTTTTGAAGTGTTTATTTGTTGAGAAAATATTGTTAACTTGTGTGTTGTACTTTGACACGGTAAAACCAGAGAGCAGACCAATTAATATCAGGCTGCTTTTTATATTTGTTTTAGTGTGAGATTACAATTTTTATCAGGAAAAAGTATAAATTAAAATGAATTGGAAAACTGGGCATAGTTGGAGAAATTTGTTGCGGGAAATGAGTGGCCACCCTGACAAAATGTGTATGAGATGTGTTTTTGATATACAATTTCAGCTATTTTAGAAACCAGGGATCATGAAATATTGAAGTTTAATCATCAGTACACTGGTTCGGTTTGAAAGTCTGAATGTGTATACAAGCATGTGTGAATGAAATTGTGTCAAAGGATAAATTTTAATTTCAGTTGATATTGAAGGGAAGTTATGATTCATTCTAAAATCTGACCCTATCATCCAAATGTAGGTAATGTGATGACGAGATTTTTTTGTCCTATAACAGGAATGTATTGTTGCTTGTAAGAATAAAATTAAAGATACAATTAAGAAATGTGAAAGTAAAGGAAGGTTACTTGTACAAAATGAGATGGACTCAAAATAAAACAAAGAAATGTGTAGATGTTCATATCCCTATTTTGTAGGAAATTATAAAGATATTTATTCTCTACAAGTTACTGTGAAAGAAAATAATCTGGTGGGTACACTTTATATAGTTTATTTCAAAGACATCCTTTGTAAAATCATGTAACACAATATTTTAATAAAAAGCTCAATCAAATAAACGAGTTATTTCTATGATAAATGAAGATTGTGAATCAAGGAGGTTAAATAAATCCCACCATGTTTTGGAAATTGTCAGTCAACTTGAACATTCCAAAGCATTATTGCTTATCAAATGAAACTATATACTAGTAATACATGGTTAGTGTGATTTTGTTTTGTGTAGATGGATCACATTATGCAAGAAATAATATAAATTGATGTGCTTGTGGAATGTATTTTGTTATATTTTTTGCTTATAAATTGGAAACATCAAAGTAAGTCTGATCTGAAATTTTATGAGGTTCTAGAAAGTAAGAAAAATAGGAGTAAAAACAATTCTCTTAACGATTGAGATAATTACCAAGAAAAATTCATACTAAAATTCTTATTTGCCTACTATTATGAGTTGTGCATATCAATTATGTTGAACTACAGCCTTGTGAGTCAAATCAGATCTCACGGGAGAGCAATAAAACATACAAATTATTGCTATAGGATTTATTTTAGTGCCAATATGTCTGAAATTGTGAAAAATTAATTTCATCTGATACATTAAATTTAAAAAATGTCCAACATTTAGTAGTAATGAACTACTAGAATGTTGAAATATGAGGTTCACACACCATTGATAATAATGAATTTTCAATATTTTGTAATGTTTTCATTATTTGTTTAAGAACTAAATGTTTTTCTGAAATTTAGGGTAGTAACAATAATGAGATTTTAATCTGCTTTCGCCATTCTGTACAAAGAATATATTTACAACATTACATCACTTTTTACTATGCTTACATTTGTAACATTTAAGAACTTTGCCTCCAAATATTAATAATATTGGAGGGGACCGAGAGAAAGGAAAACTGATTTTCATTTTGTTTTGAGTGAACCAAATTTCTTGATTATAACCAATTTGTATTTCAATGTATTATTTCATTATAATGAATTCAAATGGGAGTTCAAAATTATTTTTGCTGGGTCCATAGAAAATACTATAGATACATTTTCTTTATTAACTCATGAGTGAACTTGACTTAAAAATATTTGATGCATTTTCTTAAAGAGTAGGTATAAATTTGGGATGATAAATTGTATACATACGTTGCATCAAAAAATTGTCCTTTGAGTGATTGTGTAAATTAGTGGCAAAGTGTTATAGCAATACCAATGTGGTTATTACTTTTTTATTGAAAATTTGTTCACTATGGTCTTGATTTGTGTGATCTTAGTTACAAAAATTGCCTTAATATGCTTTATTTTGTACCATTAGAAATTACGAATGAAGGCAATGAAAAGTATCATTATTAACTTCATATTATTTACTTTGGATTAACCTCATTTTGGAGTTACTTGCTTTGTAATAGCCTACTACAAATACTGTGATGAAGATACATACATTATTTCATAATAAGTCATAACTTTACTTAAAATAACACATTTCTTAGTTATATGGAAACCATCCAATAAAATTGAAATTGAAACCAGTTTTTAAATTAATATTTGATTTTTTTTTAACCAGAAATTTTATATTTTATTTTGCTTATTCAGTGATCTGGTTTGACATGAACTATGATTATGCACATCTGAAATTAATGCAATTTCAAATGTTTCATACGAAGTTATGGAGTTTTGTGGAGAAGTTTGTAACACATTTATCATCACACTTTGACAGTCATAATTTTCTGGAAGTTCAATTATGTGTAATAGGAAGCTGTGGATGTGGGAAAGCAGAGAATTTACTACCTGTACATACATGCATACATACATTCCAATTCATATTTGTACTTACAAAGCTTTTTATATTGAGTGTATTGTTAAACCTGTATGATTGTTCACCAAAGATATTTACAGGTAGTTGAGATTATAACTTCTTAATGAAAAGATATAACTTATTCACTGCTTGACAGCATTTAAAACATATTTACAGGCATAAGTGGTGGTCAGTGATGTTTACTGACAAACAATGACTGTTGTTGCCAGAGCTTTCTAGATTACAATTCACAAAAACGTAATGTTATTTGGAGGTCATTAGAGTTGGATTACCAGTTCCTGTAGAGAGCTGAAAAGAGGAGATTCAGTTAATTCATTTTTAAGATTCATAATGTAATAGGATAAATGTTGATAAAAGGTGTTCCTACACCACATAATTTTTGAAGTGTTTAGGGCAGAAATATTTACAAATCAGATTAGTATTTCAATGGGGTTATCACAGATTATGATATTTATCCAAGATTTATGTTTGGTAAAAGAGGAAAACTACTTTATATTGGATCAAAAAAGTGTTATTTCTTACACAGCAGTGTAGAGAAATAAAACCATATATAACATGGCTTCAAGTATTGAAATTATGACGTATTAAAATTTGTATTAAAAATAATTCTTTGTCACTAGTCTGAGAAGTAAAATTATTATTACTTGCTTCCTTCTGTAAAATACGTCTGTTGGGATTTCTCATGAAAATGGTAAAAACAGGCTTGCCATGCATAAAATTTCTTTCAAGTTATGCTGCATCAGGTACATAATATGTTTGAATTATTTGATGCTTTGTAAATACAATATTAAATATTTATTCTTCCCAAGATCTAAACTTGATCATAACTTGAAGTTTCAGATGTCTGTATTAAATTATTGGGACTGTAATTAAAATATATTTTGAACCATATTTCTCCTAAATTAATATTGATTTTTTTAACCCCCAGTACTCAACTACTGAAAAGTTGTGAATGTTGAACATGACTTGTGTGATTTTCCTGAAGCACAAAACTTACGAAGATTTAAAAGTAATTTTTTGAAATTGAGAAAGGCTGTAAGCAGTTCACCCTTTCAATGTTCATTATTACAGATGGATTCTTTGAATTATGAAGTTTGGGCTTAGGAGGGGAGAAATTATTTGGACAAGTTATATTTTAAGCATATAATAATAAAACTGTTTCTTTAGTCTTTAATTTTATTGATACTTATTTTCTATCACACACAATTCAATGATTGTGAAATTGTATTAAATTTTACATTTATTTATCAAGTAGAAAATATATTAATTTCTGGTAAATTGGAATTACCTTAGGAAGGAATTCTTTTCTTCAAGGATACATCCCTGTCAGTATATTTGATTTTCCTTCTTGATCAATAAATTGATTGGATGTTTTCAAATGAGTACAAAATATTAACAAAGTAAATAATTGAAATAATTTAATTGTTAATTAAGAGATCTATTTTAAAGACCCTGTATATTTTAATTTTAATTGTTGAAATAATAAATATAATTTTCAGTGTTATTTGAGTACTGCACTGACGATAGGGGATTCTTGTTTGTACATACATGGAATTAAATGTTTTGTGAAGTTGAGATGGCGTAGGTAATCTTATTTGCTTGGTCATCTCAAAATGGTAAATTATATTACTTTAAGAGATGTGAATACCCTTAATGTACAAATATCTCATGATCTGCAATTATTAGACCTAATGATGTAAATCAAGAGGCCAAAGGTTCTGTGTTAACAGAACCTTCAAGCTGAGTTTTCTTAATTTTTTATGGCAATGTATTATGCAAATGTTTGATAGAATTTCATTGATTGAAAAGGTATCACTTTTGCATCCGGTAACTAATTAAAAAAAGTTGTGTGTGAAGTATTAAGTTTTCTATCAACGTGTTCTATTTTTCAGTCTGGATGTGAGCATAATAGTATCTTCATAGCCAAAACTTCCCTTATATATTGTATTGCATTATCATTTCTCTTTGATACTTCATGAAATTGCCAGATTTATTATATTTTAGTTGCATTTTGTTTGATCTTGTAGCTTATAGGGACCAGTGTTCTTAAGGTTTATTTAGATATGATTTAATGTAAATGAATTCCCGGCGATTGCTACTTTCCTGTAGGAAAAAAAATGGCTCTTGGTATCTAGCAATTTTTGTCTGTAGTATATACAATAAAATGTATGTGTGAGTGAGAAAGAGAGAATGTGCCTATTTATTTATTTAATCAAATAATGTATTATTTAATTTTGTGGTGAAAAATTGTGGTTTTCATCCATAGTCATTCTCTCATGAACAGTTTGCAGGTTCTTAACTTTTGAAACGCATTTTAGTCATTAGTTATGCAGACATATTGAATGTACTGAGATTTTGTATGGAATGTAATGAATAAATTGTGACCGAACATAGTCTTGCTTTTTACTAGTATATAACGTTATTAGCATAACCTACTAAGAATCCTTTATTAAGACGAGAAGTTCAGCCAGCCACACAAATTGTAATTTTAACAGCACATTTAGAAAAGCAGGGCAACATTTAAATATATCGACCACAAAGCATAATTCCCGTGCAGTCGACGAGGGTACTGTTCGAGAAGCCGACATATTGATTCTTTAGTTCTTACTGTCGTTGCTTGGTGTGGAAAGGAAAATGGCTGTTTTGTAGCTGATTTTTTAGTACTGAAAGTATCACTGAGAAACCAAGATAATTTAAAAATACACTGAAATAAAATGAAAGAAAATTATCACGCGAGTAAAAGCAACCCGCGTTTGACTTCACTGGATCATATGTAGACATCACGTGACAGGAGACCAGCTCTGGGCAAGGTTCATTTTAGTTTCGGACGCGAGGTGGGTTGTGTTGGTCGGTGAGGCAGCTGGAAGTCCTGTGATGTAGTGCTTCAAATTACGAAAGCTCCATTTCGTTAAATGGTTTGTTTAAATGAAAAAAAGTGATCTGTAACTTAGACAAATCATCTGAGAACTGCAAAATACTATGAACAGTGCTCGAGTGTTTGTGTGACAGTGATTTTTTATTACACAATGCAACTGAGAGGGAAGTGTGCATTGGTGAGTAAGAACTTTATTTTCTATGCATTTCATGAGTGGAAAGCGTGTAATTAAATGCACGTGCGTGTTAGATATGTAATTATGTGTGTTTTTGTCATCTATAAAATTCTGTCCTTTGGTTGCTTGGAAAAATATTAAGTTCAAAATTATTTTAGTTGACACTGGTCAAAAAAATATCAAAGTAATTATTCGTTCTTGTTTTATCACTGATTATCTTGCTTTGATACGAGTTTTACGTGTTCTCATTGATGCTAATGAATATATTCTATTAATTGATGTTATCTAAGATACATGTTATCTTTCATTAACTTAGTACGTTATTATTATGAAAGTTGTTTTATAGAAATTGAAGGTATGTGAGGATTGTACTGTAAGAGAAAACTGAGTTTCTGCGTGCAGATGGGCATGTTTTTATGTTGCGTTACCCACTTGCACTATTTCTCTGGCAGCTGTGGAGAACTTTCCCGACAACTTCGCAAGGTATCGGCGCAGCGAGTTACGGGAATGCGGTGTGAAGTAGAGGGAACGTTCAAGGTGAACCGAGGTGCATGCGAGACTGCATCCGCCCAGACGGCGGCGGTGGCGGGGCGCGATGGTGGGTGTTTACCTCCGTCGCCCTCCCCTTTGACGGACGTCATGCGCCGCGACGTGCAGCGCTGTGCTCATGGAGCCATGCACTGCTGCACAGAGCTGTACTGGATTGTTTAAAACAGTCTTGTTTCGCGTTGCACAGCGCAGCGCTGCGCTGCACTGCGCTGCACTGCGCTGCATCACTCTTTGCACTACTCCGCGCTGCATAACTCTTTACGTGCAGTACTGCGTTATATCGCTCTGTACAGCGCCGCGGTGCATCTTGCTGCATCGCGGAATATTGTGTTGCAGAGCCACATGTTGGGTAGATCGTGAAGTGGCAGAGAATCATATGTGATCACGCTAATAATCCTAGTGTCGACTCGTGCACCGGACGCACATGTAGGTAAAGCAATCTGACAAATGGGTCAACCGTCTGCTCAGACGCCGTTCTCTCCCGACAGAACATTTATCACGCACAAGTCTGTGCAGGCGTTAAGATTTTCGCCAGGAAATGCTCGCGGTCTCCTAATACTGTACAACAATTCCTTTACAACGCAGATATTTTGGTAAATTTTGCATGACAAGTCCTGGATTTTATGACGTGGGTGAAGATATAATCCTTTTATACAAGTCTTCCCTTTTTGTGATCAGAATTTCGTGTTCACTGTGATTCTACATATTGCACAAAATTGCATAAACTGTGTTGGAGGTCCTGGTACCAGAATTAAATTGTAGCAGTGATGTTTTGGGGATTGAGATCGGCGGGCAACGCCAACGAATTTCAGAATTTTTTATTCCTACCAATAAAAGTTAGTAATAGTATGATTAATTAAGTTTTTGTTGTTTATTTAGTTATTAAGTTATATTGCGAAATAACATTTATTGTATTCATTTTCGCAATACCAAAATTTCCAGGGGTGTAGTTTTACCCCCCCATTTTCATTATTTTAATGGACGAGTTTGATCTATAGAGCACCACTTTGCTTGTAGTAAACAATGTCGTTGAAATGCCTCCGATCGACTTATTTTCAAACATGTCATTTCAAACTTTTGATTGCGATGGTTACAGAACATGTTTTCTGTTTGATTAGGATGTGACAGATAGTAAATATTTTGTGTTAGTAATGATAATGCTAGTTTTTCTTTATGGACTTTTTTCGTCGTTTTTCAGGTCATCTTTTTTATCGTTCTTGTTTTTGTCGTAATCGTGACATCTACGCGTAATTGGTAAAAAGAATCCTCTAAATGTTAAAAATTCTGTTAAACATTTTTACCTGATACATTACGAATCCATAATGTAATAAAAGTCCCATTATGAAGTTCACAACACCTAAATTAGTATTTTTTATTAAATTGTTACCACTCAAAACATTGAAAGTTTTTAACAGATAATTTTTAGTGAGTTTTTTGCACCTTGCGGATTGTTCCGTAAAAAAGAACGAATATGTCGCCAGGGCAGCTTGAGATCAAAATTGTGCCGGGACATCAAATTAAAAAGTCACCAGCTTAGTGTAGCTGCTCTGACGCGTTAAGCAGTTTTACAAGTATTTTCTTATTTCATTTGAGATTAAAAGGATTCAAAAATGGTCCGTTTCCCACCAGACTGATATATCTCGAATGACACTAAGGCCCAAAAGGCTAACACTATGCCTCAAAAGGTTGAAAGAAGAGGTCTATATAATAATTTCTTCCCATGTTTCAACCTCCCGACGATTCCACCTGGCCTTATCTATTATCTATTTTTATTTTTTCGCGCTTGTGTAGTAAAGAGAGATTGTCATGGCGCAGAGGATGACGATTATTCAACAGATTCAGTAGCGACTTTCCGATAGAAATACTCATATCGTCGGCCTTGGTATTGAAAACGTAGGTAAATCTAGCTCCTATATGTAGTAGGAAAGGGGGTAGTCTAGGAAACCCAGGGTATTCTAAAATGCCTAGGAATTACTTAGTTACCACGTCTTTAAGTAGGAAATGTATGGTACTTAATTTAGCATATGAAATATGTAGTCAAAATCCACGCTTTTGGGGTCCTTAATACCGGAAAAGATGTTTACAACAAAGCTGTCCGTCCATCTGTGGTCAAAAATAGCGCACAAACAGACAATGTTCTCCAAAAATTTGTATTCTCCTGTCTATCTGACTGATCTCGAAGTCCTGAAAATTGGAAACGGATATTTTGATTTTGGGAATACTTTACATTTAGCCTCAACATTTTAAAACTTGTCTCAAAAATCGCTCCAAAACTTTTGGTTTAATTTTCCTCCGGATGTAGTAAAGTACACTGAAAAAATGTCAGTCTAGTTTTCGTGGCTCTACGAATGATTGAAAATTGCAAAAGTACAATTTTTTTTCGACGTCTTTCTGAGACAAAAAGTTTGAAGATATAATTTTTTCCTTAGTAAAATCTGTTCTTGAAACCTAGATCTTTAAAAAAGCTTAAATACAATTTTTTGAAAACAAGAGTAGTTTTAGCATAATATTTAAAGGCACATTTAATAATATATTCTCTCAAAAACTGCTCCAAGTTTTTTCTTTACTTTTTGATCTCGAATAGAGTAAAGTACGCTTAAAGAACAGTGCAGGTCCCAAATTTGTTGAACTCTCCTAATTTTTGAAAATTGCAAAATATACAAATAATGCGCGAAAATGTGCTATGATACCACCACTAGTGTAATAATATAATAATAACAACAATGGCCAATTGGATATTGCAATCTGAGATTTGGAGAAAAAAATTGTCTCAACGTTTCTGTGCCGTGCGATCGAAAAGTCGTAATCGAGGAGCCAGAGAAACGTCTTAAATACGAGGGTCGTACTATATTGTTTTACTTTTTATTTTTTGTACGTCCGGGTGTAGTTAACATTTCACTGAAGGTGGTGACGTGTAACTAGTGTCTTCTTCCACCGTTTGGTTGCAGCACACGCAGGGGCCAAAGAATGCACTCATCATAGCCATTTCATAACAACAGTCAGCGTAAGGAGCAGACAACACGGAAAGCAAACGTCAGGGACAGCGCTATACGATTCGGTTCGTATGGAAAGATGGGGTGACCACTTCAGAAATTCATCGATACTTGTTGGCAGTCTGTAGGGAACAAGCGCCGTCGCGGAAGACAGCTGGGTGGAAGGTAGGAAAACAGGGCGCACATTGGTGGACTAGGGGACCAGTTCTGGAATAAATGTGACAGTGTTAACACCAGCCAACATTGCCCGGGTCGAATAGGCTATCCAACGAAGCAATGACATCACATTTACGAAAATGGAGGCACACACGAGAATTACCCGAAAGACCCTGCAGTGGATCGTGCACGGCCACTTACAGTTGGGGAAGGTGTCATCCAGGTGGGTTCCTAGACTTGTGTGCAGACCAAAAGCAGAGATGTGTGGACGTGTGCAGAGAACTTTTGCAACGTCGTGATCAAGATCCAGCCGAATTTATGGCTGGGCTTGTGACTGAGACATGGCTCCATTACCATGAGCCGGAAACGAAACGACAGTAGATGCAATGGAAGCATAGTGGCAGTCCATCGCCAAAGAAATATCAAACAGTGCCATCAGTTGGCATGCGATTGGCGACAGTGTTCAGGGACACAAAGGGCATCATCCTTATTGACCGGCTGGAACGTAAGGCCACAATTTACAGTGCAGCTCATGTGGCAACCCTTAAGCGCTCACGTCATGCTTTTCAAACTAAGCGGCCAGGAAAAGTGGCTAAAAGTGCGTTTCTGCAACATGACAATGTCCGCCCCCACACTAGCCGAGGGACCACTGCTGCCATTGTGCTAACGAGATTCAGGGTGCTGTCACACTCACCATACTCTCCTGACTTGGTACCAAGTGATTATCACTTGTTCGGGAACTAAGAACTTGGCTAAACTCCCAGGCCATTCAAAAGACTGAGTGCAAGACTGCATTGCTTTATTGGCAGTAGCCCACATTTTGTGCTAAGTATTGTGGAACCATCGATAATGTCTAGATCTGCTTTTTAGGAAGCTGGTTGCACCTTGGGTAGATTTTATATTCAGCGGGCTCATAACATCTTTCGTCGTGAATTAAAATAATAACAATAACAACAACGAAAACAATTGAGGCGAGGCGTGGATTGACTATCAGAAGGCTTTTGACAGATACCGCACGACTTGTTTTTGAAAACCCTGAAAATCTATCAATTTCATGCTAGACGTATTAAGTTTTGTAAGGCTAGTGTGAAGTCGTGGAGTACCAAGTTACCAGAGGCGTACCTACTGTACAGCAGACATGGCAAAAGTGGCTATTTAGAGTATACCTTGATTTAAAGTATCCTGAGGGGCGCAAATCCTATGCTTGCCATGGTCGCCTGAATACCGAGGTACGCCTCTGTATGTTACTAATACACAGCGGTAGGGAAGCAGCAGGAACGAATATTCATATTAACAGGGAATATTTCAAGATTTGTTATCCCCTCTGCTGTTTAGCATTAGTTCAGTTTCACTATTTAGACAGTTGTTACACACCAACTTTGGTTACAAGCTCGATAGTGATAAAAGATCAGTACCACATTTGTTTGACATGGATGATCTTAGTGTTTGCTAAGAATGAAGCGATTCTCTCCAAAATGCTGTCAACAAATAGTTTAGCGATGACATCTGCATGAAATTTGATCTTTACAAATGTGCAAAAGTCAATTCAGAGAGAGAGAGATGGAAAGTGACATCAGAGAGCATTGAAGTTGATGAGCACTGTGATTCAAGAAGAACCAGATAAAACTTACAAATATCTGGGCATTGAAGAATGTGTGAACTTCTCGAGCGACACAATGATAGCCCGAATTCGCAGGGAGTAATACAGGAGCGTGAGACTTATCCTGCAGTCCGCTCTGAACTCCAGGAATAAAATATTCTGCATTAGGTAGTTAGCCGGCGCCTTTAGCGGAGTAGTTTCAGACTCGTGAACTGGACTGTGTAAGAAATTCGAATCATGGTTAGAAACACTAGAGATCTACTTAAAACGCAACATGTCTCCTATCCTCAAGCTGATGTACATGAACTGATGTACGTTGTTAAGGAAGGAAGGAGGAAGAGGCCGCTTGGCACAATGGAATAGTCAGGATACAAGAGTATGTAGTCAGTCATCAAGATGACCAACTAATGACTTGGTCATTGAATCTGACCGAAGAATGGGAAACAGAAACATTGAAGGTGTAGCAAGAAGCATTGAAAAGAAAACTATGCACGACACGCAGAACAACTCGGACACTTTTTAACATGAAAGTGTGGCAAGAAATGTTAAAAAAAGTAGTGGAGAGACAAACCACTCCAGAGACAATATCTAAAAAAGAATGGACAAGGTGCAGATTAATAAAGATCAATCACTTATGTGGTTTAAAAGGGGAAGAATGAAGACATAATCGGAAGCAATTGTAATAGCTACCCGAGATCAGACATTGAGAACAGGACATTACGATAAAGCGGTTCTCAAAATTTTCCCGAGATGATACATGCTGCATTTTCCAGAAACAAGTGGAAACCATTGACCATCATCTCAGCTTGTCGAATTTTAGCAAAGCTTTTATTCTAAACAAAAGTATCAAAATTTGTTTTTCATTTTCAAACAAATTTATTAATTATTAGTTTTCACACCTAATGTTGCCTATAAATATTACGCGAAACATCGTGTTCCAGCATTCTATGGATAATAAACCAAACATTTATTGAAATTGTATTTACTTGCTCGTCATAAAAAAAGGTACCAGTCTTAAATTAATAATATTATTAATAGGAGCGGATTTTAATGAAATTACATTTTTTACTTGAGAACAATCCCGTTTAGTATAGACATTAATTTTATATTATGACAAAAGAAAGTACCCATTATTGTCATTTTCGTGCATTTCTCGGCGACTTCGACTGAAAAGTCGTTTTTTTCTATTTCCCTATTCATTTTAATGAATTTTCGCCGATTTTATTCAGTTTAATGGTACTTCAAATACTTACGAGATGCAATAAATATTCTTCACAGAATTCCTGAGTATGCTCATATATTGTATTGTCAGCCGTTGGGAGTATGCTATCTAAGGTTCCTGTGACACGTATCAGCGCCATTGTCCGTTCGGCCGATTTCACGATAAATAAAGTCAGGGATTTTCTGGTAAAGAACTGTCCAAACCAAAAGTTTGCGTGCTGAGTTCTCTTGAACGAAAGGAAGAAGCCTAGATTACATTAGTAACATATCCAACAGCTTGAGTTGATCATATTTTTTACGCAATTTTTCTTTGCTTTTAGGACATTTTAAAACCATTTTAAGAGTATTTTATTGATCATTTTTGGCGATGTTTTATGTCATGAAAATCCGTCCCCTAATTATTAATGACAATCATACTTTTCTTATATATTTGACTGTTTAACGATAAAGCGCTATAGGGAGATGAAATTGCCAATCACTACTCAGGATAAAACAGGAAATGAGTAAGGGTAGGACACAAGAATAAATATATAAAATAAAGACAAAACCCCTGCATGGTGAATACTGTTGTAACCTAAATAAAAGTAAAATTAAAAAAACAACCATAAAGAAGCGTCGGCCACTTGGTTGAAGAGCTCAGAACTGAAAAGAGAGTCTGATACCTTTATATCTCCTCGGGACCAAACTCTCAATACAGTACATGATATCAAAAGAATACGTATAAAATTAATGTTGTACCATATGTAGTTGAATAATGGATAAAAGTGACGGCAAAGCGAGGTGAGTAACATCTAAAAATAGACATTTTCGCTCTCAAGTTATAGAAAACTTATTTGCATCGTTAAACGACTTACATGTATGAGTTGTTAGTATTTCTAACAAATAAATAATCCATACTCGGCTCTACTCCTATCACAACTAGCAAAAGGAGAGCTCAACAAAACGTGCACATAGTGAAACTACATTTACGTCCAGAAACAAAAGGAGGGTCCAGCTCAGCATTCGCTCAGTAGGTCAGGAACAACCATCTCATGGGGATGGGGTGATGGTTCAGATGTGATATGTGATACGAGAAGGCAACCACGCCGCATTGAGAAATCGCGCAAATCTTCAGCGAGACTCGAATCCGCAATCTTTGTTGCGTTCGTTTTGGATGTTGCTCCAAGCACCTATGCCGTCGAGGCAGCATCGTTGCTACGTCATAGATTTCGAAATAGTGGAGTCTATATGCAGCGTTCTTACTTTGCATGGTGGCTCTTCAAGATAGAACTATAAGTTCGGAATCTCGGGCCCTTATGAGTCAAAATATTCGCTATCTAACAATTTCGTTTCAGCTTGAAATTCGAGAGAGAATTTCCAATGTGTTGCTTTCACGGTAACCCATTTAGAAGTATGAAGTAGTTAATTGCTTTAAAATATGTACTGTGATTAAAGTATCCCGCTCCACGCTGTAGTTTGATCTCCAAGCGATGTGATGAAAGAGAATGTTAAGACGTGTAAATAAAATCGCGTACCAATCTTTGTGATTGACGACAGTGACTCGGAAGAGAGGCAGCGTTGTCGTGGCTTTTCATCCTTGCCAAATAATTGCTGCAACCTCACTTAACTACCACGCGAATACAACCTACTGGTCGAAATGTAATTTAAAGAAAAACGGGATTTTACGATCACATAACCTTGAGCACTGACAAAGGGACGTATTCATAAATGCTAAGAGCGACTGCAATCAATTCCAATTCCCTCCTCCAACTCCTTCCACAATCTCCTTCATTTGTTAATTTCGATTAAAAGGGAACATAGATTACGTAATTTGCCACGCTTCATATATTGTTGAATGCGAGGACGTCGTGATGGCCTCAACAAGTGACTATCAATCGTCAAACATACAATATTGGTTCGCGTACAAATTACGGAGACTGGTTATCGAGGTCGCTGTGAGCGCCTTAATAGCATCACTTCGTGGATTCACGTCCTACCATTGAGATTATTTGTGCTTGTTATTCGCCTATTAATCATCGGATTAGGTGTCTCAAGGCATCAACTTGTGTTCCGAAATAATTGGCTCTGACCGGCAGTTCCTAGGGTTCGAGTCCCGCGACATATTCGACACCTGCTAGATAGGTAGGTGGAATTGGTCTGCTATCTAGAGGAGAATTCTAGCAGCCGCCTGCTCTGATCGGGTTTCTCCCATCAGTACCAGGCGAATGCCGAACCAGTGCCCTAACTAACGAGTTAGAGAACTAACGCGATCTTTTCTTTCCCTTCCTTGCCCTACCGTATCCCCTTACTTACACATACATACATATACACTTCACTACCTTACATGTCGGAAGGCCAGTGGGAGTTTAAAGCTTATCCTGGATGGGGCGGCGCCCCGATGATGGGAGATACCTGTTGAGGAAAACCCGTAAGTCGACGTTCCGGTTGGCGTCGGTTCTCACCATACAGTGGGGGGGGGGGCGGTCACCGCCACTTCAAATGGTAAAACATCCACTACATTTATAGGACTAATGACCAGAGCTGAATGGTATCGTAATCATGATAGGTTCATTGATTGATCATGTATGTATCATAAATCGCCCTCTTGCTGTTGACGAAGGTAATATTGGAGCGAAGACAGCTAAGGTCCAAATTGAAGAAAAAATGACATAGTACAACCCCAGCCCCTCGGGTGGCTCATGGACAGCGTGCTAGCTTTCTTTGTTTAATTCGCGGCCAGGGCGAAAATGAAGCTGTAGCTTTGTAATATCTTCTGAGTTTTATTCTTGTGTAACGAAATAAAAAGCTCAGGCAGGCCAAGTAAGTGAGATACAGTGATGATAATACGTCATTCTCGCTCATGCTTCCCTTACGCCAGGCGTGGATATTAAGTGTAGGCGAGTATACGTTACAATCTACGAAATACCACATTACTGTGATAGGAAGAAGCAGCAGCAGTAGTAGCAGAGAGAAGAAAAGTTTGACGTTTGTTACTAGAGAAGTTAACTAAGGATGTTTTATAATATGTTTTTGTTATATTACTCTCATACCTCACAACCAGAGATGGAGGAAATTATTATTGTACTGCAAATCGGTCTCTGTGAGGAGATAATGAGGTGTGTGCTTATTTCCATTCTAGTGATAGACTCGCGAGGAAGTGTTATTCGCTTTTAGACTAGGAACGGAAACTAGCACGGTTGATAAGTAGTGGGAGGATTTTGATGACCTAAAACATTGCTAAAAAGATCAATAAATTGCTCTTAAAATGCTTTAAAAGTGACCTCCCAAAAAAACAAAGAAAAAATGACGTAAAACAATTTATCAAAACTCAGATGAACTACTCAATCTGTTGGATATGTTACTAAAGTAATCGAGGCTTCTTCATTTTGTTCAAGTGAACTCAGCTTGCCAACTTTGAGTTTTGACTGTCCTTTAAAAGAAAATCTCCGCCTTCATTTACCTCGAAATCCTCCGAACTGACAATGGCGCCAGTAAGCATCTCAGAATTTCTTACCTTATCTTCAAAAAAGTGCTGCGCGAGTTAGGCAATCGGCAGATGCCCGAAGATAAGGTTCTAGTTCTAAAGGAAAGGGAATGCAACGCTCTTCAATGTGGAAGTTGTTCAGTCAAGTATTATACTCCAGCATTAACAATATTTTTTCCATCACTTCTCTGAACGTAAAACAAGCAGTGAAGTTGTGGCGCGAGAGCTAAATTTTACCCTTTTCCGACTTAAAAGTAGATTTTCATCCACATGGATTAATTGAAATTGCGATAAAAATATGTCAGTTCATTGCTGGGAATGTGTACTTGATAATGTATTGATTTTCAGGTCTAACTACGTCCAAATGAGAAAATATCTTTCATTTTAGATGATGGCGTACGTCTTGTAGTATCCTACCATGATCTATTTCCCGTTGCGCGCAGAAAAGGAGACGTCAAATCTGAGCTACTGTGTTTTGTGAAGGCCAAGCTAGTTTTACGAGAATGCGAAGAAAGAACGAAGTGTTTAAAAGACACTTTCAATGTATTTTATGACAATTTTGGGAGTAGGAGGAGAAAATGTCGCTACGTGAAGCCCCATTTCATTAAAAGGTATTGTAGGTGGCTAAATATTGCTGTTTAATTCCCGAAAATGATATACCTAACAATAATTCCATAATGGCAACTACTCCATCTACCAGTTCCGGCATAAGGGGACCGCGGAAAAGCTTTAATGCATGTACTGAGAGGAGCAGGAGGAAGCGCATTCAAACGTTACTTGCATCGCACTCCAAGCAAGAAATTGTGTACGCAGGGAGACATCTCGTCAAAGACATGCGGCCAAGTATTTGACGAGATGACCACAACTCCTACCAGAGCTAGAAAATAAAAAAAAGGTTTGGAGAAACAAAATCCTTCTCCAATGCCATTTACTGCGCAAGAAACTTGGGCATTGAGGATAGAGAATTCAGGGAAGAGGTAGAATTGTGATAATGTATTACTTGCATCTGTTGCAGACATCGACGAAGATATTATTCGCCGAAGATATTATTCGCCGTTTTACAACAATTCTGACCACAATATCTTCCGATTGTGCAATAGACTCGAAAGCATTCGACGACTACGCTCTATGTACTGCAAGGCTATTTAAAGCCCATTATCCATGGTATTATGTGCCTTCTTCCGTTCACAATGGTTTGATTTATGGTGCAAAAATTATTTAACACGCCATATTGCCTATTGGGCAGTTATCTTAGGAAGCTAAAGAAGCAAGACAAAGATGTGCGAAGATACAGATTGGGTCATGGCAGAAAATGATTCCGAAGAGAGAACTTAGATTTCCTTCATACTCTCCTCGTAACTTTAGTCACACTGGTTTCACAGACCTATCAAAAGGTCACAATAGACAACACTACCACTTTGTACAGCAGTGTTAAGTTCTTTAAAGTATGTATTATCTTTATTCATGCCTTAAAAATGAAGATTCCTCCATTATTCGGAATACGCATCAGTATTCTATGATTCTTAATTACATTGAAAAATAAAATGGACCAGCTTCAAATTGTGATATTTTGGAATGTGATTTAGATATTTCTTTTAAATTTGAATATTACTATTGGTTATCCAGTTACTGATAATAAAATGAACACTAATTGCTAAGTGTTATTTATATTAAAAGATTAACACATTCATTATTAACAATAAACATTAATCGTTAAAATGAAGTCTATTTAATCGGTTTCACAACTATAACATCTCATTTCACACAACATTGAAATCAATAGATTTATGACTATTTCCGTCTAGATTCGATATTTAGTCCAGTCGCAGTTATTTAGTTGCAGTTGCAGTCGTAGTCTTAACCGCAGTTGCAGTCGTCGTTGTCGTTTACGTTGTCGTCGTCGTTGTCGTTTACGTTGTCGTCGTCGTTGTCGTTTACGTTGTCGTCGTTGTTGTCGTTGTTGTTGTCGTCGTTGTTATTGTTGTCGTCGTCGTCGTCGTCGTCGTCGTCGTCGTCGTCGTCGCAGTCGCAGTCGCAGTCGCAGTCGCAGTCGTAGCCAGTGATTGTCGGAGTCTTCAATTGATTGCCTGCCAGTGTTCTAGGCATGTAATTTAAACCTACATACTTACAAAATGTATATGACGACCAAAGAAATATAAGATCAAATTGTCACAGTTATTGCCAATGATCGCGGCAGTGTTCGTCAGTCATTGCCAGTGATTGTCGCAGTTTCTGTCACCGTCATTGGCTCCAGCTGCTACTCCAACCGCCTCCAGCGTGTGGTGCCTAGCCACCACGCCACCGCGCCATGCGCCGAGGCGCCGCCGCCATTGCCGCCTCCGAGAGCCGACCGTTCTTGTTACAAGTAATCAACGGCTTCCGGAGTGGAGCGGCGGGCAGGGGGCGGAGGGTGGAGGGCGACGCGGGCACGGGAACGAGTGCAAGTGCGGCGAGTGCGCCACTGAGGGGCCACCACGTGCATACGGGGACAAGTAATTCCTTAAAATGTACCTACGGAACTAAGAGAATAATATTAGCAACAAAAAAGTCAAATATTCTTAACATGGGGTGTTTTCATTGCCACAGTTTGTTTTCTTCAGAAAAATTAAGTGGTTTATTATTAACAGTTATGACTTTTGTAACTTATGAACTGTATTGAAACATGTAAGCTGTTCTTTGTTTTTTGTTTTCTTTGATTTTTTATTCACATTTACTCTTTATTTATAAAAATTAAACTTTTATGAAAATTCTTAATATAAAGGGTATAGTAATTAAATTGATGTTCTCTAATTTTAGTATTTGAAACGTTTTCGTTAATTCCATACTATAGCCTCTTAAATACACTTCTAAATACGGACCGCCTAAAAAATAAAAAAATGGACTGAAATAAAATTATTGTAAATTACATAATTTATATTAAATATATATCAAATTCCTCCTGAACGATCGTAACTTTTTTTTAACGATGCAAGTGGAAATTGGTTCCAATCCCTCCGAACTGTCCCTCTTCGTCTTCCCCAGTGACGATACTAGAACAAAGCATTAATTTTACATTTAAACATTGTTGATTTCAAAGTTATTTGTGGAATTTAATTCGGTATGAATGAGTAAATTTTTTAGCCTGCTTTGAAAGAGTTCAGTTTCCTTTCAAACCAAAAATAATCATAAATAATTGAAGCATTCTGACATCAAAAAATATATTTATAAATAATAAAAGCTAATTAATTTTATCATACTTGACTAGTTTTCAGAAAGTAAGAGTAAAAATAATAAATTAATATACAATTTATGTTTGAAATTAAATATCACTAAAAGGTGCCTTGCATAATGATGTCATTCTCGTTAGAAATATATATTTTACTTTATGTAATTTGGGTTCTTGATAATAAATACAAAAGGTGAACCCACGGAAAAGTACTATAAGACTTCAACAAAAACTTGACTTTTTTTCGTGTAAAATAATTATGTAAATACACAATGGCGCATGATTCGCAACTGCCCCATTAATAATATGCTTTAATCCTCGTAGACATACTTTCTCAATTAATAATTCTCAGACTATTTTACTTTCTGCCGAAATTTCTCAACTTTCCATTTCCAAACTTATTTATCGTAATTCTGAAATCCCAAAAGTATCACCCCAATTGTCTTTGTGTGCAATCTTTTGACCATGACCTTGCCCCCTAAATATGTACTGTTATAGACTTTTTTACTAATTTAGAGTACATTTAGTGTATCGTAATTAGTATAATGGTAGGGCTATGAATCGTTAATGACTGTTTTTTTTCTTAATTTCATAGTGTAAATCTGTACTATGTACACCTACTCCAACATGGCCTTGAGTAAACGCTACTTAACCCCTACTGGTTTTGCGTTTCACGACCTTACACAGGGAAAACTGTGGAATAGGTGTGTCAGTATAGCATTGTTCAGTGCACTGCGGTGCTCCTTACAACCCCAGGGAAAGGCAGGCGTGAACTGGGAGGAGAGGGCAGTGTCCGACCTCCACATGCGCCGCCTGCAGCTCCCGCCGTGCTGCGCGGGCGCGGGGTAAAAAAGCCGCTTGTTTATAAACGCAGAAAAAGCCAATGCGCTCAGTTGCCATTTAAGCCGTCGGAGAGTGGTGGAAGTTGCAGAGTCTTGTGCTTTCTAACACTGCTCCGTGTGGCCTCGTTAGGTACTTATGGAATTTTTGGCACGAATAATTGTGAATCGTGGTTTTTAATTGCGTCAAAGAGAAACGTATGACGCGTCCATTTATTCGTGCCGAATCTTTTGAAGTTGCTTTAGTATTTATATTCCTTTATGATTGCGTCTTTTTTACTTTTCTTATGTAGTATATGTAGAATCATTTATAAAATTGATGTATGTAGCGTAATTGCCACAAAATACAATTCAATAAGAGGCGTACCCAGGGGGAGGGTCGGCCTCCCCACGCGAATATTTTATTCGATTTATGTAAAATAATGACCATATATAGACCTCGAATCACCTAGCACACATTTTGCTTGTACTATTTTTTTTTACACGTATTGTCCGAAAAATCTTTCTCATACGCTTCACGATGATTCACGCACGTTTAGTAGTTCCCCAAAGTATAATAATAGCAGATTAGTTTCGCACACGAAAAACGAGCACGACAAAGCGTGTCGCGCACGACGCTTTAAAAAATGCAAATCTGTGGATCTGGACTGAAATCTCTCCCCCTCCGAAATAGTCTGGGTCCGACCGAGGTTGGTAGTTTGGTTGCCGAACATTGGAATTCTGAGACTGTGTTTGCTGGTTAGGTATCGTTTTCTACGCGACTGGCCACAACGGAATCTCAGCCTTCGCGACGAGTTGTGTGCGTCAACGAAAAACTCGCCCGAAGCTGCGTGTGACAATGTTGCGACAAGTGAACGAGCAACTAGCGACGTGATTGGCGAGGAAAGTCGATGCTGGGGCTCGAGCTTGCACCGACGTCCCCACCGCCTGTGCGTCCCCCCATGCGCCCCCATCAGCGTCCATCCGCCCCCGTTACCCCGTCATCCGCCTCACATTGGCCACTCATCCACACCATATCCTCCCCGTCCTCCCCATACGCTTCCTATTATCCCCACCATCCGCCACAATATTGTCTCTTTCCCTCCAGTCCCGTATTGCAGACTTCCCCTCTCCACTACAGCACTACCACATCCTCAACCTCGTGTGTGATACACTCCACTCCTCACATCAATCCACTCCATTTCACACATTTCTCACCTCACGCCACCCTCCATTCCACCCACATCACTTTGAACTCCGCGTCCTATCGTACCGGTCGCTGACACGTTTCGTTTTCTCCACTTCCGTTGCGGCAATTTTCGCTCTCCACTAGAGCACTTCCACTACGACGCCACGTTACCACCTCTGCCACCACCAGCATCAACAGCTTTTTTGCCCTTCATCCATTGCAATTCATACCTATCCGCCGTCAATCTGCCTGCCCCAACCGCCCCGCCTTGTGCCTGATGTCTGCTAGTACCGTACGCTATACCCTCATCGTCCACAGTTTGTTGCTGGACTACTTGTTCTTTTGCTTCAGCGTATTACGTCCCCATCTTCGCCAACGCAACTCCAACTCGTCCTCAGCCGCAGCCGCAGTTACTCTTTGTGTTGCTGTTGCAGTTCTGCCATCGTCGCCGTTGCCGACGTGTTTCTTGCCGCAATTCCTTCCCCTCTCCACTACAGTGCGCGCCGTCGCGCCGCCCTCTTCATGTGCCTCCTCCGTTTCGTCCTTTCTTCTCTCCCCGCTCATTCTCTTCCTCTTCCTCCTCCGCATCCGCGCCGTCCGCACTAGAACGCGAGCAGAGTTTTTTTCGTGACCGCGCCAGTGGAGTGTTGGCTGGCCAAATGTGTCCTCGAAGAAGGAGCTCGCTCGCGATTTTCTCGGAAACGACCGGGCGATTCACGCTCGGCCCCGCCCCGCGCAGCGCCGCGCCGCGGCCCGCCGCCTGCAAGGCACGCGAACCTGCAAGTGGCGCAGGCGCTTGCGGACGGCAGAAGAAGGCTCGCTTTTCTGAAAGCTGGTGCCTTTGTACACCTATTGCGCGACACGCCCACCTCTTGTATGTCACACCCCGTTCTTTGCCACTCACACCACTGCTCTCCTTTCCACGCACCACTCCTGTCCTATACGTTCTAGCGATTGTAAACCCGAAGAACCGTCGACGAGGGTGCTTGCTGGTGACCCAAAACCTATAAGAAATATTAGTTCATTTAAAAGTGAAAGAGAAAAGGGAAAAAGAAATAAGAAAGAAAGAAGTTAAGGGAATGGAAAAGAGGAGGAGATTCATCGCTGTTGTCGTGCGACTAATTGGGGGGGGGGGGGAGTGCTGCGAGAAAAAGGGAAAACAAAACTTAAATGGAGATTGCCATTCAGTTTTTAAAGAAAACAATTGCTTCTACAACTAACGATTTTGTTCATAGAAGTGACCCTGCAGATTAATTTAACGTTATAACAATTCGGCGCATAAAGCAGCAAGCAGATACTAGCAGACAGCTCAACAATGCCCGAGACCAACGACAACTACCACACGCGACGTGCAGCCAAAAGAATTCGATTTTGATTGAATAATGAATTCAGGTGCGTCAACGGCTAAGGTCAGTTGTCCCGTAAGTGTAGTGTATTTTTGTTTATCGCTGAAGGTGGTAGTCTTCCCCCGCGGAATGGTGTGACCCGACGCCGACCTACGTTGGCTTGCGGGATTTTCCGTTATCAGGAATAACCCCCAGGATGGCATCTCTTTAGCTGGGACAAGCTCCAATATCCCGACTGGTCTCCCGGCATTTATGATAGTCTAGTGTACGGAAGCGTAAGTGTGTGTAAGTAAAGGGTGTGGACAGGACAAGGAAGTGGAAGGAAAGATCGCGCGTGGTTTGTTTCCCGTTTGTTAAGATACTTGCTCCGGCATTCGCCTGGTGTTGACCGGAGAAACGACGGGAAAGCACCGATC
Organism: Gryllus bimaculatus; assembly: GCA_017312745.1. Lineage (NCBI taxonomy): Eukaryota > Metazoa > Arthropoda > Insecta > Orthoptera > Gryllidae > Gryllus > Gryllus bimaculatus. The sequence goes on from BOPP01000083.1 coordinate 4,922,678, forward strand.
AGAGCAGGCGGCCTCTAGAGTTCTCTAGGCAGTGACTGAATTCGACATAGCTGTGTCGAGAATCTTACCACCGTTGGAACTCGTACCCCAGGACTTCCCGGTTAGAGGCACTGCAGTGACATCGTTGATGCCTTGGCCCACCTTAGCCGGTCAATCAATTCGGCCACGAATACGTTAATATACACCCTTAGCCCGAAGCAGTTAGAATAAGGTTGACAATCGCTGCCGTGACACCCTGGGCCTGTGGAAACGTGGTCTGACCCAACATCTACCCCTTCCTCGAGACGGAGTGCGGTCTTTGAGGGCTGTTCGTGCCACGTCCGGGTAACACGAAAAGCGTGGCCGCGTTGCGCAGAGCCCGCCCCAAAAACGCTGCTCGCTATTTTTCTCGCTACCTGGCAGGGCTAACGCTCGGGGACGACATGCCGCGCTGGGACTAAATGGCGAGAACGTGGCCGAATCCTTCCAAACAAAACTTCGTTTGAGGGAGAACGACCACCCCGAGTTTTGGTTGAGGAATGGCTGGTGCATCAGCTGTAAAAATGTGTCTTAAGAACAAGGGCTACCCTAGAAAATATTTAAGAGGCGAGCTTCAAAAATACATTATGTAAGTATCTTGTACAAAACAATATTTATTCAATTTGTTTTAGTAAAATCAGAAAAAAAATGTCTCTTTGAATTATGTCGGATTACATCGTTTTCGGCGTCCCAGCTGACCCGCCATTATTAAAATGTTAAACGTTTAAGTTAGTAACATTAAAATAAATTCACCTTGTATGTTTTATTGTAAAGTATAGCTGTAACAACATTGTAAAACATAAGTATATTAATTCTGTATATTGAATGGAAGGTAATGACCCCCTTTCCATGTTTATGTAAAGTACATTTTGCTGTTTCACATTGAATGTAATGGGACTTTCTTTAAAACTTTAAAACTAGCTTGCAATTTATATATAACACCAAATGAAGCTTAAAAGTTGCCTCAATTGACTACTTTTCAAATTAAAGAGAGTTTAGCTGCAGTTTATGTGCTATTTTGATTTTTGCAGTTTAGGTGAAATTTTCTTTAAAAAAAAAACTGCATTACTCAAGACGGGTGGCTTTAGAAAAATCCACGAAGCCTACTGTACACAAGGGTTTGCGCCTCCAGGGGGGATATATAATGCCTGATATGAACCTTTTAACATTCATATAATAAATAAAACACTACCATAACCTAAAGTTTAGCCTTGAATAGATAATCGCATCATGATGCAAAATATTTTCGGTCGCTCTGTTTGATCGTCGTGATGTTCGTAATTTCAGTCTCAAGTTTGTGATCAGCGTCCTCGAAGACGGGCATATGCTATTTTAATTGAATGCGGGATCAGTGGGGTTTTTGGCCCGGTTTTCGTCATTTGGTCACAATGTGCGGGGAAGGGAATGCGGCGGACGCACGGTTGCTTAATGCACGGATGGCGTGGGGGTAGACTACCTCCCGCTCTATCGATCACGCCCCTTGGGCTGGCCCCTTATCGTCGGGCGATCTCCTCGCTTTTGAACTTTACTTCATGCGTCACAATTTCTGTGCTTTTTGCGGGGGTGTATTTTTCCATCGGGTTTATTTCTGTTGTCGATACTGATCTTCTTGTGATGCAGTGTAGCTTTTGATGAATAAATCTCCTGCCCTTGTAATGCTAATAGCATTGCATACAGAAAATTCCAGTTTTAAAACGTCTCGTTTCGTGTTCTCTCATGTTTTACGAGAATATATTTTTTGTGAGAGGAACTTTTTGTTGCCATATAAGACACTGACCCCCCCCCCCCCAGTCAACAATAATATATGAAACGGGTACGTATCGCGTACGTCGTGCTCAATTTCTGTGAAGGACTGCTTTCAGGTTCTGATAGTGAAAGTTACGGCAACATATTAATATTATGTTTTTAAATTAATTTACCATGGGCGCCAATGACCACAACTATTTTGAAAGTTATAAGAATAGTTTAAAAAAATTAACTTCGTAGATTGCAAAAAACAATTCAGCCAATAATACGCATGAATACAAAATTGTTGTGCACGAAGATAAACGAAAAAATTATAATAATACTAACAACAAGAAAAATGAATTGAGCTGCCATGTTCAAGCTTAGCGCAATGGGTCCTGTTACGTAAATGAATCTTCAGTAAAATTTGGTTTATGTATGTATAAAAATGTATAAGTTGAAGTATTCAGTCAAGGGATCCCGCATGTCTTAACCACTTACAAATAATGATCAGGGCTTATTATTTTTATTTCTTAAGTCAAAAACAGTTAGCTTATGTGACGTGCTATGGTGAGAAGTTAATTTCAAGTTACATTTATGTCCAAAACACAATAACGGGCCATATTAGCATTTGCTCAAGAATCTGGGAAACTGAACGAAAACCTGATTGAGATGGGGGTCATTGATCCAGCAGCTGAAGTACAATACTTGTTCTGGTTCTTTAGAATTATACAATCCAAATGGTATATAATATATTAAATGTCATTGTTAAAAATATTACTTTCCATTTGAATGCTCGGTATAGTATCTAATTGTATAGAAGCAGTTGTGCAGCAGAAAAGATTTTACTTGGGACTTAAACTATTGTATCGAATTTAATCGTCTAATGTCATGTGGCAAGATGCTGTAAACTAATGTAAATGTATTGCATGTGAATTTTGTGTAGTGAGCTGTTGACATTGTCGCCTGATGAATATGATTATAATGTTGAGTGTTGTAATTAGAGACATCAACGTTTGCTGAAAATACATTCCCGCCCTAAAGTCATTTTTGACAAAAACCACTGATTCATGTATCAAGAGACAAGCTGATGGTAAGATACCTAGATTGATGAAGAGAGACTTAGAAGAATGACGTGGGTGGGATGTGCTTATTATTCGTACAATTATTTTTGTAATCTAAAAGTCTGGGTTAAGATGTATTACCCCAGAATATTATGCCATCTCTCAGGCGGGAATGAATATGCGCGAAATATACACAACGATCAGTATGCAGGTTGACTGAATTTGAAAGAATTCTGAAAGCGTAACACAACGAACTTAATTTAATATTAAATTCATTTAAATGGACGATCCATTTAAAGTTTGACTAAATTCAAAGACCTAAAAACTTTGTTAAATTTTGTGTTGAGTGCAGAACTGTTTATTTGAAATGGAAAGCTGCATTGAAACCGGTTTTTTTCATTTAATATTATTTTTTTTATTACGGAACTAATTTGAAATATCTGATATTGTACTTTCACGGTTTCATTATTGCAATGTATATTCGTATCATCCGCAAAGAGAACTGTTCTTCCGTTTATAATCATCGATAGCTTAAAATGGTCTCTTTCTGACAGAAAATTTGAATAATTCTATCGTTATACATTTAGTGGATTTAAAATGTGCATTATTACATTTTGTGTTGTATTAAAACATTTCCACTCATCATTCTACAAAAAAACACGTTCAATGCAACATATATCTATGTTAAAATCTTCGGAATAATTTCTGATTACGCGGGAATGGTCTCCATTGGCTTCTTGCTACAAAGAGCAAATCCTGCTCCCAGCTACAGTAGGCAATATCGTTCCGAGGTCGAAACCGTATGCGTTTACCGGAATATCTGGCAAGAAATGTAGCCAACGTTAGCAATTTCCACTGCTGCAATGTTTACATTGGCAACTTTTCTTCCGAAATAGTATTATTGGCAATTTATTGCAAGTGTAGAGCCAGCATTAAGAATGCCTTACAAAATCTCTCTTCTTTGTCATTCAATGCGAGTGAGATGGATATGCCACTACTAGTACTACTAAAACGTCACCTGCTACTAATACTACTACTAATACTACTACTAAAACGACGGCGACAGGACTGAGACGAAGCCGACTGAGACGACGCCGACTGAGACGACGCCGACTGAGACGACGCCGACTGAGACGACGCCGACTG